>CAUYUJ010000380.1:106449-114510 GCA_963575745.1 Prorocentrum cordatum | reverse complement strand
CCTCCTCCTCCTCCACGTCCCCCTCCTCCTCTTCGCCTCCTCCTCTCCTCCTCGACCCCTCCTCCCCCCTGGAACCCCGGCCTAGTTTGGCGACGCTGTCCAGCGCGCCAGCGCCTCCTCTGCGGCGGCCTGCTTGGCCCGCGACGCTGCGCCTGACGCAGCCAGCGCTGTCTTGCGCGCCATGTCCGCCTTGGAAGGCGGCCGCCTTCTTGGCCTTCTTCTTCTCAGCCCCCTCCCCGCCAGCCAACCTGGCCGTCTCGGCCAAATCAGCGACCTGGTCGTCGAACGCAGCCTTGCAGCCTTCTGGGCCGCCGCTGCCATGGCCTGCCTGGCCCCCCCATCCATCCACAGGGCCGCCTGCCAAGCAGGCGCGCCTCCCTCGCGGAGGAGGAGGAGGCGACTGCGTCTGCCGCGAGAGCGGCGGGGCTGTTGGGCGCTGCAGCCCCGGCCGCGAACGCGACGAAGACGGCCGCCGCCGTCCTGGGGGGGGGCCGCCGCTGCCGCTGCGGCCCTGTAACGGCGGGCGTCGCCACCGCCGCCGCCGCAGGCCCCGCTGTCGTGGCGGGCGCCGCGCCTGCCTTCTTGGCAGGCAGCTGCTGGGGCCTCGAGGTGGGCGCCGCGCGGCCGCGACTCCCCGCGCCGTATCATCCCTTCATCCCCATCTTCAGCATCCTTATCCTCCTCGCCCTCTCCTCCTCCCCCCCTCCTCCCCCTCCTTCCCCCATCCCCATCCTCCTCCTCCTTGCCCTTCTCCTCCTCCTCCCCTCCTCCTCCCCCCCCTCCTCCTCCTCCTCCCCCCCCTCCTCTTCATCGGTCGTTTTCTGTCGTCGTCGTTCTTTCTGTCGTCAGCTTATTCCTCCTCCCATTCCTCCTCCCACCTCCACTCTCCTCTCCTTCTCCTCCTCCTCCTCCTCCCCCTCCTAGCTCTCTTTCATCTCCTCCTCCTCCTGCTCCTCCTCCGCCTCCCCCTCCTCCTCCTTCTCCTCCTCCTCCTCCTCCTCCTCCTTCTCCTCCTCCTCCTCCTCCTCCTTCTCTTTCTTCCACCTCCCTCTCCTCCCCCGCAGCTCGCCTGGTCATGTCCCATGGCGCCGGGCCACGCCTGTGTCGGCGAAGCGCCTCGCGGTTGTCCTCTCGGCGGCCCCATCCGCCCCCCCCCCCTGCTTGCTGCCTGCGTCCTGCTGTCGTTCGTTTCCCCGTCGTCTCTCTCGTCCCAGGGTGGCGGCGCGTGCCCCCCCCCCCCGCTGCGCAGCGTTGTAGCCCCGCGTCCTCCACCCACTGGTCGGAGTCGACACCAGCGCGCCAGTTGCCGAAGAGTCCAACCTGCCCTCCTTCTGGGCGCGACTGGTTGAAGGCGCCCATCATCCTCACCACTCTTCCTCCTCCTCCTTCTCCTTCTCCTCCTCATTCTCCTCCTCCTCCTCATGCTGCCCCTGTGCTCCTCCTCCTGCTGCTGCTGCATCTCCTCCTCCTCATCATCCTCCTCCTCCTCACCTGCATCATCATCTTCGTGCTCATCCTTCTCATCCCCCTCCCCCATCCTCCTCCTCCTCCTCCTTCTCCCCCTGCCCCCCCCCCCCCCCCCTCCTCCTCTTCCTTCTCCTCCTCTCATTTCAATGCCCCCTCAATCCCACCACGTCGTCGCCCCCTTCTCTCGTCGCCTCCTACCCTCCTCCCCCCCGCTCAGCCCCCCCCCCCCCCCAATCTGCACCCTGCTCCCCACCCTTCTCGCCCCCCCCTCCCGCCCCCCCCCCCCCCCCCCCCCCCCCCCCCCCCCCCCCCCCCCCCCCCCCCCCAATTCCCCCCCCACATCATTCCTCCCCTCCTCCCCTATTTTCCTCCTCTCCTCCTTTCCTCCTCCTCCCCTCCTCTCCCCCCGCCCCCCCTTCACCCCCCAATCCTCCTCGCCCCCCCATTCCCCCCCCCCCCCTCCCTCCTTCCTCCTTGCCTCCTCCTCCCCCCTCCTCCCTTCATCCTCTCCTTCCTCCTCCTCCTCCTCCTCCTCCTCCTCCCCCCCGCCCACCAATCGCCTGCGTTCCTGTCGCTTCGCCCGCTTAGCCCCCCGCGCGGGTTCTTCTGGAGGTGGCGGCCTCATCCTGCGTTGCGCTACGCGCCAATCAATGCGAGCGCGCATGATGCCCCAGGCCCGGCAGGCGGCGGGGCGGCGGGGGTGCGCAGAGCGCCCATGCTATCTTGTAGTGGATGCCACGGGTCGCGTTCCATGGGGCGACCATGAGCTCGCCCATCGAGCGGGCGCACCTGGGAACGCCCGCCCCCCCCCCCCCGCCCCCCAGGGCAACAACTCAGCTGCCCTCCTGACTTCTTAGTTAGCCCCCCCATTGCAATGGCAACTATTCTCGCGTCTTGGCTGGGCCAGCCTGTCTTGGGCTGTCTTTGGGCCACGAGGCGGGGCTTTCCCTGGCGTTTCCGGCGATGTTCCTGGCACTGCACGTGTATGTGATGTGTGTGATGTGTGTGGTGTGCATGTCGAGGTAGTATGTGCATGATGTGCGCGTGTGTGTTTACACATGTGTCAGTACGCGTATATGCATATGCTTCTGAGTTGTCGCAGGGACCCGCGCGTAACAACATCAGACGAACATATTATGTAAATGCCAACGTATGTATGTGAATACGTATATGTACACAAATATGTATATGCATGGGTGGTGAACATGTATATGATGCATACACTGCTGCCGCGTGCAAATACTGCATGTACTTCAGTCAGATATCAAATATGACTTGATCCTTTCTTCCTGCTCCTGCTCCTCTCTCTTCCTGGCCCCTCCTCCTGCTCCTCCTCCTCATTTAATTGAATATGCGCTTGCCTTGGACAAGCGCATCCCCCTGCCTGTGGATGATGCCCCCCATGGGGCCCGCCCTTTTTTTCTGTGTGTTCACGCATTATAAGCCCCCTGGGGCCGCGAGGGATATAAGCCCACGCATCATGCATTTCACCAGCGCGGTGTTGCTGAAGCCCGCGGATGGGGAGTGCGAGAAGATGATTCTTCACGCGTCGTCTTGTTTGCCTTTGAACTCGGTACTGTTTCTTGCCCCTAGCCTTCGGGTATAAAAAGCATGGTAGTCGTCTCATCGTCAGGGGGAGGCCCCTCTCGTCCCACCACCCCTTTCCTCCTCACTCCAGTGGGGGGAGCAGCAACAGCAGCAGCAGCAGCAGGCGGAGGCCGGCCAGACCACCCTCCACTGAGCCCTGCAGGCCCGAGACGCCGTCCCACCTCAAGCCTTCCTGTCCGCCCTGCCTGGCCCATCGCGGGAAGGGCACCCGCAGCGGTCGCCGCGGCTGCAGCGCATATTAGCCCCGCTGTAGCTGTTCCAATAGAACCTCATAGAAGTGAAACTTACCCCCGGCAGGGGGGGCGGGGCGGGGGCGGGATGATGGGCTCCGTCGTCGTCCGTCCCGCCCCCATCCCATCCCCCTGCCTGGGGAAATTTTCACCTCTGAACCGGCAGAGCTCCGTCTTCTGCATGTGAGCCATGGTGGAGGATGCCCCCCCGCCTGCAGCTACCCCACCAAGCCTCGGGCAGGCTCAGGGGGGCTCGCGCCAGGGGCAGCTTTGTCGGCGCGCGCTGCACTGGAGGTGGTGGACGAGGAGATGGAGGAGGAGGAGGGAGAGGAGGAGGAGGAAGGAGGAGGAGGTTGAAGAGGAGGAGGAGGAAGGGAAGGGAACAGGGAGGAGCAGGGGGAGGAAGGAGAGGGAGGGGGATGGGGGAGGAGGCGGAGGAGAACGGGGAGGAGGAGGACGAGTAGGAGGAGGAGGATGGGGGAGGACGGAGGGAGGAGGGAGAGGAGGAAGAGGGGGGGGAAGGAGAGGAGGAGGAAAAGGGGGGGAGGGAGGAGGAGGTGGAGGAAGAAGTGGAGGAGGTCGAGGATGGGGGGGTAGAAGGAAGAAGAGGAGCACTGTTCGGATCGTGATGCAGAGCAAAAAACAAATAATGAGGAACACGATCCGGTGATCATGATGCTGTGGTGATGATGGCGATGGTGACGAAAAGAAGGCGATGCGGAAAGCAACGGCGGCCTGTCATGGTGGGGGCAACAGCGGTTGCAATAATGCTGATGCCGACGCAGCAAAGGATTATTAATCATTATGCGGCAGTGGCGATGAGGAAGAAGCAGGGGGGAGGAAGGGGGAGGAGGAGGGGGGAGAGCGACGAGAGGTGGATGATTATTGTGATGATGATGGCGACGATAGCGATGAGTGGGGAGGGTGATGGCGATGGCGATGGCGATGGGTGCGATGACGATGGCGGTGACCAGGGGGAGGGGGAGGAGGAGGCGAGGAGGAGTCGGAGGAGTGGGAGGAGGAGGAGGCTGAGGAGGAGGGCGGTTGTGGGCGAGGAGCCCATGAATGTCGGAGTCTCTGCGAAGGTCGCGGCGGAGGGCGAGGGCTCCATGGATGGGCCAGGGCCCCATGGTCCAGGACGACCTGATGGGTTGCTTGGTATGTGGCGATGCCTGCTGTGGCGAGGGCCCTATGGACGGACGTGCCGTATGCTCGTGGGCTTGCCACCCACATAGCCCCCCCCTGGCGTCGTCGACCCCCCCCCCCTTCGCAAATATTATAGCCCCCAACGAGATGCCCCCCCTTTCCGCCGCCGCCGCTGCACCCCTTACGCCCGCTGCTGCTGCTGCTGGTTGCATCTAGTGGCTCAAGCTGCTGGCCTGACGCACGCCAGGCGCTAACATACTGGGCGCTACAACTAGGCGCTAAACGATGTGCTGGGCGGGCTGCTGCCGCTGGAACTGCTGGTGGGGGGCTAATAATGCGAAGCGCATCAGCAACGACGAGGCTACTGCCATCACTTGGCAGTTCGCTGAAAGCCGCTGGGGCTGTGAGGATTCCTGGGTGGATGGCGCTTGGGTGGATTTCTGGGGCTACCACTCCAAGGCTACTGAGGCCGCCTACCAGTCCGGAGCTAAGTGGTTTCAGTTTCAGACCGACTACTACTTCGACCACGACGTCACCGTGGTTTTCGGCACAGGGGGCTACGACGGCGACGAGCATTACCAGTACTCTAGTAATGGGACCTACCGGCGCGTGCGCAGGGTGAAGATCCTCATGCAGTGAGTGAGGAGCGGGGCTACTAGGTACGTAGTAAGTCGCCAGCAGCAGCGCGGGGCTAGGATATGATGAGGAGGCGGGGCTAGATGAGGACGCAGTGCAGCAGCCCAGACAGAGCCCATGACAGACCTGGTTAGATGTCGAGAAGAAAAAAGAAGAGCGGAAAATATGGGAAGGAGGGAGAAAAAGGGGGTGTCGGGATGATGGTGGCGGTGATGATGATGATGACGACGAAGACGACGATGGCGAGGGGGGCGATGGGACTGTGTGAGGGAGAGAGCGAGTGTGGGCACCCATGGGCGAGGTGGAGGAGGAGGAGGGCCTAGGAGGGCGAGGGCGACTCTAGGGCGAGGAGGGCCTAGGAGGGCCCATGGGCGAGGTGGAGGAGGGCCTGGAGGAGGGCCTGGAGGAGGGCCTAGGAGGGCAGTACCACCTCTGGCGAGGACGACGCGCGAGGATTTTATTATCAGTGCTGAACCTTCATTCCTGGGTGCCAGATGCTGGTGGGCTAGGTGCCAGATAGCGCGGTTAGACAATCTGGGCCTCTGGGCCGAAGGCCAAGGCGAGCTGAAAGCGGCGGGGCAGAACAAACACAATTCGCCGACCCCTTGGGGTTGTTCATCGGCGTGGGAGGTGCTTCCCCCTCCCCGACCCCTCCCCCGGGAGCCTGGTCCGGTCGATTTGGAGGGGGGGGTCCCCCCGGGGACCTCCCGAACGCGTCAAGAGGGCCAAGAGGGCCCGAAGATGGTCCCTGGACTGCCCAAGAGGGGTGCGTGTCGCCGAAAGATCGCGGCAAGACGCCCAAGATTGGCCCTGGACGACCCTAGGGGCCGCCAAGACGTTCCAAGAAGTCGCCACGGGGCGTTCCAAGAGGCCTTCAAGAGGCAAAAATCGTCCCACTCCCTTAGGAAAACCATATGTTTACCACATTCGCCTCTTGTGCTCACGAGGCCCACCCAGGTCGAAGCGGCCTTCCAGATCGACCCAAGACGGGCCAAGAGGCCCCAAGAGGGCTCCAAGACGGCACACGAGGGCCCCAAGACGGCCCCAGAAGCCTCCAAGCTGACCGAGGAAGCCCCGAGGACGGCCCCAAGGGAGGGCCTAGAGGGGGCGCCCGAACGGACATTTCGAGCTCCCGTCCCCAAGATGGCCCCACGAGTCCCCAAAAAACTTCCAAGAGGCCCCCAGAGAGCGCCAAAAGGGCCCCCAAAAAGGCCCCAGACGCCGCCTGGAGGCCCCCAACAGGTTCAAAAGCTGCCGCCATGACGCTCCCGACGCGTCTCCCACGCGACCCAACCAGCCATCCGAACGGCGTCAAACCCGCAACCCAGGCACGGCGGCGGGGTGTGCTCAAGGCCGTGCCCCATAGTCATCCTTCTGGCGGGCATCTGCTACGCCCCCAGAGGGTCGGCGGTGCGGCGTACGCAAGCCCGAGAACCGGCCGGATGCCTCCAGCCCGACCGACAACGAAGTCTGCAGCAACAGCAGCAACCACGCCGCCCGCGACGCCCCCCCCCCCGAGGCGGGCTCTCGCACCGTGGACCCCCCGAGGGGATTGGACCCCTTCCCCGGGACGACGGGCTTTACCTCCCGAGCGGCCCCAGGGCCCCAGAGAGGGCCCTCGCTTCCCTTAATTAGGGGCACCAAGAATGACATAAACATATAGACACGCGGAGGTCCTCGCGGATTTCTCGGATCCGCGCTGGACCCCCCCTGGCGGCGCCTCCGGCGCCGCCCTGGCGCGCTCCGCGCGCCAGGGAGGGGGGTCTATAGCGCGGATGCGAGCAATGCGCGCGGACCTCCGAGCGTTTACATGTTCATGCCCTTCGTCGCTCCCCTATAGATCTCATTCCCCGAGACGGCCCGGGGGCCGCAGACGCCGCAGAGGGCCCACACCTACACTTGTTGTTCGTGCCCGCGGCGAGGGCGAGCGCACCGCGCGCTCGGGCCAGCCAGCGGGCCGCGCCGGGCTCCGGGCACAGCGAGGGGCGGATTCCGGCAGCCGCGATCCCCCCCCCCAAAAAAAACACGTGCTCATCTCTGGGGGGCGCAGCCTTCACTGCCGCCGCCTGCCGCCAGCCTTCCGCCGGCCTCCACCCGCGGAGGCGGCCTCGTTCTACCTCCGCCGAGACCTTCCTCCGAGGAAGAGATGGCCACTCCTCCGAGCCTCGAAGGCAAGGCCCTGTCTGCAGCGAAGGCGACCGGGAGAAGGAGAGGGCAGCCGCGGAGGGGGAGCGCGGGGGGAGGCCTCCGGCGTCGAGGATCTTTACCACGAGGAGGAGGCCTCAGGCGTCGAGGATCTTTGCCACGAGGAGTGCGCAGGTGGACGCAGGCACCCCCAACACATGAACACGCCGCCGTGATTGCTCCCACGACGCGAGGGAGGAAAGGGCCTATAGAGCCCAGGAGGCGGCTCGATGGTCTGAGCTGGCGGGGCCCCGAGAAAACAGCGGCTCAAGACCAAGGAGATGAAGACAAACCCCCTCAAAATTGGTCCCGGGACCATGGACCCCTCCCATGAGCGTTTTCTTATTCGGCGTTTCGACGTTGGGCGGAAGAGGGGGGTGGTCTGGCTCCAGACCTCTGCTTGATGCGACTGTTTGCAGCAGTGCGTCCTGTGGGGGAGACTCCACCTGCTCGAAACAGGCGCCCAAAACAGCCAAGATCTACTCCATGGGGCAGGGGAGGGAGGGGGGGTGCGAGGGCCCGCGCCGATCGGAAAAAAAAGATCACCCCCGGGCTCATCTGGAGTAATTTGTCCCCCTGATCCGTTCTTGACGGCCCCGAAAACGGCCCCCGAGGGCAGGAATAGACAAAACAGCTCCTCGAACCCAAAACAATTCTGCTGCTGGCTGGGCTCCGTGCTGGGCCACCTCGGACCCCAGCCAGCTCCAACGTCCCGCCGCGACCTTCTTCGCGACGCGAAGAAGGCCTGAACCCGCAGCGCCCCGCAGTTTTGGACGCCCGAAGCCAGCGG
>CAUYUJ010000380.1:63949-101449 GCA_963575745.1 Prorocentrum cordatum | reverse complement strand
GATGTGCGTCATGTGTGTGTGTGGGTTGTGTGGGTTGTGAGTGTTGTTTGTGTTGCATGATATGGGTGTCGTGTATTGTGTGTTGTGTGTGTGTCTGTGTGTGTCTGCGTGTCTGTGTGTCTGTGTCT
This sequence comes from Prorocentrum cordatum, assembly GCA_963575745.1. Classification (NCBI taxonomy): domain Eukaryota; class Dinophyceae; order Prorocentrales; family Prorocentraceae; genus Prorocentrum; species Prorocentrum cordatum. Next base: position 101,321 of record CAUYUJ010000380.1, on the reverse strand, counting down.
GTGTGTGTGTCTGTGTGTCTGTGTGTCTGTGTGCTTGTATGTCTGTGTGTCTGTGTGCTTGTGTGTCTGTGTCTGTAAGTATGTGTGTCTGTGTGTCTGTGTGTGGTGTGTCTGTGTGTCTGTACGTGTCTGTGTGCCTGTGTCTGTGTGGCTCTGTGTCTCTGTGTCTGTGCGTATCTGCGTGTCTGTGTCTGTGTGACTGTGCGTCTGTGTGTCCGTGTGTCTGTGTGCCTGCGTCTGTGTGTCTGTGTCTGTGTGTGTGTGTCAGTGTGTGTGTGACTGTGTGTCTGTGTGTCTGTGTGTCAGTGTGTCAGTGTGTCAGTGTCTGTGTGTCTCTGTGTCTGTGTGTCTGTGTGTCTGTGTATCTGTGTGACTGTGCGGCTGCGTGTGCGTGTGTGTCGCTATCTGTATACATCTCTCTCTCTCTCTCTCGCTCTCGTTCTCTCTCTCTTGACGTCCACCAATCCATCATCGTAGGGGCTGCTCATGAGAATCCGCCACCGTGCACCCGCAGCCTGCCGCATGCATCGCCCCCCTTTCCGAGGCAAGCTCTCTCGCGCCCGCGCGAGGATGGTGCACTGTCATCATGGCAGCTGCTGCCTAATCCCGCATTCCACGCGTGCCCGCCCGAGGTTGATGCATTTCCCGCGTCCCCGCTCCACAATGATGCACTGCCCGCGTGGCAATCAATGGCTGAATCCCCCGTCCACGCGTGCCCGCTCGAGGATCGTGCACCTCCCGCACGGCAGCTGATGCCTGAGCCCTCATTACAGCGCCTGCTCCAAGATTGAGCACTTCCTGCATGGCTGCAACCTCTCAGACCCCTTATTCCGCGCGCACCCGCTCGAGAATCGTGCACGCCCCGCATTCCCAGGCGCTGCTCCCAAGCGCTCCAAGGCCTCCCAAGCCACGATCCCTCGTTGAAGCGATAGAAGTGCGTCCCGAGCTTCCAAGACGTCCCGCGCAAGCAACCAATGACATCAAGATGGCCCAAGATACCTAATGGCCCCAAGGCGGCCGATAATTGCTTCAAGACGGCCCAAAATGCCTCCAAAAGGGCCCCAAAGGGCAACAGGAGGACTTCCAACAGGGTCCGACGAAACCCAAATCACTTCCCCCAAAAAATGTTTGAATGGTGTTCGCATTCTCGCCTTTGCGGGCTGCCGTCGCCTCAAGACGGCCCACGAGGACTCCACGATGGCCAAAGAGGCAAGACGGCACCAAGACAGCCCAAGAAAGTTCCCCGTGGGACCCAATACGGCCTTATAAGGCACCCGGACGGCCCGAGATGGCGCCAAGAAGGCCCCACGACGGCCCCCATACACCCACCATGCGGCCAAGATGGCCCCAAGAAGGCCCAAGAGAACCCCAAGCCCCGAAGACGGCCCCAGAGGGTCACAAGGGGCCCCCAAGACTGCCTCGCAGGAGGCCAGGGCGACCCCAAAACGGCACAGACGACTTGCATCACCATCATCACCACCATCATCATCATCACCACCATCACCGCCATCACAGCAACATCCCCATCATCTCATCATCTTCCTCAACACCAGCAGTACCATCACCGATCATCATCATCGCCATCGCCCCCATCATCCGCATAATCGGCATCATCTTTACCACGGTCTCGAGCCTGGAAACACGAGGTGTCACACGTGACGCCCCTCCGTGCACTCGAACAATCGCCGCCCAGAATGCTGGGCTGGCACGGTGGCGGGGCTTCGCGCAGGCAGCTGGATCTTGGATGTTCTTTCAAAAGCCGGGGGCGTTCCTGTTCCGCTTTCGGGATCGGCGTTTCGCCCCAACCATCATGTGGTGTTGGGTCCTCGCTTTGATGAGAAAGCGCATCGCGTGTCCTCCTCCTCCTCCTCCTCCTCCTCCTCCTCCTCCTCCTCCTCCTCCTCCTCCTCCTCCTCCTCCTCCTCCTACTGACCTCTGCCTTCATAAAAATGCGTCCCCCCCACCCAGTAAAGCGCTTCGTGGCCCCATAAGGGGCTCCACCGAAGGCCCCAGTGTCTGCGCTCGCATGCGGTTCCCCCACGCAATACAACGCTTCGTGGCCCCTTAGGGAGCTCCACCGAAGGCCCCAGTGGCTGAGCTCGCATGCGGTTCCCCCACCCAATACTGCGCTTCGTGGCCCCATATCTCGAGCGCGAAAGATACCCGTACCCTTACCTAGACAGGGTGGCAAGGGGCCGGGGGGGCGGTTCGTCGCAGCTGACGGCGGCTGCACAAGTGTAGAAACGACAGCCGATCGAGCATTACAGACCGCTGTCTTCTCGGGGCGCACGTTAGCACCGATCGCACGTGCGTTCGAATCGGCGGAGTGCCCGACCCTGCGTTGGTTGTTGTCGATGTAGACCAGCTACTGCGGAGGCGCGCCCCCGGACACACATCCGGGCGTTGAGGAGTCAACGCGCACTCGGGGGCGCATGCGAACAACTCTGGAGCGAACGTCATTGCGCGACAACCGCCTTATCGCGAATTGCTCAATGCAGAAACATCGCGAATCTGTGCCCTGGGCGAGGTCGCCAGAGGCCGCCCCCCTTGGACGGCCGTCTGCGGATCACCCCAGCTAGGTACGGTTGCCTCATGAAAACCCCAGAAAACATACCCGTACCTAGCCGGGGTGCCGCAGCTCACCCCAGCTAGGTCCGGGTATGTTTCGGTGGTTTCAGGCAGGTCCCCGTACCTGGCCGAGGTGGCGGCAGGCCCAAAACGCTCTCGAGCACATATCATGCCCTCCAGAGCCGTCCCCGACGTGGCCGCTGCGGCCCCCCTGGGGGCGCGACATTGTAACGTCGTTCCTCAGGGCAGGCCCAGACGCATTGGTTGCCAGGATAGCGAGGAAATGCAACTCTTTATCGATTGGGACAGGCGCCGCCACATATGGGCGGTTTTGAACCGCGCGCGCACCACGATGCCCCGAGACGTCCCTAACAAAAACCAGCGCTTGTCGCTGCAATCAGACACCCAACCATCGAGCGCGCCGTTGCGTCTTGACGCGCGGATGCTGCACTGGCGCGCGCGGGGCAAGCTGACCGGGCACAATAGCAAGCGCCCAGTCCCCCGGACGGCCCATCTCACCTTGGCAGGCCCCGGGTACGGGTATCTTTCGGACCAATGACCATAAGGAGCTCCACCGAAGGCCCCATTGGCTGAGCTCGCATGCGGTTCCCCCACCCAGTACAGCACTTCGTGGTCCAATATGGAGCTCCACCGAAGGCCCCCGTGGCTGCTCTCGCATGCGGTTCCCCCACCGAGCGCAGCGCTTCGTGGCCCCATGGGGAGCTCAACCGAAGGCCCCCAGTGGCTGCTCTCGCATGCGGTTCCCCCACCCAGTACAGCGCTTGGTAGCCCCATAGGGAGCTCTACCGAAGGCCCTAATTGCTGCTCTCGTGGGTTTACGCTATTTTCCTCCTCCTCCTCCTCCTCCTCCTCCTCCTCCTCCTCTTCCTTCTCCTACTCTTCCTCCTTCTCCTCCTCCTCCTACTCGTTCTCCTCCCCCTGCTTATCCTCCTCCTCTTGCTCCTCCTCTTTCTCCTCCTCCCCCTCATCATCAGCATCAGCATCAGCATCAGCATCAGCATCAGCATCAGCATCAGCATCAGCATCATCATCATCATCATCATCATCATCATCATCATCATCATCATCATCATCATCATCATCATCATCAGCATCAGCATCAGCTCATCAGCATCATCATCATCATCATCATCATCATCATCATCATCATCATCATCATCATCATCATCATCATCATCATCATCATCATCATCATAATCATCATCGTCATCATCATCATCATCATCGTCATAATAATAATCCTCCTCGTCATCCTCATCATCATCATCGTCGTCATCAGCAGCAGCATCATCATCGTCATCATCATCATCGCCACCACCACCATCATCATCATCATCCTTAGCGTCATCATCATCATCATCATCATCATCATCATCATCATCATCATCATCAGCATCATCATCACCACATCCACCACCACCACAACAATCCTCCTCATCATCATCATCATCCTCATCATCATCATCATCATCAGCATCATCATCATCGTCATCATGATCATCATCAACATGATCATCATTGTCATCATTATCATCATCAGCATCATCATCATACTCATCATCATCATCATCATCAACATCATCAGCAGCAAAATCATCATCATCATCACCATCATCACCATCACCACCACCACCATCATCATCATCAGCATCATCACCATCAGCAGCAGCAGCAACAGCATCAGCATCAGCATCAGCATCAGCATCAGCATCAGCATCAGCATCATCATCATCATCATCATCATCATCATCATCATCATCAGCATCATCCGCATCCTCCTTCTCCTCCCTCCACTGCTTCCCTCTTCCCTCCTCCCCCTCCCCCTTCCCCTTCCCCTCATGCTCCTCCGCCCCCTACTCCTCCTCCTCCTCCTCCTCATCCCCCTCCCCCTTCCCCTCCTCCTGCCTGCTCCCTCATCCACATCATCCTCCCCTCTTCCTTCTCCCTTCCATCTCCTCCTCCTCCTCCTCCTCCTCCTCCTCCTCCTCCTCCTCCTCCTCCTCCTCCTCCCCCTCCTCCCCCTCCTCCCCCTCCTCTTCCTGATCCTTCTCCCTCTCTCTTTCTCTCCCGCCATCTCTCTCTCTCTCTCTCTCTCTCCCCCCTATGCTGCTCCCCCTCTCGCAAGCCGGAGCGGCCCGCCCGCGAAACTCGAGTGGCAAATAGGCGCGGCGCTGTGGCAACGTGGGTGCCTCCGTGACGCACACCAGAGAGAGAGAGAGAGAACAAAAAAAAAAAAAAAAAATCAAGAGAAGGGCGCAGAGACTTAATCACAGACAGAGGCCCAAAATAAAGAGAGAGAGAGAGTGGGGGGCGGGGGGAGCGGAAAGGGAGCCCCACACCTGAGCGTTGGCACCTGCGCGAAGGCCAACGTCTCATTTCGCAAATTCCAGGAACTCTGGCTCTTCCGCTGGCTTCCCCCCGCGTAGCCGCAGCCGTTCTGCTTCCGCAGGCCTTCCGCCGTCGTCCGCGTCGAGGGAGGGGCTGCGCCGAAAGGCGAGGCTATCTCCGGAACGCCCCGTGAGTCTTGGCACCTGCGCGCGGGCCGATTTCCCCTCCGACGTGCCAGCTGCAGCCCCCCTGTTCTTGTGGATGCCATGTCAATGGACTCTCGAACCGTTCTATCATTGAATGACAAATGTCTTGTAACTGTCCCCTACATGCATTAAACATGTTCGAGACTTCTTTTTCCCCAAACAGCTTGCTGAACGGGGTGCTGATGTGATACAAGCTAACTCCGGCCGAGGGAAATCAAAGCAGAGACGTCCTCAAAAAAATTTAGTGGCCCGGGCCGTTTCGCCTGAGACATCCTCGCAACTCTCGTTTCTGAGTTGTCCGGGATTGGGCGTTTCGCGTGAGACATCCTCCAAACTCTGAGTTCCCAGATGCCGCGCAAGAGGTGGTCCAGCCCATTTCGCCTGAGACATCCTCGAAACTCTGAGCTCCCAGATGCCGCGCGAGAGGTGGTCCGGCCCGTTTTGCCTGAGACATCCTCCAAACTCTGAGCTCCCAGATGCCGCGCGAGAGGTGGTCCGGCCCGTATCGCCTGAGACATCCTCCAAACTCTGAGCTCTGAGATGCCGTGCGCGAGGTGGTCCGGCGCACTCTCGCAACTCTGAGTTCTGAGATGCCGCGCAAGAGGTGGTCCAGCCCATTTCGCCTGAGACATCCTCGCCAGTCTGCGCTCTCTGATGCCGCGCAAGAGGTGGTCCGGCCCGTTTCGCTTGAGACATCCTCCAAACTCTGAGCCCTGATATGCCGTGCGCGAGGTGGTTCGGCCCGTTTTGCCTGCGACATCCTCGCAACTCTGCGCTCTCTGATGCCGCGCGAGAGGTGGTCCGGCCCGTTTCGCTTGAGACATCCTCCAAACTCTGAGCCCCGAGCTGCCGCCCAAGAGGTGGTCTTGCCCGTTTCACTTGAAACATCCTCGCACTTTTGCATTCCTAGATGCCGCGCGAGAGGTGGTCCGGCCCGTTTCGTCTGAGACGTCCTCCAAACTCTGAGCTCTGAGATGCCGCGCGCGAGGTGGTCTGGCCAACTTCGCCTGAGACATCCTCGAAACTCTGAGCTCTGAGCTGCCGCGCAAGAGGTGGTCCAGCCCATTTCGCCTGAGACATCCTCGCAACTGACCTCGGAGATGCCGCGCGCGACGTGGTCCAGCACCGTTTCGCCTGAGACATCCTCGCAACTCTGAGCTCTGAGCTGCCCTGCGCGAGGTGGTCCGGCCCGTCTCGCCTGAGACATCCTCGCAACTCTAAGCTCTGAGATGCCGTGCGCAAGGTGGTCCGGCTTGTTTCGCACAAGACATTCTTGCAACTCTGAGCTCCCAGATGCCGCGCAAGAGGCGGTCCAGCCTGGGGGCCCAGAAGACCACATATTACATATCCTCCCTGGGACCCTGGGAGCCCCAGGAGGCGCCAGAGAGCTCCAGGAGGCCGCAGGTTGCCAGGACAGGCCCCAGGGGTCCCCAGGAGATTCCCAGGAGGCTCCAGGAGGCCCCAGGAGGCCTCCTACCAGAATGTGTCAAGTTAATACACATCCGGTGTTGATCTTTCCTGCTCTTGTGGCCCCCCCTCCATTTTGAGGGGCCCAAGCGGCCACATGTTAGATATCTCCCCCTGGGAGCCCCAACAGGCTTCAGGAAGCCCCAGGTGGAGTCCAGGAGGCCACAGGAGGCCCAGGAGGAAGCCCCAGGAGGTCCCCAGGAGGCCCCCGCAACTCGGAGCTCTGAGACGCCGCGCTCGAGGTGGGCCGGCCCGTTTCGCCTGAGACTTCCTCGCAGCACGTTTCGCCCGAGACCCGCTACGCTGGAGACATCCTCGCAACTCTGGGCTCCGAGATGCCGTTCGGGATGAATAGAGGAGGTGGAGGAGGAGGAAGAGGAGGAGGAGGGAGGAGGAGGAGGAGGAGGAGGAGGAGGAGGAGGAGGGGGAGGGGAGGAGAGGAAGAGAGGGAGAGATGGAAGGGAGAAGGAGGGGATAATGAGGATGATGTGGATGAGGGAGCAGGCAGGAGGAGGGGAAGGGGGAGGGGGATGAGGAGGAGGATGAGGAGGAGGAGGAGGAGGAGGAGGAGGAGGAGGAGGAAGGAGAAGGAAGGGAGTTGCAGGAGAGGACCTAACGGGAAGCGAATGTGACGTGGACTTGTCAGAACGTGTGCGAGAGGTTGTCCGGTCCGTTTCGTTTGAGACATCCTTCCAATACTGAGCTCCAAGATGTCGCTCGCGAGGTGGTCCGGCCTGTTTCGCTTGAGCCATGCTCACAATGCGAAGCTCGAAGATGTTGCGCGCGAGGTGGTCTGGCCCGTTCTGCCTGAGACGTTTCTTAGCACAGGGGCTCAAATCACAACCTCTCTCATTCCTTCTCCCGCCTCCCTCTTCCCGCTTCCCGCCTGGCTCCTCTTCCCTCCTCCCTCCTCCCGCCTCCCGCCGCTGCTGCGCCTCTGCCTCCGCCTCCCCGTCCCCGCCGTCGTCGTTTCTGCCGCCTCAGCATCCGTCATGCGCGCCCTGCCTTCTGCCCTCCCCAGACATCCGACGCCACGATTTTTACCTCTCGATATCATCCCCAGGGAAACCATCACGACATGCCCCCCCGCTTCCGCGCCCTCCCCCGCTTCCTCTTACACTTGCTTCCGAGTTCACAGCATGGCGGTGGAGCCTCTCACAGTGCCGACCCGACAGATTACTCGTCGACCAGATGCGAGAGAGTACAACACCCTCTAGCGTTAGCTTCCTGATAGGCATGCGTCACTCAAGTTGTCGTGTAGACATCTCATGTGCAAGCATCCTGTTATCATGTTCTAACATGCCATGCCAGCCCACACTGGACGGGCACGCAATCGACCTTGGAAACCGCAATGGGTAAAAAAACTGTTTGGGGATACTGCACTCCGGCTATAGTTATATGAAGCGCATGCTTGAGCACTTCAGAAACCGATAACACATGTTGTTTTATACATCTGGGAAGTATTTGGCAACACGCCTCCTCTCCATCGATCGTCTTCCACAGCCCTGCTCCTTTTGATCCTCAGATGCAGGGGGTCGACGCCTCGCCCGGGCAATTGTCCCGCCCCTCCGCCGCCGAGGAGGGACGGCAGAGGAGCGCCACGGCGCTGCACACAGCTGCCGCGAGGCTTCAAACGTGCGGAAGCGGGGAGAGAGGAGGAGGAGGAGGAGGAGGAGGAGGAGGAGGAGGGGGAGGAGGAGGAGGAGGAGGAGGAGGAGGAGGAGGAGGAGGAGGAGGAGGAGGACTCCCTGGAAGAGGGGTAGAAGGGAAAGGAGGAGGAGAGAAAGAAGCGGAAGCGCGAATCATCGCGGGCGAACGAAGGGCGGTCGAACGCGACTTTGTCCTCGGGGGCGCCTGCCCCGGGCGGCTGACTTCTTGAGCCTCCCACCTGCCGCCATGGGGGGACAAACCTTCCAGCCGCCATGAGACAGGCGTCCCCGACGTCGGAACGAGAACACTTTCTACCGTGACTCGCCAGCGGAGCAGCGATGCGCCACTCGGCGGCGTGCACACGCGGGGGTGGCGCGAGACGGGCGGCCTCCTGGTACGGCGGGGGGGGGGGGCTCCTTCTATATAGGAAGGCCGGGGCCCTTCTCAGAAAGCCTCCCGACCTGCGAAGGAAGCCTTCTCAGAAGCCCCAGGCCCCTCCAGAAATGGGGGAGCAAACATTGCATAAACATAAAACTCGGGGGGCCGCGCGGATTTCTCGGATCGGCGCTAGATCACCCTCCCTGGCGCGCGGAGCGCGCCAGGGGCGGCGCCGGGGTGCCCAGCGCCGATCCGAGAAAACCGCGCGGAACTCCGAGTTTTCGTGTTTATGTCATTCTTCGCTTCCCGAAGAAAGGGCCTGGCATCCTGAAAAGCCCCACCCCCTGCCTTCTCAGAAGGCCGCCCCCCCCCGTCTGGGCGCGCGCCGCCAATGGGGGGCAGCGGCAGGCTGTCTGGGGACGGTCCCAGGCTCGCGCCCAGACTGTGGGAGGATGCTTCGGGCGGTTTGCCTGGCTCTGCCCCCCGACCTTGTCCCCCTTCGTGGTCCACAGCTCGCAGCGGTGCAGTAGGGGCCCGACCACAAGAAAAACTTTCCACAAGAGACCCAACCCTGAGACTCCAGGACGTCCATTGATTCTTGGTGCGGGACCGTCACGCTTCCCGTCGCAAAACCGTGGCAGCCCAAGATACCCAGGGCACCCTGGAGGCAAGCAGGGTGTTTTTTGGCATGGGTCTCCAATGTACCGTCGGGACGTCTGCTTACAGCGTGTCGCGGCGGCGGCCCCGGCGACAAGCTATCCCTCGTGCCGCTCTTCTCCGCGGGGCGGGAGGCTGGGAAGGCAGCTCGGAACTTCGCCTCTCGGGAGCCAACGAAGAGGCCAGCGTGACGCGCCGAGGCGGGGTGGGCCAGAACGGTCGGCGCGGCACGCTGTCCGAAAGTTCCCGACCGCACGTGGGTCGCCGCGCCGTTTGTTCTCGGCAGGCCCAAGTGGACGACGCCGGCACCACGGCAAAAACCCACGGCTAACCCTGCGCCCCGCGCCCCAGGTAGACGGCGCTGGCACCGCGGCAAGCACCGCGGCGAACCCGCCGCGCCCGAGGCGGCGTTTGCTCTGGTGGCCGCGGCGCCCTCCCCAAGACGGAGGGCCGCGCGTCGGAACGAACGGCGCGGCGACATGTGAGAACTGGCCCCTCGCGGGCCTCCAGGGCGCGCGAAGGCACGCTGCAGCGCGCTTGCGCGCGTCTGCCCCACCAAGACCGCCCGTGGCATCGGCCACACCCACGGGAGACCCTGCGCAGGAGTGACCTCTGTAGAGGCCTCCCAGATTGGGTCAGAGCAGGTGGAGTCGGAGGATTGCACCGCATCGCCGATGCATCGGCGACGTCGGCGCGGAGCAAATCGGGCTCCGCATCGAGCCGCACCGCGCCAATGCTTCGGCGATGCGGCGCGAGCCTCGGACCCCATCTAACTACTCGGACCCCATCCGAGAGGCCTAGAACCAAAGCGCCGCCCTGCGGCTTCCGGGGGCCGGGCCCGCCACCCCCAAGCCGCGCAGGCCTCACGCTGGCCTGCGCGCTTGGATCTCAGTGCCTCGTCGTTCCGTTGAATTGGGGGGCGGAGGAGGCGACGGGGGAGGGCGCAGCAGCCAGCATGCCGTTCCGCTTGTTGGCGCTGAATTTGGCCGCCGCTGGGGGGGGGGGGGGGGGTAAATCCGGCCACGCAGGCCAGCGCTGAGGAGGGGACCCTTGCCAGGCCCGCACCACAGGCCACGCAGGCCAGCGCTGAGGAGGGGACCCTTGCCAGGCCCGCACCACAGGGAGGGTCACTCTGGCGAAGAGCCGTCTCCAGCCGGCAGCCTTCAGCTGGACCCGACCCGCCGCCCTCGACGGGCGCCCCGCGAGCCCGACCCGCCCCGCCTCGGGGGGGGCCACCTCCAGGCGCGCAGCCCGGTGCCGAGGGGGGCCCCTGCGGGCCCGCACCACAAGGCCACTCCAGCGCAGGGCCACTCTCTGGCATTGCCGGCTGGCGCAGGCGCCCGCCCCTCGTCGGCCCGCGCCCGCGAGCTCGGCGCCTCGCGGCGGGGACACGCCGAGCGGCCGTCGCACCATGCGGCTTCGGACGCGCAGGTGCGCGGTCGGCGCGGTGCCGCGGCGCGCCGCGGCGAGCACAGGCGCGCGCCCCGCGCGGCCCTGCGGCAGCGCGCCCTCGGGCCCTCATGCCTCGAGCCCTCATGCCTCGAGCCCTCGGCTCCAGCTCCTCGGCGTGGCGAGCTCGGCGGCCCTCTGCTTGCGCCGCCGCGCAGCGCGCGGCACCTCGCTGCCGCTGCCCTCCGCCGCGGCGCAAGTGTCTGGCGCGCCTGCCTCGGGCGCATGCGCGGCGGCCGCCGGCGCAGGCAGCGCGGGGCTGCCGTCGTGATCTCTCCTGCTGCCAAGGAGCTCGTCCAGGCGTCGCTCCAGCGCAGCGATCTGTTGGGCCACGCGCTCGTCGCACTCGGCCAGGCCCGCGTCCAGCCGCCTCTGCACCTGGTCCATCAGGGGCAGCAGCATCTCCTGCGGCTTGGCCTCCCCGACTGCATCTGCCCGATCGCACGCCTTCGAAGTGGCCTTCGTGACGAAGGAGAAGCATGACAGGAAACGCGATGGCGGCCGCAGCTCTGGGACTTCGTGGGGCTCCCCGACATTGCAAGTCAGGCCACCTTCGGACTCGTTCGCCCGCTCGCCCTGTGGCTCTGTGTCGAAACTCTCGTCGAGAGTCTTGTCCGCGGCGTCAACCGGGCTCGTCGCGCTCCCTTCCTCGTCCAGCTCCTTGTCAATTTCCTGCAAGGGGGCGAGCCCCGAGGCGGCCGCGAGGTTGCCCAGCGGCAGCTTCGCCACCACGGGCCTCCCAGCATCTCTGGGCGACATCCGGGGCATGCCCAGCGTCTGCCTGGGAGTGGCAGGCCCCTGCCTGGGAGTGCAGGCACCATCCTCGCCCAGCTCCGTGGCCGCCTCCCGCAGGGGGGGCAGCCCCGAGGCGGCCGCGAGGTTGCCCAGCGGCAGCTTCGCCAGCACGGGCCTCCCAGCATCTCTGGGCGACATCCGGGGCGTGCCCAGCGTCTGCCGGGGGGTGGCGGGCCCCTGCCTGGGTGTTGCGACGCGGTTCTGCGCGGCGATCCACGAGTGAAGCTCCTCGATCCGTCGCTCGAGAGCCGTGATCTTCTCCTGCTGTGCGGCAGCGGCGTCGTGCTCTGCTGCGGGGCGCGCCTCCTCCAGGAGGGGCGCCGGCGCCAGACCTCCACCGCGCTCCAGGGCCCCCGCAATCCACGCGCTGATCTCCTCGATCCGGTGCTCGACGGCAGCGAGCCTGCCCTCCTGCACGGGCGGGGGGGCGCCCTCCGCCGGCTGGAGCGCCGCCGCCGGGGCTGGGGCCGACGGGAGCGAGCCATCCCGGCCGTCCAGCCAGAGCTGCATCTCGTCGAACTTCTCCTCGAGGCTGGATATCTTGTCCTCCTGGACGACGCTGGCGAACTGGGCGACCTCGTTGAGGCGGTTCTCCTCCCTCCTGAGCCGCTTCTGGAGGTCCTTGATGTCCGCGGAGCTGGAGGCCTGCCCCTTCTCCAGCGCCTCGATGCGCATGCCGAACGTCGCGGCCTGCGACTGCAGGTCCCCCTGGTCGGCCTCCAGCATCCCCAGCTGCCCGTGCACCGCCGCCTCGGCGGCGCTCTGTGCCGCCTCGAGCTCGCCGAGGCGACGCGCCGCAGCCTGCCACGCCTCGCGGAGCTCCGCCAGCTGCTCCGCCACTGCGGCGGCCGCCGGCCGCTCGTGGGCGCCGGGCGCCTGCGGCGGCTGGGCCTGCCGCGCGCCCTCCCGGCGGGCGCCGGACGCCTGGGTGCCCGGGAGCTCGGCCATGGAGCCCTCGCTGGCCGGGGGCCGGCGCTGGGCCTCCTCGGGCAAGGCGGGCGCGCCCCTGGCAGGACTCCCGAGCGAGCCAGCGTCGCCGCGTCGCTTCGAGGCGCCCTCGAGCAGCTCGACCCTCTTCAGGAGGTCGCCCCACCACGGGAGCTGCGAGAGGTCCGACTGCAGCCTGCCGATGCGGCCTTCGTTCTCCTCCACCCTCTGCTCCAGCGTCCGCATCCTGCCGCCGGCGGGCGGCTGGTGCGACGGCGCTGGCCGCGACCCAGGGCCTTCCCCCGTCGTCAGCGCCCCGACGCGCGGAGTGGCCAGCACTGCTGCGCCAACATGGCCTGAACCAAAATGGCTACAGCCATCTCGCTACCAAAAAAAAAACAGAAGACGGAACGAATTCGCTCTGCTGCTCTCCTTCATCAACGTGTGTAAATAATCACAGCATGGTAGCCAGAGTCCCTCCTGAACCCAACGTGGTCCGCACTTCAGTGTCTTGACTACATGCACCGCTCATCCTCCTCTTCCTACCGACGGCATTTTCGAACTTCAGGGGTCGGGTCGGAACGGGCTTTCCGCGCTTCTGGAGCAGACTATGGCGCTGGGAGCGTCCCTGATGGATGGACCAAGCCTGCCGAAGGAGGATTCGTGTCGGAAGAAAGCATGGGGAAACCAAAAGGTACCGATACCGCTACTCCCCAGACCTCTCCTGGGGTGCGTTCTAACTAGGAATTCTAAGAGAATCCAGCGGTGGCGACGAGGACCTCCTGGGAGGCCCCAAAAGGGGAAAACGAAGGAAGGGTAGAGGTGTGGGTACCTTTCCCTTTTATGAGAGTCGTGTCAGAAGGAGGAAGCAAGGGGGGGAGTATCTAAGCGAAGGTTAGCGAATCGGTGCACGTCGCCGGTTTTCCTGGCACGCCTCGGCGCCCGAGACGGCAATGTGTGTCGAGGAAAGCGCCCAGCAGCGAGGCCGAGGACAGCTGCATGAAGCATACAGTCGGCCCGTATCATAAGGACGCACGGTAAAGATACAAGGGCCTTGGAGGACCATTTCGAAGCTTTTCGAGCGGACGCGGCCAGCGAAAGTGGCCAAGGATGGACCGAAGAGGCAAGGACACAAGGGTACCCTTGGGAAGGTTACCCATCCTTACCATGCGGGTTGATTGTAATTCGCATCCTCACCTTTCCCACCCGCCCCCCCTTTCGTCTCACCCAAAGGAGGGAAAGAAGGGTGAGGAGAGTGAGGAGGACGAGGAGAACAATGGGGGCAAAGGCAGGGAGGGCGATGAGGGCAAGGAGGGCGAGGAAGGCGAGGAGAATTGGAGACAGAGGGGGAGACGAAGCGGAATACGAGACGAGGGAGGAGGCGAATGAGGAGGGGGGGGAGGAGGAGGAGGAGGAGGATGAGGAGGAGGAGGAGGAGGAGGAGGAGGAAGAGGGAGGAAGAGGAGGAGGAGGAGGAGGAGGAGGAGGCGAAGGAGGAAGAGGCGAAGGAGGAGGCGAAGGAGGAGGGGACTTGGAAAAGAGAGGCAGGACGGGACGACGGTGGAGGAAGTGGGGGAGGGACTCTGGGGATATCCACGCTTCTTTTCTTCGCGGGTCAACGAGTGTCCTCCTCCTCCTCCTCCTCCTTCCCCGTCTCCTCCTGATCCTCCTCCTCCTGCTCCTCCTGCTCCTCCTCCTCCTCCTCCTCCTCCTCCTCCTCTCCTCCTCCTCCTCCTCCTCCTTGGGCGGGGGGGGGGGGCGGGGGCGGCCTTCCCAGGAGGCGACGGAGCTGCTTCGAGGGGCCTGGAGAAGCTGCTCTCGGAACGATCCCCCGACCCCATCTACTCCGACCCTGTCGAAGAGGCCTAGAGAGAGAGATACCAATGATATGTACATGGCGGTCTCTTGAAACCCCGAACCCAACCATGTTGACATCTCTTTGAAAGAAACTTTGTACTTCCTCCGGCGTCCGCCAGCCTTCCTCTGGCGGCGGCGGCCCCGGTTTACTTCCGCCGCCGACGGCCTTCTGCGGCCCCTGGCCGAGGGAGAGATGCCAACTCCTTCGACCCTCGAAGACGAAGCCCTTTCCGGAACGCCCCGTACGTCCTCCTGGGAGGCGTACGTCCGACCCGAACATACACTAGACCAATATTGTAGCACATCGTTACCTGAGGGGCTTGGCCAGAGAACGCCCGTAACGGAGCTCTGGCTGCTCATTCGTTGTGTTGTTTTCCTGGGGGGGGTGGCAAAATGCGTGACATGCTGGCCGCTCATAGCATGCGCCCACTGGAGCCTTTTTGGGGGCGGCATCGGGGAGACGCGCGAATCATCCTCTGCCTGCGTCACCGAGTTGCGTCCGCTGCCATGCGGAACACGCCTCCGCCGTCGTGAATCTCGTGCAGCTGCTCGGCACTTATTTTTGCCACCTCGCGATCATATGTCAGCAATCCATTGAGCTCATGTTCCACATCAGTCGTCTGTGTGTAGATGGCTCCCGCAACACCATTCTTCACCAACCGCCTCAATTTCTGGAAAGTACTGTTGTACGATTGAAGGAGGCCTTGCACGTCCTCATTGTTGCTATAACCGAAGGTGCCTTTGTGGGACTTCTCCCAAATGTGCCCATCCACTGGCAACGTGTGGCCGCCGAACTCCCCTACCACCTTTACATAATCACGGAACCGCGTGTCACCGGTCTCGAACGTTGGATTTGGGTAATTGTGCCTGTCCGCGATGTCGCCAGCAGGCCAAAAATTTCCACCGCTCGCTACGTTCACCAGCCGTGAAGGATCGATGCGCTTGATTGTTTCGCTCACTTCTGTCGTTCTGTGTTGGCCCCATGCCTCATTGAAGGGCACCCAAACAACGATGGACGGATTGTTCCGCAGCGCGCGAATCATCTCCGCGAGCTCTGCGAGGTACTGATGATGAGCCTCTTCTGGCCACTGCGCCTCTGGCTGGACGGTGAAATTCTTGACCCTCTCTATCCACTTTGGCCAATTGCCAGGGCTCACTTTCCGCGCCAGGTCGTTGCAGGGAGTGTGACCAGCCTCGCAGCCCGCGGCTGCAGGCTGGTCCTGCCATACCATCACGCCCACGCGGTCGCAATAGGCATAGTAGCGCCGAGGCTCAACCTTCATATGCTTACGGATGACGTTGAAGCCACTCGCCTTGACGAAATCAATGTCGAATCGCATCGCAGCATCTGATGGCGGGGTCAGTCCACCATCAGGCCACCAACCCTGATCCAAGACACCGTAATGGAAGACGAACTCGTCGTTCAAGGTGAACCTGTAATTCCCGCTGGGATCGCGCTTCTTCCCGACCGTTCGGATGCCAACATAAGACTGTACCACGTCCACCCGGCTGCCCTCGGCCACCAGTTCCACCGATAGGTCGTAGAGGAAAGGCGACGCTGGACTCCACAGCTTGGCCGCGGGCACGGGCGCTATGCACGGCTCGCCCTTGGCGCAGTGGGCTGTAGCCACTGCGTTGGGTCCGCCGTCCATGACACTCACACGCACGTCTACTGGTCGACTGCCGTCGACATCCACGTCCACCTGGATGACTGCGGGGCTGGATGTTGTGGTGATTTTGATATCTTTGATGAATGTGTCGGGGACAGTCTCCAGCCACACTGTGCCCCTGATGCCTGACGAGGCGCTGTACCAAATCTTCCCCCCCCGTGAAGATTGTTTCCCCATGAGCGTGTAGGGGGACATCGTGTCCCTGACGCCAACGACGATCTCGTTCGGACCGTCTTGTAGTTGCGAGGTTACATCGAACTCGAAAGGCGTATTGCCACCCTTGTGAAAGCCAACATGCTTCCTGTTGACCGAAACGACGCACTCGTAGTCAACAGATTCAAAGTGCAGCAGATACCGCTGCGACGGCTCACGAGAGAGGTCTACCACTCGTTGATAGAACATCACCTCGTCTCCTCCCAGCTTGTGGCCGACGCCGCTCAAGTTTGACTCGATACTAAACGGGACCGAGATGATGCCTTGCCTTCGTATTCGATTCTTGTCTGCGTGAGACCACTCTGCGAGAAGCCCGCCGCGAGCACTCCACTCCAAGCTGTCCGCGGTGACCCTGTACTGCCAGTCGCCGTTCAGGCTGCGCCACCCCTGCCGCACCATCGCAGGGCGCGGGTGCTCCGGCCACGCGGCGCCGCCTGCCGCACTCCAGCGCGTCGGCAGGAGGCCGCCGACGCTCCCCTCCGCGGCCGACTCGCGCTGGTGGCGCGCGGGGCCTCGCAGTGAGAGGGAGACGGCTTCTGCCACCAGCAGAGGCGACCACCAGGGCGACACCACGGCAGCCCAGGCGGCACTGCGCAGGCGCCGCGGGCTCGCCATGCCCGAGTCTAACTGTATGTAAAGTACGGCATCGGACACATGACTGCGAACTGGCGGTGGGCCGCGGCGGCTTGAGCCAAAATGGCTACGAAAACGAACCTGAGTCGAACTTGAGTCCTGCTTGAGCCGGCCCCAGGAAGGGCCCCCCAAAACGAGCATCTACGGAGCTCATGCTGTAAGATTTCTCGGCGAGCGCGTCACCCCTGATGGGGGGCGATGTGCACATCGTACTGGTGTTAGATCCAGCGTGTCCCCCTACAGGCTGATTTTGGATGAAAAATACGAGATTGCCAAAACATATTAATAGTCATAAGTCATAAGAGGAATCGTCCCCTGACTATTTTGTTACTGTTTTTGAATACTCCCTTTGTAGAGGGACAGGCCCGCCTTATACTTTGTGTGCTGGGGTGGCGCCGAGGTCGCTCCGCGGCCCCCGGGCCAAACGGCTAGGCAGAACCGTGCGCTGAGATTTTAGAGGCCTCCTAGATGAGGCTTGAATACCGTGGGGCGTTGACCTAAGGAAACCTAGTAAGGAGCGAGACTCCTGTTTCCAACAAGTGACACTTCGACTTCTTATGCTCAGGCAAACCTGAGGCAAACTGCAAAACAACCAAGGAACACGGAGCCCCTCCCCAATGCTAAGGGTTCCTTCTTCAGCGCCCCGACTGTAGAGGCCTCCTAGGTGGGGTCCGAGTAGATGGGGTGGAAGGATTGCGCCGCCAGTGCATCGCCGATGTCTCGGCGATGCATCGGCGATGCACCACCGACGTCGACGACGCATCGGCGACGCCGGGATGAAGCAAATCGGGCTCCACATCGAGCCGCATCGTGGATGCATCGACGATGCGGCGCGATCCTCCCACCCCATCTACTCGGACCCCATCTAAGAGACCTAGACCAATGTCAAGCCTGGACGCGATGCGTCGCATGGTCCAATTGGAAAGAAACAGACATAGCCTCACCACCGCCAACACCTGGTGAGTATAACATCTGCTGCTCCGCAGGATGCAAGCATGCAAACTGCCATGCAAGAACGCCCAACGATATACACGCCGAACTCCGATCGCACCGAACAACTAGACGTCGCGCCCGGGGGGGAAGTGAGAGGGGGCGGGCCTTCTCGGAGAGCTTGAAAGACACCCCGCATTCTGAGCAGTTTCCTGAGCCCTCCCCGACACCCTGCATTCTGAGCAGTTCTCTGAGAAGTTGTCTGAGACCACCTCCTCGAAGGCCCGAGGGCTTCTGAGAAGCCCCGCCGCCTTCTGCCAAGGCCTTCTCCTTCTCACCTCCCCCTGGGCGCGCGCCGGCGAACTCGGTTTCTGAGCCATCACTCGGGTCTCTGGCGGCCGTTCCTCGGAACGCTCTCGCCGGAGCGTGGCCGCTGGAACGCATCCCGAGGCTGGCAAACCGCCGAGAAACAACGAACACGTCTGCACACCTCGAAGCCAGACCCCCGGCGTCGTGATTTTGTCCCAACGTCGGCCCCCAAGCTCGGCGCCGAACAGAAAGACCAGAGAAGGCTCGCTAGGGGTACAGTCGGGCCGCTGAAGAAGGAACCCTTTTCGCTGGGGAGAGGCTCGGTGTTCCTTAATTGTGTTACAGTTTGTCACAGGTTTCCCTCTGGTTTTCCTTGGGGAAGCGAAGTTGGACTTATGTAAAAGAAGGGGCCTCTTTCCTCGGCGGTGGACATACCTCCCTTTAGCAAACCGCCCTTTGGTGAAAACGGCCTAGGACCGAAACCGACGGACCTGGACCCGCAAATAGAACGGCCGCGACGCCCTCTCGCACACCGAACACGGCCAACTCACGAATCGACGTGTCAGGATAGGAGGTCTATCAACCTCTGAGTTCCTCCTTCATGGGGAAACCAAAAGGACCGATACCGCTACTCCCCGGACCTCTCCCGGGGTGCGTTCGGACCAGAATTTCGAGGCGAATCCCGCGGTGGTGACGAGGGAGGCCCAGGAGGCCCGAAACAGGGGAAAACGATGGGAGGGTAGAGGTAGGGTACCTCTTCCTCCTCTGAATACAGGGTCTCCCTCGCTCGGCGCCGAAGCAACAACAAAAACAGAGCACTCGCCGCGGTCGTCCGGGGCCGCCCAGCCGCCGCCCAGATGTAACGTTAGGCCGGGCGTGTCCCCCCTACAGACGGGCCTTGGACGAAAAATAAAACATACCCCCAAGATGCCCCCAAATACCCCCCCAAAATGGTCTGAAAACAAAAAAGAAAATCGTCCCCTGACTATGTCTGGACTATGTTTGAAGATTCCCCCTGCAGAGGGGCGGGCCCGACTCACACCTTACCTGTCACGCCGGCGAGGCGCCGCGGCGGCGACGCGCGTCCTCGGCGCGCCCAGGTCCACGGGCGGGGCCGGCGCCCTCGCCGCGGCGGCCGGCTCCGCCGCGCCTGGGGGGGGGGCGGCCCCGGCGGCGGCGGCCGACGGCGGCGGGCGCCGCAGACCTGCGACGATGCTGCGGACTTTCGGCGGCGAGCGAGGGGGGGAAGTCAGATTTCGTGGCGTTTGCGTGGGCTCCTTGGCCGTGTTTTCCGCCCTCGGGGTGCGTTCCAGCGGCTGCGCCTCGCCGAGGGCGTGCCGGGGATGCCCGGATCGCCCCAAACGGCCGCCGGAGACCCGAGCCATGACCCGGGAAACTGCACTCGAAGGCGAGCGAAGGCGGGGGAAGTCAGAAGGAGGAGGCCGTCGCAGGAGGCGGCGGGGCGTCTCGGAGGCCCTGGGCTGGCCGCCGGGACTCTGTGACCAATCCGAAGAGTGTTGTCGATGCCGCGCTTTTGGGCCCCTGCTCGGGCCCCGATGCCATCAGGAATGAGTCTGGTGCGTGCAGCCATGGCCCAGGGGAAGCGGTCGGGACCTGCAGTCAAGCCGTATCATAGGGATGCGCGGCAAAGATGCAAGGGCCTTGGAGGACCACGTGAAGGTTTTTCGAACGAGGTTGGCCATCGAAAGTCTCTAAGGCTGGGCCGAAGGGGCAAGGATGCAAGGGTACCCTTGGGAAGGTTGCCCATCCTTCTGATGCGGGTTGACTGTACGGGGCTACGGACAATTGCGGCTCCTGCGGCCAGACGGCCGAGACAGACTGCGGCGACGGCGACGGCGACTGCGGCGGTGGCGGCGACTGGCGGCGGCGGCGGCTTGGGAAAATCGGGGCGACCGGTCTGTCCCCGTCCCCCGAGTCTGGCTTCGGTCCTCGGGAGAGAGACGACTCGGGGAGGGAAACGGCCTGGCCCCGAGGGGAAGCGAGGAGGCAATAGCATACCGATGCCGCTGCTCCCCAGACCTCTCCCGGGGTGCGTTCTGAACAGAATTTCGAAGCGAATCTGGCCGTGGCTACGAGGGCCTCCCAGGAGGCCCAAAAAGGCGATAACGAAGCAAGGGTAGCGGTATCGTTCCTCCTCTGAGGGATGGGGTCGAGAGGTCCAGGCACCTACGCATCGGCGAGACGCGGCGGCGGCGACCGACGGCAACACGCGACGGCGGCGCCCGACGACTGCGGCGGCGGCGGCCGACAACGATCGGCGGCGACCTGGGGCGGCGACCGCGGCGGCAGCGCCGACCGACGGCAACCGCGGCGGCGACGACGGCGCAGGCGACGGCCGGCGACGGCGCGTACGACCGACGGCGATGATCTGCCACAAAAACAAGATCGGGCGCGGCCTAACCGACCCCTGACAAACCATCCCCTTCCGTGACGTCACCCTCGCCGTTCAAGCTTCCCTTCGGCCGCACGCACACACACACACACAGAGACGTCTTGGGGCGAGGCGAGGGGGGGCGTCACGGAAGGGGATGAATTGCTAGGGGTCGGTCAGGCCGCCCCTGACAAAGTGCCGTGTCTCCAACGACGGCAACAACGACGCCCAAAGTCCTCGACAACCGCCCGTTCTTGACCTTCGACCACGCCCTTCTCGTGGGGGGGGGGCTCTGCTTCTCGTCCGCTGGGGGGGCAAGATTGACGCCACCAAAAGCCACGAGGCAGCCAGACTCGGCAACAGGGGCGAGCGCAAGACTGCTGGCCCCGAGGCTGCTGGCCCCTTGCAAGAGGGAAGGAGGAGAACGAGGTGGAGGACGAGGAGGAGGAGGAGGAGGAGGAGGGGGAGGAGGAGGAGGAGGAGGAGGAGGAGGAGGAGGAGGAGGAGGAGGTGCCATATGAACCACGAAAGGGTACCGCAGGAAGACGAATCATCTTTACGACAAGTTTGGACTGTCGGAGTCGGCGTTTCCCAACCATCCTGTGGTATTGGGTCCTCGTTTTGAAAAGACGGTCCCCGCGTTCCCTCCGTCCTTCCATCCTGTTTTCCTTCGTGCCACCGCCCGCATGCGTCACGCACACCAATTTCGGCACACACCTCACACGTTTCGTGGCCCCACGGGAAGCTCCACCGAAGGCCCCAGAGCCACGGCCCGCATGCGTCACGCGTACTCATTTCGGCACACCCCTCACACGTCTCGTGGCCCCACAAGGAGCTCCACCGAAGGCCCCAGCGTCACCGTCCGCATGCGTCACGCACACCCATGTCGGCACACACCTCACACGTTTTGTGGCCCCATAGGGGGCTCCACCAAAGGCCCCAGCGTCACCACCCGCATGCGTCACGCATACCCATTTCGGCATACCCCTCACACGTTTCGTGGCCCCACAGGGAGCTCCACCGAAGGCCCCCCGCCCGCATGAGTCACGCATACCCATGTCGGCACACCTCTCACACGTTTCGTGGCCCCACAAGGAGCTCCACCGAAGGCCCCCGTGCCACCGTCCGCATGCGCCACGCACACCGATTTCGGCGCACCTCTCACACGTTTCGTGGCCCTACAGGGCGCTCCACCGAAGGCCCCAATGCAACAGCCCACATGCGTCACGCACACTCATGTCGGCACACCCCTCACACGCTTCGTGGCCCCACAAGGAGCTCAACCCAAGGCCCCAGTGCCACTTCCCACATGCGGCACGCACACCCATTTCGGCATACCCCTCACACGTCTCGTGGCCCCACAAGGAGCTCCACCGAAGGCACCCCGCCCGCATGCGTCACGCACACCCATTTTGGCACACCCCTCACACGTTTCGTGGCCCCACAGGGAGCTCCACCGAAGGCACCCGTGCCACAGCCCGCATGCGCCACGCACACCGATTTCGGCGCACCTCTCACACGCTTCGTGGCCCCACAGGGAGCTCCACCGAGTGTCCCAGTGCCACCGCCCGCATATGCCACGCACGCCCATTTCGGCACACACTTCACACGTTTCGTGGCCCCACAGGCATACCCCTCACACGTTTCGTGGCCCCACAGGGAGCTCCACCGAAGGCCCCAGTGCCACCGCCCGCATGCGTCACGCATACCCATGGCGGCACACTCCTCACTCGTTTCGTGGCCCCACAGGCATACCCATCACACGTTTCATGACCCCACACGGAGCTCCACCGAAGGCCCCAGTGCCACCGCCCGCATGCTTCAGGCACACCCATTCCGGCGCACCTCTCACACGTTTCGTGGCCCCATAAGGAGCTCCACCGAAGGCCCCAGTGCCATCGCCCGCCAGCGTCACGCACATCCATTTCGGCACACCCCTCACACGTTTCGCGGCACCATAGGGAGCTCCACCGAAGGCTCCATAGGGAGCTCCACCGAAGGCGCCAGTGGCTGCGTTCGCATGCGCCCATCGCACTCATTTCGGCACGCCCATCACACGTTTCGTGGCCCCACAGGGAGCTCTACCGAGGGCCCCAATGGCTGCGTTCGCATGCGCCCACCGCACCTATTTCGGCGCACCTCTCGCGCGTTTCGTGGCCCCATTGGGAATTCCACCGACGTCCCCAGTGGCTGCTCGCGCATGCGCCCACTAGACAAAGACAACTTGTGGCACACCCCTCACGCGTTTCGTGGCCATATAGGGAGCTCCTCCGAATGCGGTGCATACCAAGACGGTGCGCACAACTGCATATGGTTGGGTCCTTCGCCAGGCTATTTTTCGGAGGAGCTGAAGGCTCTGCATTCTCGTGTAGGTCTAATGGGATTTGGTCCCCGTGAGATGGCAATTTGTGACACGGCTGCAGGTCTTACCACCAGGCATCGTGGCCCCAGGACGGTCAACGTGACACTGAGACGAACACAGACCACGTAAAGCACGGCCCTGGGAGGGATGGCATGGTACGATCACGCTGGTGTTTAGACCATGCGGTTGCCCAGAGAGGACTGGTGGGACTCCTCGACCCTGGAAGGCGTTTTGTTAGAGAACCATTCACGCTGTAAGGATTCGCTGTTGTGGTTCCCCCGAATATGCAAGGTCTGTTGTTGTGTGCGTGTGTGTGCAAGCAAGTGTGGGTGTGTGTATGTGTGTGTGTGTGTGGGTTCCTCCATTTGTCTCTATTGTTGCCTTCTTCGGTTCACCCTTCATGCGCCTGGTCGTTTCTTCCCAGCGGTGGGTCACGCTCTACTTCCCTGGGTTTGTAAGTTTCGGCCACTCGCCATAAGTCATTGACCCGCCGACTGTAACCCATCGCCGCGCCTGGGGAACAAGTGTGTGAATGCGTGTGTGAACTCGTGGGGGCTGGCCCGCCCAAGAGCAGGGCCCCGTAAACGGAGACTGTGGTGTTCCAGGACGCTGGCACCACCAAGACGTTGGCGGCCGTGGGTCGAAACAGGTTCAATCCTTCGCGCCTCCCCTGTGGGTCTTGCCACGCATCCTGGCTTGCAACCTCCTGGCGCCCGAGGCCTGGCACGGAGGGGAGCACAGGGAGCATACGGGCGAGACCCCCCCCCAAGCGGCCTACTCTCTCGAGCACTTGCAGACGGGCTGGCCCTCCTTTGATCAACCAAGCAAGGCCCCCTGACCCTGTGGGAGGGGACCTAAGTTAGGAGCGCAGAAACCCTTAGGGCTAGGAGGTCTTGTTCTGCAGAAGCCGAAAGACGGGGACCCCCAGTGAGGCCGCGTCTTCACTGTGCTATTAGGGTTAGGGGTCCTTTTATCCTCGCTGATCCTTTTCTTCGCTGTCCAGATGGTCAGTGCTCGAGTCCAGATGGTCAGCCGCCCGGACCTCTGGCGGGGCCGATGCGTCCCCCTCTCGCCTTTGGTCGGGCACGTCCCTCTACAGGCGGATTTTGGGATAGAAAAACATTAAAAATACCCAAACATGGCCGAAACATCGTCCCCATACTGCTTCTTGACTAGTTTTGCTTATTCCTCCTTTCGAGAGGGACACGCCCGATTTAACCCTGGCCTTCAGCCCGGCACGTCACTCTAAAGGAAGAATGTTCAAACATAATCCAAACATAATCTGGGGACGATCTTCCTGGTATTTCTGGACTTTTTGTTGAAGATGAATTGTTTTATATTTTTCGCCTAAAACCTGCCTGTAGACTGGCAACGAGCTCCGCTGCCCTGCGCAAACCTCACGGCGCCAGGCTGGCCGCGGGAGGCAAGCGCCAGCCGCTCCGGCGCACCACAGGTGGGCCACGACGAGGAAAAGGCCGACGACGCGCAACAAAAGGGCGAGGGGAACGAAATGGGCGGACCGGCTCACGGGGGGGGGGATCCCCAGACCCCCTCGAGTAATGAAAGAATCACGACGAGAGGTTTTTCGCAATTTTCGGTCTCTGGGAACCCTTGCTTGGCCTCGGGACCGTCAAAAAACACCGCAGGATGAAAAACCGGTCCCAGGGAATAGGTCGCAACCTCTGGGGGTCGACGTCATGAAAAAATCCTGATGTCGGGGGTCTGGGTCAGGAGGGGGAACAACAAACAAAAAAGACACAATGAGTCGTGGCTTCCCAGGAAAGCTTCCCAGGAAAGTTATGGGGCAAATCTGAACAAATCAAAGAGGGGAGGGCGACAAACCAGAAAAGAGGAGAAAAGATGGGACATCCTGGGATTCGTGTGTAGTTGTTTGCGTGTCCCTGGGCCCCTTCGGGGGCTTGGGGGAACTCGCTGGCCTGGAAGCGGCGGCGCATCGCCGACGGATCGGGCAGGTCCTCCTACGGGCATCAGTCGGGCAGGTCCTCCTACAGGCGGGTCCTGGAATCCAGAGTTGAAAAAAAGACAGACACTGCTCAAACATTGTCTCAGATAGTCGGAAGTCGTCCCCAGAGCATTTTTCCCCAATCAATGCTTGCACTGAAGAGGTCCTCGCGGATGCTGAAGGATTTAGCGAAAGTGCCCCGCCGACTTTGGTCGCACGCTGGGTTCCCGTGTTCCCGGGTTCCCGGTTCCGGGTTACCGGGTTCTCGGTTTCGGGTTCCTGGCCGATTTCGGAGGGCGGCGAGGTTCCTGGGTTCCCGGTTTCCTGGTCGATCTTCTTATCGATCGGTCTCACCATCGATCTCATTACCGACTTCTCGATCGATCTCACCATCGATCTCACCATCGATCTCACTATCAATATCACAAGCGACCTCACTTGAGATCGGATCGCATGAGCGATCTCGCGATCGATCTCATCGAATCGATTTTACTCTCGGTCTCACGATCGACCTTACAATCGTCCGTTCTGTCGATTACCCTATCGATCTCATTATCGATCTCACAACCGATCTCAAGATCCATAGCATCAATGTTCAAATCATCCACTAATTGGGGTTTCTGTAGTGTCAAAACTTTTGGATATTCCTCCTGTAGAGGGACATGCCCGACGTAAGCGAGGGCGCGCACGCTCCTGGGCGGGAAAAAGGGGGGGGGGGGCACCCACCCCAGCGACGGCGGCGGAGGTGCGATGGGGGCTCGATGGTCCCCCGCCCGGTCGTGGGCAAGTCCCCCACCCGGACGCCCGCGAGCAAAAAAACCGTGCCCGGACGCAGCCGCACTGCGGCCTCCGAGCAGGACGCAGCTCTCGAGGGAACAAAAAATGGCGCCAGGGCCCCGTGAGCGGGGGCCTGTGGTGCACCAGGGCGCCGGCGCGCCGGGGAGCACTGCAGCCGTGGACACCGGAGCATCTCCCATGCTCTCCAGGGCCGGACCTGACCGCTGTTTTTCGCTTTGTCGTCCTTTTGTTTCTCGTTTCGCTCTGCCTGCCTTCCTGCACTTCCCTCCCAAAGCGATAGACAAAACACAGCCGAAGTCCAGCAAAACAGCGTTGAGGTCCAGCCCCGACTCGTTCTGTGATTCCCGCGGGATCTGCCAAAGTCCTGGTTTACAAAGCCCTGGTTTCCGGGGCCCTGAAAGATGTCAGAAGTATCTGTGCTCGCGGTACAGTCGGGCCTAGGCCAGCAGAACATCCCTCGAGAACATGAGACCCTCCGTCGGCCAAGACACACAGAACACCCAAGGGTACTCTCCCCAGGATGCACGGGAGCATCTACCAAACACGGAGAACACTAGGGTACCCTCCCCGAACCGACCTCGATCTTATACCTCGGTCCGACTGTGTGCTTCAGAAGGCGCAGGTCAAGTGAAATCAGCACTGCTGCAGTGACAGGCCGGTTGTCCCCATGTCCAGCCGTCCTGTCCGACAGCTGGAGCTTTGCCATTTGGGCGCTCCACCAACAAAGCCAGACTAGAAGAAGAGAAAAAACATAAGCAGAAACCTTTGGCGCTCCGCGCCGATTCCTCGGATCGGCGCTGGACCCCCCCCCCTCCCTGGCGCGCGGAGCGCGCGAGGGGCGGCGCCGGAGGCGCCGCCGTGGGGGCCCCAGTGCGGATCCGAGAAACCCGCGCGGAGCGCCAAAAGTGTATGCTCATGGCGCCTGTTCTTCCTCGACGTCCGTGCGAGCCGCCGTTCTCGGGCGTCCTGGTGCGTCCCACGAACCAGCTTCTGCCGGCGTCGTGGCGGCACTCAATCTACAGTGGGGGCCTTGACCTAAGGAACCCAAAATAAGGAACGAGGCCCCTTTCTTCCATGAGTTAACCTTCGATTTCCGATCGAAAACATAAGGAAAACCTGAGGCAAGCTGCGAAACACTTAAGGAACGCGAAGCCCCTCCCCAACGACAAGGGTTCCTTCTTCAGGGCCCCGACTGTACCGCTGCTCTCTGGGCATACGTACCCCGGGGCGCGCCGTGCCCAGGGCTCCGCAGCGGATCCCGCTGTGGCGAGCCCCCCCCCGCGGCAGGCCCACGCATGAAACGGCGGGACCCGGGGGAGGCAAACCGGCACGGCGGGATCCCGACACCGTGTGGGCCCTTCCATCTCGAGCGCCCTCCTCTGCCCGATGGGTCTTCCAACAGCGGAGGTCGCTCAAGACTGGCTGGCCTGGTGCCAGCCGCGGGCGGCATTCGGCCTCCCTGGACCTCCGAGATCGTGACTTTGTGGATGCGCGAGCCCCGACGCGCAGGGAAACAGACAACAACATAAGCATACAACCTCGGAGGTCCGCGCGGATTTCTCGGATCGGCGCTGGACGTCCCTCCCTGGCGCGCGGAGCGCGCCAGGGGCGGCACCAGGGGGCCCCAGCGCCGATCCGAGGAATCTGCGCAGCATCTTCCCGGGACCAGCTCTGCGCACGCGACCGCTTTTTGATCGATTCCCCGGGGGTCCCCGTGGCCCGTCGGGGCATGCGAAAGAAGACACTCGTGGGGGGCACCGGCTGGCGGGTGATTGGGTCTATGATTTTTGACGCGCCCGTCGTATACGTGACCAGGAGCGGCGAACGGATATCCGCATCCGTGTCCTCGCGGCCTGGCTGCAGATGCGCGATCCCATTGCTACGCGATCGTATGGATATTAGGGGAACGAACAATAGCATAAGAATAACAACTCGGAGGTCCGCGCGGGTTTCTCGGATCGGCGCTGGGGCCCCCTGGCGCCGCCCCTGGCGCGCTCCGCGCGCCAAGGAGGGGGGGGGGTTCAGCGCCGATCCGAGAAATCCGCGCGGACCTCCGAGGTTGTATGCTTATGTCGTTGTTCGTTCCCCTATTTGATACGCGATCGCATGGACCTGATCCATGCAGGAGTGTCTGCGCGCGGCCGCGGACATGGATCATCCCGGATAGCGATAAACACCCCTCCATGAGGATACGTCACGCAGTAGCGCCCTGGGCGATGATTTTTACATTTGGTTCTGGGCCTTCTCGTGGCCGTGGTCGTCACTTCGATTTTCCATCGTCCTCTCCACACTGTCCCCCCCCGAGCGACGGAAAGCAAGTTCAAAACAGTGTCCCAACTCTGTTCTACCTCGCCATCGTACATCTAGTGAGGATGCACATCCAAATTGTCTGGCTGCTGATCCATAGGGTCCAAGGGGAGGCTGCATTTCTGCTCAGCAGTGTGCCAGTAACCAAAATTTATGGAACGTGGGCCCCTGCTCATCCGTAAACGCTGCGGGTATGGCTTCGGCCTCGGCGGTGGGTGCACTTCGAGTTGCCTTCGGGCTAGATCGCCCGAGCCGATGTTCTGCTAACCCGAATGCCGCCCCACCCCCCGGATAGGAAAACGGTAGAACGACGTCGTGAAGACGTCACCGCTGATGTCTGACACAGCGTGGACCCGCCAACCCCGAACGATCGCGGCTTTCCCGAGAGCGCCATGCGTTCCATACTGGCCGGTCTTCCGACTACAGGCGAAGCTCCACCTGGAACGCCCGCGCCGGGATCGACACAGCGCGAGCCCCCCGACTCGGCATACCGTGGACCGAAGAGCGGTCCTGGACTTGTTCCGGGGTGCGTCCTCGCCAGAAGTGTGGATGCCATGACCGTGGACACCCTGACAGCCCTATCATTGGATTTGGGCTGTGTGCGTCATGTCTTCGAAGCTGCAAAACACATGCTGCAGACATGTCTTCTGCACGGTTAAACCTGCTCCAAGCACATGTTAGACACCTGCAGTTACCTGACAGCACGCAGTCTCTCCAGGCGCTCGCCCCCCACAGCGCCAGAAGCTGCTTGAAGGTTCGAGGAGGCTCCACCCGCGGCGACGCGGCGAAGCCTCGGGGATGGACAGACCCCCCTTCCGTAAAACGTGGCTTCGTGAAAACGACCCGAGGCCCAAACCTGGCGGGCGCAGGCCTGGAAAATGACGGCCACGGCACCATCTCGAGAACCGAAAACGGACAATCCACTACTCGACGTGTCGCTGTTGGGGGTCCTGCCCACCCCCGATAGGCTGCCCGAGGAGGCCCGCAGTGGGCGACCACGCGCCCAGCAGGCGCACCTCGACCCTCGAGGCGCCCGCTCCTCGAGGCGCCCACCCCTCGGAGCTCCACGGCACAGAGCAGCGCGCCCGCCGCGGCGCGAGCCGACAGCCGACCGAACTGCTCCCCCCGACCCCGCGAGCGCAGGCGGAGGCCGACGGAGGCCGCCCTCCGGAGGGGCAGCGATGGGGTGGGGGTCTGGCTCGGGGGGGGGGGGGGAAGGGGAACGTCGACCTGGAGCGGGCGACGAGAAGAGAGGAGGCCATAAACATACGCTCTTGGCGCTCCGCGCGGATCTCCTGGATCTGCGCCGGACCCCCCTCCTTGGCACGCGGAGCGTGCCAGGGGCTGCGCCGGAGGCGCCGCCGGGGGGGTCCCAGCGCAGATCCAAGAAATCCGCGCGGAGCGCCAGAAGTTATGGTTTGTTTCTTCGAGCGATGCATCGCCGATCTCTCCGCGATAGGCCCCCGATAAAGATTCCGAGCGCTCCCCGGGCGGGGTGGGCTCGATCGGGCCCCTCATCGGCGACCCATGGGCGTTTGGGAGTCGATGCCTTCCCCCCTGAGCGCATCCTTTCGGGGAGACGTGAGACTTGAATGCGAGGGACTCGGGTTGGCCTCTCGGAGGCATCATGAAAATGACGACCCCGCCTGAAATTTGACGCAAGCTCTCGCTGTAAACATCCCACCAAAACTGGACCCTCAAAAGCCCAGAAAACGCTCGTCAAAGAGAGCCGGCAAACCCGAGCTCTGGCGTGCTCGAGTCTCTCACGCTTCCCCGACGCTCGGCGATCCATGGGCGATTGGGGGTCGATGCTTCCCTCCCGAGCCTATCCCCCCCCCTTATCTTGAGCAGGGACCGACCGTCCCGGCACTCCTACAAGCCTACCACGGAATGCTCTGAGAACGTGCCGCGCAGAGAGCAGAAAAGGTCCTCACAGAGTTCTCCGGTGCGCCTGTAGGCGAGCCAGGACGCCTCGCCACTGCTGGACTCTCCCCGCTCCCGACCTCCCCGCTCTGACCAGCCGTGGGCCCGCGGCCCCACGTGGGCGCCGCGTCGGCGGCGAGAGGCCGCCGCCGCACAAACACGTGCCAGGCCGCGGCTCTCCGCTCGCCCTCCGCGGGCCCCGGGGGCCGGCGTCGTCGGCCCCTCGCGCCCGCGCCCGCGGGGCCGCTCGGGCTCCTCCCTGGACTCCGTCCCTCCTCCCTGCGCCCTAGCTCCTTCCCACCTCCTCCTCCTCCACCTCCTGCTCCTCCTCCTCCTCACCTCTCCTCCTCCTCCTCCTCCCCTCCTCCTCCTCCTCCTCCTCCTCCTCCTCCTCCTCCTCCTGCTCCTCCTGCTCCTCCTCTGCCACCTCCTCCTCCTCCTCCTCCTCCACCTCCTCCTCCTCCTCTGACAGGGGACATGTCGACCCCTGTCCCAGGCTTCACGTGGTTTTCGAATGAACCAGAAATTTGGGGCCCAGCCCTGGGATATACGCTGGGGGGGGCGTCCATCCTCGATAGGGGTTCGTCCGAATGACCCCCTTGGAGTGCATCCCAGGGTATCCCTCCTTTTCTGAGCGGCTCCATTTTCGTCGAAAAGTCGGGGGTGGGGGGGGGGGACAAATCGGCTGCGATCCTCCTCCTCCACCCTCGCGGACGTGGAAAGAGTACCCGGCCACTCCAGCCCCAGCACAACATCTGTACTGAACGCCACGCACGCCCCTACTCCACCTGGAGGTCGCCGGAATGGCGCGAGCCAACTGAGCAGGTGGGGGTCGTCGCAGCTCCTTCACTCCTGGCGCTCTCGCCCGGCTGCGGGCCCCATGGGGCCCTCGCAGGCCAGTCCGGCAGGAGAGACATGCTGCAGGAAAAGGTGCTCTGGCTGCAGGTGCTCTGGATGCTGCACCCCGTTTCCACGACGTCGGATCTCAGGGCAGACCTCGGCGGCCCGCACAAGGGGGGTTGCGCGAGAGGGGCGACCTTCTGAGAAGGCGGGGAGAGGCTTCCAAAAATAAGGCAGGTGATCTCTCAAAAGCCATCCTGGTTTCTTCGAAGGCCCCCGCCTTCTAAGAAACACCCCGCCGTCTGAGAAGGACCTCTCTCTGGCGCCGCCCACTTGCGCACGCTGGCAAAGATGGGATCGGAGGTTCGCATCATTTTTTCTACCGCATCATTTTTTATAGTTGCTCCTCTCAGACTTGATCCTGCTACGCCGGGATCGAGAACACTCGGCTCCACATTGCGTCGCAAGGTCATTGCTTCGGCGATTCGGCGCGATCATCCGACCCCATCTGTTCTAGTCTTAGGTCGGGCATGTCCCCCTACAGGCGGATTTCGGGCGAAAAACGGAAAAATGCCCCCCAAAAAAGAATCCAAACATAAACAACAAACATCGTCCCCTGACTAGCTTTGATAGTTTTGAATATTCCTCCTGTCGATGGACAGGCCCGACTTAACTCTAGCCCAATCTGGGCGGCCTGGGCCGAGCCACCCCATCCCCAAAGTGGCGCGCGGCAGCGAAGATCGACACCACCCACCACCACCGCGAGGAGCCAGGGAGAGCTCTCCTGGCGTCAGGTCGGGCAGGTCCCCCTGCAGGCAAATGTGGGCCGAACCATAAAACATTGACCAACAAAAAACCAAAAGGGTCAAGACAACCGCGGGCCCCCTTGCGGGGCCATCAGGCTGCGAGGCTGAAGGTTGCTGCTCCCTGCACCAGTTCCAGTTTCCAGTGTTACAGTGCTGCTTTCTGCTTCCTACTATACATGGTTACTGTCCGCGCGAGGGGGGGGAGCCGAAAAGGACCCTGGTTAGCGTCCCCCGGGAGGGTTCTCAGAATTTCTGGAGGGGCGTGGGACACGTAAAAATACGTCAGTTTCGTGCCCTCCAAGCCAAAATCCCTCGCAGATTACATTGTTGTAATCGCGCCCCCGAGGCCACGCTCAATTGTAAATTACGCCGCATTCGCGTCTCCGAGGCCACGATCCCTCGTAATTGACACAACTCGAGGCCACGATCCCTCGTAATTTACGCCACATTCGCGCCCCCGAAGCCACGATCCCATATAATTTACATAATGTTCGCGCTCCCGAGGCCACGATCCCATGTAAATTGCCACAAATTCGCGCCCCTGACGCCACGATCCCTTGTAATTACGCAGCGGGCGCGCCCCGGAGGCCACGAATCCGCCTTGCGGAGGCTGCCGAAAAGGCGCTCCCCCTTTCCAAAGCAGAAAAACGGCAATTTTATTGGGATATGTGCTCCGCTGGTATTCTTTTGCCCCCCCCCGTTTCTGGAAAATTTGGCGGTGGGTTCCACACTCACCCCCCCAGGCCACGATCCCTCATAAGTTACGCCACATTTGCGCCCCCGAGGCCACGATCCTGCGTGAATTACACCACATTCGCGCCCCCGGGACAACGATCCCTCGTAAATTACGCCGCCGTCGCGCCCCCCAGGCCACGATCCCTTGCAAATTACGCCACATTCGCGTCCCAGAGGCCACGATCCCCAGCAAATTACACCAAATTCGCGCGCACACCCCCACGCTACGAATCCACCTCGCAAAAGCTGCCCAAAGGCGCCACTCCTTCTCCAGAGCAGAAAAAATAACCTTCCCAGAGATTGCCTGAAGCAATCCCCAGCCGTTCCCAGAGCGCTTCCACTGAACAACTGGAGGAAAATGCCGAGAAGCCAACAAAGCGTTCAACAACAACTTCAACATCTCAATCTGTTTTGCTCATCGCCAGCCGCCCTATCATGACGTTCCCGAATGTCATCAAGACGGCGCCCGAACATCCCAATATAGCTCTGATGTATCCCATTCTGATAGAGAGGGGGCCGGCGGCAGGGGGCGAAGCCCTTACGGCAGGTTCGTGTCGTGCCGACCCCAGCGTTGGTCTTTGACACCGCAGGGAGCGTTCAACCTTGAACGATCGGCCGCTGCCGCAACGTCCGATCGTTCAACATCGATCGATTCTGGGTCGCCGGCGGCGTTCGACCTTGAACGTCCGCGCTGGGGTCGCCGCTGGTCGACACGACGCAAACCTACCGTACCGATCATTTGCATACGCAGTCGTCCCCTGATCCTGTTTTGGCTCTTTGGGGACACTCCGCCTGTGGGAGGGACGTGCCCAACTTCCGGAGGGGCATCCTGGGCCTCCTCGCTCCCCGCTGGCGATGGTGCCGCCGCGGGGGCCCCCCAGGGGCCCAATCGGCGTGCTGCTCCCCTCGCCCCTCGCCCGAGAAAGGCAGCGCACGCCGACAGCAGCACGCCGACGGGGCCCTGGGGCCCCTCGCGGCGGCATGACACTGACACGTGGCGGCGCGCAGGAAGGGGGTGGGGGGAGGGGGGGGGGGGGAGATGCTTCTTAGAAGAAGGCTGCTCATCAGAAGGCGCGGGGCTCGCATCTGCAGACCAGGGCCCCGCGCCTCTCCGAGAAGCAGCCGCCCTCCAGGAAGCCTTCCCCCCTCCACCCCGCCCCTCCTCTGCGCGCGGCCGAGACTCTCTTCCGCCCCCCCCCCCCGAGCTCTTCCGCCCTCCGACCAGACGTCCTGCGGCAAGAGAGGCACCGGGACGGCCAGCCTTCTTCCCGGTGCGGAGCCTCTGTTGAGGCCAGCTTCGGGCCCCACGGGGCCACAGAACGACGCGGCAGGGGAGCTCCTCGATGTCCGGCGGCATCTCGCATCCTTCCCGCCTCGAGCAGGCTCCACCCCCCGGGGCCGCGCTCAGCACACAGAAACCACGCCCCCGGGAGGGCACTCCGTATACCACACCCACGACCAGGACCCTCGCCCAACCCCGGTGCTTCTCGGGTACAGTGTGCAGCTTTCCCGGCGGAGCAAACCAGCCCCGGGGAATGGCCCACGTGTCGAAAAAGCAGAGCCTGGCTCGTCGCCCCGGAGAGCCCGACCACGGGGCGAATGACAGCCGGGGGCAAGGCCAATGTGGGAGCCCACACGCACGGGTGCCGAGGGCACGGCAGAGGCGACAGCGTCGCACCAAGGCAGTAGGACAGCGTCGCACCGAGGGCACGGCCTAGGGCGACGACATCTATTTATATCCACCGCTCCCTGGCCAAGCCGATCCTGAACCCAGCAGCGGTGTATACGCCACGCCCTCTTATTCGCGATAGCGGTCGTGATCGGGGGAGAGGGGGTGAGCTCGTCCCCCCAAATCACATCACGGCAGGGTGGCACCGGAAATCTCAGGAAATCCTCAAAGAATCCGTCGGAACTATTTCCCTCTGTGGGCAAAATGAAATGACGTGACCCCGGGGGGGGGAGGGAGAGGGCCGATCACGGCCGTTATCGCTTAGATCTTGAACAGGAACAGGCTCCTGGCTTGGCCAGGAGGGCGTATACACAGCTCCTGGGCTCGGGATGGGCCTGCACAGGGGGGCAGTGGAGATGTGTAGATCTCGTCGTCCGACGGAAGAGGTGACAGCGTCGCACCGAGGCGACAGCGTCGCACTAACACACAACGCAATCTGCACACCGGCGCCAGCCCCAACAACCATCAGGGCAACAGTCGTGATACGTGTGAGCCGTTGACACGCGCGTGCAAGGCCGAGCGGGACAGAGCCTAGGAAAACTGCAAGGTAAGCTCAGTCCCAGCATTTGGATAGCAAGAAACAGCACAAGAGGCGCAGACACTCAGGGCTTGACTACGAGAGAGCCAAAGCATACCGATCCCGCTTCGGGGACGTACTGACCCAGGTCTATGCAAACACGGGTCAGTCAAGCTTTGCAAGATCCTGCAAGATCCTGCAATATCCTGCACGCAAGCCCGGGTCAGTACACCCCTGGCCCTGCAAGACCCTGCAAGATCCTGCACTCTGGCTGACTCCCGTTTGCATTGATCCCCGTCCCTTGCGCCCCGACCGCTCCTCTCTGGACCTCTTCGGGGCCGCATCCGCCAAGGCCGATCCGGCCTCGACGAGGGACCCCCAGGAGGTCCAAGAAGGCGAAACCGAAGAAGTGGCATGTGTACCTGTCTGTCTAGGACGAAGCCAGGACGAAGACAAAATCTGGTGAGGACAAGTCGGGAATCTCTCTGAGATCCAGCGGCTCGGGAACGTTCTGGAACGGACTTATCCTCGTCTGAGCCCCGTCCAGCAATATGACCTGTTCCGCCCCAAAAACTACATAAACCGCTCGGCTCTTGCTGTGCCGCGTTGGCCGTCTGCGGCGGCTCCCCAGGCAGCCCGGCGTCTCCGAGCCTGGGTCGAGAAAGCGCGGCTTCTTGTCCAGCCGCGTGCGTGGTATCTACACGAAAATGCGTCGCCATACATGCGCACGCAGCTCGCCTGGCGCGTCATGCTGGATCATGACCAGCGGTTGCCACAGCGCTGCGGAGGAGTGCTGAAACAGGTGCAGGCAACCGCATGCACACGACGGGCGAGGAGGAGGGGAAGACGTGGCGGGGAGAGGAACGCTCTCGCAGTCGGGGCACGCGTGTGCAAGCCGCGGACTCTCAGAAGATGATGAACATCTGTCCAGGCTTGTTCAGGCCAATCCCGCCAACGAACTCGTCCATGTCGAGAGCATCGTCCCCGTCTACATCAAACACACTGAACAATCTAACGACATTCTCTTCACTGAGACCTAACCTCATAGTCTCAACCATCTTCGAGAACTCGCGGAAGTCCAGCAAATTGTTGAAGTCAGCGTCGAACGTCTTGAACAGAATCTTCAAATCGTCCTCTGTGTAGCCCCACTGGCTCAAGCGTCGGTGTATCCTTCCGATTGCTAGGATGCGGACGCGATTCTTCCACGTCTCAAGGAATGCCCCGCCGACAATCGCAATGGGCATCGCCATAAAGAGCAACCCACAGAAGATCAGAACCGAGGTGCATAACCGCCCCAGGTCGGTAACTGGGTACAGGTCTCCGTAACCAACCGTCGAGATTGTAACAACGACAAACCACATTGCATGGGGCATCGATATAATGTTGGTGCGCGGCTCTATAACGTAAAAAGCACTTGAGAAAATCACGATCGTCAGAGAGAGCATATACATAGGTACTGCCATGGAGGGAGTTGCGACTTTGAGCGTGTGCCAGAGCAAAACGAAATTCGGTATGCTGCGAAGAGCTTTGATCATTCGCATGACTGGAACAACGCACAGCAAAATATCTTCTCCAGTGGTAATGTCACCACCGTCGTCGTCTTGTATTGACTTGTAGACAACGCACCGGAGGATGAATGGCCCAATGATGGCGATATCGAGGAGATTGTAGAAGCCGAGGAAGAAATTCTTGGAACTTGGGCACACAGCAAACCTCACGCACAGCTCGACCATAAACAGAGCATCGGTGACGGTGGATATCCAGAAGTAGGCCTCGTTCGAGAGAGGCTTCTCGGGGAGGGTTTGCAGCACGGGGATCAGACAGGTAAGGAGTATGAAAACACACGCCACATTCTGGTACACCGTTGCCACCCAAGTTGTCTCCGGCTCCTCGAAGAAAGTCCACACCGTCTCGGCCGTCTCACTGCGATTCGCCACCTTGTGCCAGAAGCTGGGCGCGAGCACACTTAGCCCCTTCGTGACGCCCTTGCGCATGGATGATCTGATGCCCGTCGTCCCCCCTTGGAAGAAGCTGCCCATCATGCTTCCTCGAAACAGACCTCGATCTACGGACCCTGTACCTAAATTTCCCGACCTGCTGACCGACTCAATCTCCGGATCGCCAAAAATCTCGTCGTGCATAGTGCTCGCTCTGCGGATCTGCCGCACCAGGATGTCCGCGGCGCGCTTCTCCTTCTTGAGCTCGCCATCGCTGTCGCTGTCCGCATTCCCCACCCGCGGGACGCTGGACGCAAAGGACGTTGTCCTCGACACAAAGGACGCTTGCCTCTCTCGGCGGACATTATTGGGCAACGTCTCCTCGCCCTGCGTGCGCACCACACGAACTTCTCCGTGGTTCCTCTCGTTCGATGGCCGCGACGCGGACCCGTCGCTGTTCCGGTCGTTCATTTGACGCGCCATGGCAGCAGGTCCCACGGACTCGTCAGACGCCTGGCGCAACATCAGATGTCGTGAAGCACGCTGCTTCTCGGTCTTATAGTTCAGACCATCATCACACAGGTCGTATATCGAGCCAATACGTCTTTCTTGCACCTTGATGCTGGCCCTCGCCCTCTTGTAGTTTAGCCTCCCCTGCGGCTCGCTGACAGCATCCTCCGACAGCGTGTGCTGGGTGCAGGCGTGCGCACCTTGCTCCTTGAGCATATGCAGATGCATGGTCTCCAGCTTCCTTGGGGAAACCCAAATGTACCGATACCGCCACTCTACGGACCTCTCCTGGGGTGCGTTCTGACCAGGATTTCGAGGCGCGTCCAGCGGTGGCGACGATGGCCCCCCAGGAGGCCCCAAAATCTGGAGAAACAAAAAAAAACGAGGAGGGAAGGGCAGCGGTATTATGGGTACCTTTTTCCCTCCTCCCACTTCCTCTCGAGCTTCTCCAGGCCCTCCTCCAGCAGCCGCTCGAGCCTGGCAAGCGGGGGCGCA
>CAUYUJ010000380.1:60000-63849 GCA_963575745.1 Prorocentrum cordatum | reverse complement strand
ATCATCATCATCATCATCATCATCCTTTCCCTCCTCCTCCTCCTCCTCCTCCTGCCTCCTCCTCCTCCTCTTCCTCCTCCTCCTCCTCCTCCTCCTCCTGGCCCTCACCCCCCTCTGCGCGTGGATGAGGCCCGCGCAAGCGAGACCGGGCCCAAGGGGCGCCCGAGGTCCCGAGACGGCCCGCGAGGAGGGGGCGGCCGGCGGCCGAAGGGGCCAAAACGGCTGCGCACGGGCGGGCTTTATCGGGCCCCTCTTGCTGTGCGGCACGTTCGGCGGCAACTCGTGGGGGCCGTTCGAACCATCTTGTCGGCTCTTGCGAATCGACGCTCATCGACGCTAGTCCGCGCTGGTCGACGCTAAATCGGCGCTAACTCGACTCTTATCGATGCCAGCCGACGCCAAATCGGCACATCTCATCGACTCCCAGACGCTAATCGACGCGAGTCGGCGCTGAAGACGGAATTAAGAGAATACGCATACCAGGCTCCCACGATTTGCTACCGAAGGCACGGGCTCGTTTCGTGGCGAGCTCGGTGCCGAGGCTGTCTGGATCTGGCAGCGCGCCGGCGTGTGCTCGGGAAGAAGATGGGAGCGGACGGCACCTTATCTGCCCCGACTCGCAACACGCAACACGTAGCTTATCGATACGGAGCTCAGCACGTAGGCTGAAAGCGTAGGTCTGACGCGACACGTTCGCCAAAGCGTGGGCCACAATACCTTGAGCCAACACGCAACTGATTGACACGGACGCTTTGAGCATGGTGCGTGTTGCATATCAGAACGGGCGTATCGAGGCAGCTCGTCGCGGCGCGGCGCGGCTCGTGCGCCCCTCGGCGCCACTCCTCCTCTTGCCCTGACCGCCGCCATCGTCGTCGCCGCCGCGGGCGGCCGTCCTCGTCGCCCTCGTCGGCGTCGCCGCGTTCGTCGTCGACGGCGCCAGCGTCCTCGTCCTCGTCGCCGCCGCGGGAGGGCGTCCTGTGCACCTCGTCACGAGTGAAACTCCAGCCCCGCGGCGCGGCTCGTGCGCGCAGCCCCTGGCATTCGGCACCTCGGCTGCGCTCGGCCAGGCTGTCGGCCCTCTCGTGCGCTCGGCACCCCCTCGTGCGGTGTGGCCGGCAGCCTCGTGCCGTGCCGAGCTCGGCGCTGTCTGAGCCAGACGGCGCGTTGGCTTCTTGTTCAGAGGGAGAAGGAGGAGGAGGAGGAGGAGGAGGAGAAGGAGGAAAAGGAGGAGGAGAGAGAAGAGGAGGAGGAGGGGGAGGAGGGAGGATAAGGGGGGAGGGGGAGGAGGAGGGGGGAGATGAGGGGGGAGGATGATGAGGAGGAGGAGGAAAGGAGAAGGAGGAGGAGGAGGAGGAGGAATAGGGAGGAGGGAGGTGAAGAGAGGAGGAGGAAGAGGAGGAGGAAAGGAGGAGGAGGGAGGAGGGAGGAGGAGGAGGAGAGGAGGAGGAGGAGGAGGAGGAGGAGGAGGAGGAGGAGGAGGAGGAGGAGGAGGAGGAGGAGGAGGATGGAAGGAGGAGGAAGAGGAGGAGGGAGGAGGGAAGGAGGAGGAGGGAGGAGGAGGAGGAGGAGGAGGAGGAAGGAAGGAGGAAGGAGGAGGAGGAGGAGGAGGAGGAGGAGGAGGAGGAGGAGGAGGGCCCCCCAGGCCGCCGCGCCTCCGTGCGGAGGAGGAGGACGAGGAGGAGGAGGGCGGATGGGAGGAGGAGGAGGAGAGGAGGGGAGGGGAAGGAGGAAGGAGGAGAGGAGGGGGAGGAGAAGGGGGGAGGGGGAGGAGGAGGGGGAGGAAGAGGGGGAGAGGAGGAGAGGAGGAGGAGGAGGAGGAGGGAGGAGGAGAGGAGGAGGAGGAGGAGGGAGGAGGAGGAGGAGAGAGGAGGAGGAGGAGGAAGAGAACGAGGAGGAGGAGAGGACGAGGAGGGAGGAGGAGGAGGGGGCGGCGGAGGGAGGAGGAGGAGGAGGAGGAGGAGGGAGGAGGAGGAGGAGGAGGAGGAGGAGAGGAGGGGAGGTGAAGGAGGAGGAGTAGGAGGAAGAGGAGGAGGAGGAGGAGTAGGAGGAGGAAGAGAAGGAACGAGGAGGAGGAGGAGGAGGAGGAGGAGGAGGAGGAGGAGGACGAGGAGGAGGAGGGGGCGGCGGAGGAGGAGGAGGAGGAGGAGGAGGAGGAGGAGGAGGAGGGAATGGGAGCGGGCAGCA
This sequence comes from Prorocentrum cordatum, assembly GCA_963575745.1. Taxonomy (NCBI): domain Eukaryota; class Dinophyceae; order Prorocentrales; family Prorocentraceae; genus Prorocentrum; species Prorocentrum cordatum. The sequence continues at coordinate 61,665 of CAUYUJ010000380.1, read as the reverse complement.
TGAATGAAATTCCAGCCACCTCAGCCAGCCGCTGACACCGCGCTGGTCTCTGACACCGCGCGACTCCGCGATCCTACCTGCTCTGGCCCCGTTTGGAAGGCTGGGGCTGACGTCGAGGGGTGCCCACAGGCGACTCCTGCCCCGTGGAAGCCAGAAGGCCAACAGCGTGATCCAGAGGCGTGCGGTAGACTTAGAGGAAAACCACTGCACAAACATGAACTTTGAGATGTGCGCGGAGCGAACCAGGGGCGGCGCCAGAGGAGCCGGCAGGGGGTCAAGCGCACATCCAAGAAATCCGCGCGGACCGTCGAAAGTTCATGTTTATGAAACGCATTCTTCTTCGATGCGTGGAAGGCCAGGCCCAGCCCTGCCGCCCGCAAGCCAGGGAAGAGCGGCCTGCGCGTCCTGCGTGCGACACCGGTCGTGCAGGGGTGTGGCCGTGGTGAGGTGCAATGCCAGGGCGAGCTAACGGCAGAAAGACAAGGTCGCGACAACTGTCCTCCGACGAGCCGAGCACACCCGAGTGACTGCAGCAGATGGCCGCGGCAAAGGCAAATACATGACGATCTTGGGAACATCCGATCAGCCGACCCGCGAGGGAGGAACGCCTGCAGGGAGGTGCGCTGCACTCACTGGACGATCTGAGAATACATGGCTGAGTGACATCACTCAATCTCGTCGCTGGACTTCGAAACTCGTCTGGACATCGTGCTAGAAGTATGCACGAGACCGGATTGGACTATTCGTAGCAGGCTGGAATGTGCGTGAGAGCTCTGAAAAACCCTCGCAAGATGCAACGTGTTCAGAACAGAGGACTGCTGACTCCGCCTTATCAAGATCCCGTCTGGTTTCCGAGCGGGGTCGACGAGATGGCATGGGCCCGAAGGAACAGGAGGAGGCAGGAGGACCCCGTTGGGATCGCGAGCGATGTCGTCGGGATTGCGCGGAAGCGGGGAAGGGGATGGCGCAGGCTCCCAGCAGGATCCGCCGCGGGTGGCGTGCCTGGCGGAGAAGCGGTGCTGCTGCTCACGTGCGGCGCCTGCTGCCAGGAAGAGGAGGAGGCCACGTCTGGGGGGGCTGCGAGCAGAGACACCCCCAGAGGTAGTCCCAGCGGGCCTCGACAGGCCCCCAGGGTAGCCCGAGGCGGTCTCGGCACCCATGGCGCGGCGCGCTCCAAGGGGCGCCTGGGTCCAGAGTCCACCCCGGGCACCCCTTGGGCCAGAGAGGGAGGGGGGCTGCGGCCAGCCCCGACTACCGCCTGCGACCGTCTGTGTGCAGCTCCAGCCTGGACAGATACTATCGGACCTCGCGGCAAGACCGAGCTGCCGTGCAGCACGCCCTCGGGGCCGCGCGGGTGCACCCGAGACGCCCCCAGAAGAAGGGTGCGAGGGATTTCCTCGGGATCGGGACCGGGGCTGGAGGGCGGCCTAATGATGCCTGGCACGAGCTGTGCGGCCCAGCAGGAGGATAAATGACACATCACACGCACAGTAAAACACGTACCCCTGCCCATCGAATGTCAAAGTAGCGAGCGCTGGTAAGAGCCCCTTCTGTAAAGGGAGCCTCGATATTTCTGGCATCTCTGCAGGAGGAAGGCAGCTGCGCCAACCCGTCGGTGCTCCTGCCAACACGTGGGCGCCACTTTCTCTTCGGCGCCCTTTCCCA
>CAUYUJ010000380.1:0-57500 GCA_963575745.1 Prorocentrum cordatum | reverse complement strand
CATCATCATCATCATCATCATCATCATCATCAGCATCATCATCATCATCATCATCATCATCATCACCATCACCATCAACATCACCATCACCATCATCATCGTCATCAGCATCATCACCTTTATCATCATTCTCACCATCAAAATCATCCTCATCACCAGCATAATAATCATTATCATCATCATAAGCAGCATCACCATCAACGACATCAGCATCATCAGCATCATCATCACCAGCAGCACCATCATGAACATCATCCTCATCGTAATCATCATCATCAGCAGCAGCATCATCACCATCATCATTATAATCACCGACACCATCATCACCACCATCATCACCATCATCGCCATCGTCGTCAGCATCATCATCAGCAGCAGCATCACCATCATTATCATCATCATCATCATCATCATCATCACCATCATCATCATCATCATCATGATCATCACTATCATCAGTATCGTCATCTTCATCATAGCTATCAGCAGCATCAGCATCATCATCAGCATCATCATCATCAGCAGCACCACCATTATCGTCGTCGTCGTCATCATCATCATCATCATCATCAACATCATCATCGTGCTCGTCATCACCATCATCATCATCAGCATTATAGTCAACAATATCATCAGCATCATCATCATCGCCATCATCCTCATCGTCATCACCATCCTCATCCTCGTCCTCATCCTCATCCTCATCATCACCATCATCAGCAGTAACAGCATCATCATCATCAGCATCATCAGTACCACTACCAGCATCATCATCATCATCATCATCATCATCATCATCATCATCGTCAGCATCATCAGTATTATTCTCATCATCACTACCATCACCATCATCGTCATCATCATCAGCATAATCAGCATCATCGTAACAATCAACATCATCATCATCATCAACATCATCATTATTATTATTATCATCATCATCATTAATAGTATCATCATAATCAACATCACCCTATCCTCCGTTTCTTCATCTTGGCCATCATCACAACCACCATGATACTAATCATCCGGATCACCACCATCATCAACAGCATCGCCGTCGTCATCGTCAATGGTATCGCCATCGTCATCGTCATCGTAATCATCATAAGCATCATCAATATCAGCATCGTCATCGTTGTCGTCCTCAGCATCATCATCAGCAGCATCAGCATCATCGTCGTCGTCGTGACCGTCGTTCTCTTCAAAAGCATCCTGATCATCATTATCACCCTCATCGTCAACAACACCATTATCAGCATGAGGCTCTTCGTCATCACCATCGTCCACAGCCTCACCATCACCATCATCATCATAATCATCATCACCATCATCATCATCATCATCACCATCAGCATCGTCGTCATCCGCATCATCCTCATCATAATCAGCAGCAGTGTGGTCATCCCTCTTCTGATTATCAGCATCATTGACATCATCATCATCATCAGCAGCATCACCATCAGTAGCATCATCATAATTTCCAGCGTCGCAGTCGTCATTATACTCATCCTCATCATCAGCATCATCGTCGTGTTCATCAGTACCATAATCCTCATCAGCATCAGCTCTATCATCATCAGCATCGTCATCGTGACCCAAATCAGTGTCAGCATCATTATGACCACCCCTCATCCTCCTCATCATCATCAGCATCATCATCACCACCTCCATCATTGCCATAATCGTAACCCTCATAATCCAAATCATCATAATCCACATCAGAGGCAGCATCATCACCTCGTCATCAACAGCATCATCATCATCTTCAGCGTCGTTGTCGTAACCATCCTTGTCCCTATGAGCAGCCTCCTCATCATTATCACCAGTATCTCCATCATCCTCACCACCATCAACACAATTTGCAGCATCAGTAACATCGTCATCACCATCATCATCAGCATCATCATTATCATCGGCATCGTCGTCGTCATCGGTATCGTCACCAGCGTCATCATCAGCACCATAACCATGACCATCACAATCACCATAACCATAACCATAGTTTACCATCATCGTCAGCATCATGATCAGCAGCATCAGCTTCATCCTCGTCATCATCATCATTATCATCATCATCAGCAGCATCAGCAGCATCAACATCATCAGCAGCAGCATCATCATCGTCATGGCCGTCATCATCAGCATTATCAGCAGCATCAGCATCATCATCATCATCATCATCATCACCATCACCATTACCATCATCATCATCGTCAGCAGCAGCATCATCACCATCATCATCAGCATCATCCTCATCATCATCATCATCATCATCATCATCATCATCATCGTCATCGTCATCGTCATCGTCATCGTCATCGTCACCGTCACCGTCATCGCCATCGTCCTCAGCAGCAGCACCAATAGTATCGTCAGCGTCACCCCGCCCCTCCCTGCTGCGCCGCCCCAGCTGCGACCGAGGCCGAGCAAGGCCCGAGAGGCAGAGCAGGGCCCGGCGGGCTCCGAGCGACCCGCAGGCCGCGCTGGGGCCGCGGCCCGCGCCGCGGTGCCCCGCGCCTGGCTGGGAGCCCACCGCCGCCTGCGCGGGGAGGACGCCGAGGGGGGACGAGAAGGACGACGAAGAGGACGAGGACGAGGAGGAGGAGGAGGAGGAGGAGGAGGAGGACGAGGACCAGGAGGAGGAGGAGGAGGAGGAGGAGGAGGAGGACGAGGAGGAGGACGAGGAGGAGGACGAGGACCAGGAGGAGGAGGAGGAGGAGGAGGAGACCGAGGAGAACGAGGGCGAGGACGAGGAGAAGGGCGAGGAGGGGGCGGGACCCCCCCTCCCTCCCTCCCCAGGCCGCCGCGGCCACGGCCCCGACGGCCTCCGCGCCCCCGGCGGGCCTCGATCGGGGAGATCAGCTGGAAGGATCGCCCGTAGCTCCGCAGGGCCTCCCAGGCCCCGCCGCCCGCTGCCGTCTCCGCCGCCATGTTCGTCGTCGTCCTGCCCCTCCTCGCGACTCTCCTCCTGATGTTTCTCCTCCTCCTCCTCGTCCTCCTCCCCCTCCCCTTCTTCTTCTTATAAATATTATCAGTCTTCGTCTTCTTCTACGTAGTCCTATTATTATTGGTCTTATTATTATTATGTTTCGTCTTATTCGTGTGGTGTTGATTCTTAATAGATGGATTAGTATTGTTATTCGTATTACTATTATTATTATTATTCATATTCTTCGCATTCGTGTTATTAATAGTATTCGGCTTCTTATTATTATTATCATTAGCATTCTTCTTATGATTATTATGATTCGTATTCGTCTTATCATTAGCCTTCTTATTAGTATTCGTATTATGATTATTCGTTTTCTTCTTCGTGTTCGTAGTAGTATTGTTCTTATTATTCTAATTCGTCTTCTTCTGAGTATTATTCCTCCTCCTCCTCCTCCTCCTCCTCCTCATCATCATCATCCTCATCCTCCTCCTCATCCTCTCTCTCTCTCTCTCTCTTCTCCTCATCCTCCCTCTGCTCCTGCTTCTCGCCCTCCTGCTGCTGCTGATCCTCTTGCTGCTCCTCCTGATCATCCTGCCCATCCTCCTCCCCGTCCTCCCGCTCCGCTTTCAACCCGGCACCGCCCGTGCTCATCTGGAGCCCCTCCCCCCCCGTCTTCCTGCCACTCCTCCAATCTGCACATCCTGTTCCGCACTCCTGCCCCCTCCTCACACATGTTCTTCCCTATCCACCACCTCCCCTGGGTGCTGTACCTATCCCCGCTCTGGCCCACCCTCCACGTTCCCTCCTGCCTCGCCCACGCGCTAGGGTGACCCCAGGCAAGAGGATCTTTTGTTGCGCGGCCTACCAACCGTTGCTTGCAATGCGACTGGTGCGGCCTGCGCGCTTGGGAATCCCCCCCCCGCCCTTACGTTCCATCTTCGGAAGGCCGTGTCTGTCCCACCGCGCCACTGTCCGTGTCGAATCCGTGTCAAACGTCGTATCCTCGTCGAATCCACGTTGAATCCATGCCGAGTCCGCGTCGACACCGCATCGAATCCGAGGTTGGTATAGGAAGAACAAGCAGCAACTTTCAGGACAGACGAGGCCGCCCGAAGAGGCATTCGCAACCGCCCCCGGCGCCGCCCGAAAGCTGCGAGCTCCCTCGCGCGAAGGGCCACGGCGAAGGCACCCGTACAATCTGGCGCAAGGGCCACCGCTCGAGTCTTCGGCGGCCGATCAGGACGTGCTGTGTTGCAGCAAGCCTCTGGCGAGGAGGCTGAGCCCAAAGAGGCTAAGCCCGCTCGAATCGAGCCTTCGGCGGTGCAGTGGGCATCATCATCACCAGCATCACCATCACATCACCATCACCATCACCATCACCATCATCATCATCATCATCATCATCATCATCATCATCATCATCATCATCAGCATCATCATCATCATCATCATCAGCATCAGCATCATTATCATCATCATCATCATCATCATCATCATCATCACCATCACCATCATCAGCATCACCATCACCATCACCATCACCATCACCATCATCATCATCAGCATCATCATCATCATCATCATCATCACCATCACCATCATCACCATCATCATCATCATCATCAGCATCAGCATCAGCATCACCATCATCATCATCAGCATCATCATCATCACCATCATCATCACTATCACCATCATCATCATCATCATCATCATCATCATCATCAGCAGCATCATAATCAGCATCACCATCACCATCATCGTCATCATCAGCATCATCATCAGCATCACTATCACCATCATCATCATTATCAGCATCATAATCACCATCATCATCATCATCATCAGCAGCATCATCATCACAATCATCATCATCAGCAGCATCATCATCATCAGCATCATCATCATCATCATCCTCTTCATCATCATCATCATCATCATCATGATGATCATCATCATCATCAGCAGCATCATCATCATCACTATCATCATTATCATCATCATCAGCATCATCATCATCATCATGATCAGCATCATCAGCATCATCATCATCACCATCAGCATCACCATCATCATCATCATCATCATCATCCTCTTCATCATCATTACCACCACCACCATCCTCCCCACCATCACCGTATCATTACCAACATTATCATCACCAACATCAGCATCATCATCATCAACAGCATGAGCATCGTCATCACCGTCATCACCGCCATCATCCTCATTATCCTCACCATATCCCTGCTCTCATCCTCATCCTCTCCCTCACCGTCATCGTCATCATCATCATCAGCATCATCATCAGCATTATCACCATCACCATCACCGTGCACTCTCTGGCGATTGGGCCTTCGGTGGAACTCCCTATTGTGCCACGAAACGAGTGAGGGGTGTGCCAAAATGGGCGCGGTAGGCACATGCCAGCGCTGGCATCTGGGCTGGGCCATGAGCCGTGTGAGGGGTCTGCCAGAAGGGGTGCGGTGGGCGCATGCGAGCGCTGGCATTTGGGCCCTCGGTGGAGCTCCCTATGGGGCCACGAAACGTGAGAGGTGTGCCAAAATGAGTGCGGCAGGCGCATGCGAGCGCTGGCATTTGGGCCTTCGGTGGAGCTTCCTGTGGGGCCACGAAACGTGTGAGGCGTATGCCGCAATGGGCGCGGTGGGCGCATGCGAGCGCTGGCATTTGGGCCTTCGGTGGGCGTGTCTACGGGGCCGCGAAACGTGTGAGGGGTGTACCGAAATTGCACGGATAGGAGGAAGGAGGAGGAGGTGGGATCCGGGGCGCTCTCTCTCTCTCTCTCTCTCTCTCCAAAACGTGGACCCAACACAACAGGATGGTTGGGGAAAAAGACGATAGAGGAGGCACGAGGGAGGGAACAGGAGGAAAGCGAACTAGGACTGGATGGCTGTGATATGCAGCTGCGCCGGCGCCTGCGTCAGGGCAAGAGCTCGAAACCAAGCGAACGCGACTGTGAAACGAATACGGCGCCCGGATCTCACGGGTAGGGAGGGACGGCCTGCAAGCCTAGCCAGGGGGGCTGGAGGGGGACGGGGGCGGTCCCATATCGGCTGGGCCATCATGAAATCGACGAGACCCAGTGTGGAATGTTACGCGAGCTCCCGCTGCAAACGCCCCGCGCATAAACTGGGCCGTCAAAGTCCGGGACGCGCTCGTCCAAAAACGTCGGCGGCTAACCCGAGGTCCAGCGCACTCGAGTTCTAATCTACGTTTCCCCGGCCAAAGCTGGGGAAACCAAAAGGTACTGGTACCGCTACTCCCCAGACCTCCCCCGGTGTGCGTGCTGACCCGGATTTCGAGGCGGATCCAGCGGTGGCGACGAGGGCCTCCCAGGAGGCCCAAAAAGGGGAATACGGGCGTAGGGGGTAGAGGTATGAGTACTCCGAGTTTCTTCATAAGCGTCATGGGGGCGTCACCGCCGCCGACAGGCCCGCATCGAACCCCGTCGCGGGTAGCCACCGCGCGCCGAAGGCGCTCCGCCCCCCGTTGCGGCGCGGCGACGAGGCGAGGTTGAACCCCGTCGGGGGGTATCCCCCCCACGCTTCTCAGGAAGCCCGGAGTACCTTCTCCTCCTCCGAGAGCCCCACGCTTCCCCGGCCAGGGCAGCCCCGCGAGGCAGGCGCGCGCGGGGGGCGAGCCCCGCCCCAGGCCCCTCGGGAGGGCGCGGCGAGGCGCGGGGAGCGGCGGCGGGAGCGCCCCCTCGGGGCCCACCCGCCGCGGAGCCCGCCGACGTCGGGTCCGACCGACGGCGCGGCCGCCGCGCGAGCCGCCGCTGCCGTCGGCGGGCGGCTCGCGCCGGGGAGGGCGAGGGAGTGCCCGCCCGCGGGGCGAGGGGGCAGCGGAGCCCAGGCCGAGAGGGAGAGAGGGAGGCCACGCCCGGACTCGGCTCCCTCGTGGCCTCTTCTCGGCCTCTTGCCCGGGGTTTTTTTTATCAGGCCGCTGGCCTCGCCAGGTCGACCCCCAAAAATTCCCCCTTTTGTCCTGCCGGCGTGGCTGGATCCACGAGGCCTGCGGAGGTTTTACGGTGCTGCGGACGGGCGGCGAGCCCACACCGCACGCTGAACCCAAGGACCCGACTCCGTGCTGAAAATTAGCGCGCGTGGGTCGTGCGTGCAGTCATCGGCCACGTGCAACAGATGTCCGAACGGGACGGTATGGGAACCCCCGTTCAGACTCAGGGCGTGAAGCAAGGGTCGCTTACCCAAGCCTCCAGGCGCTCCAAAGAGGCCGAACCCAAACAGCGCTTGCATGTACGGCCACTGCCGTCCAAAACGTGACAGGTCGTGAGAACAGAAACCGCACTCTTCGCAAGTGGAACTGACTGAGGGAGGGAGGAAGGGAGGGGAGGGGAGGGGAGGGGAGGGGAGGGAGGGGAGGGGGGGAGGGAGGGAGGGGAGGGTAGGAGGGAGGAGTGGAATGGAATGGAATGGAATGGCTCCTTAGCGGTGCGAATGAAAAACAAGCAAGCCTCTGACTGGTGAACACGCACGGCACACGCGCACGCACACGCACACACAAGAGCCAAGACAAAATGACAGAACTCTTATGCAACAGTGTGTTCACATTATTTCATGTCACTCCACGAAGTAAGCAAAAGAACTGAATAATCGTGATGCATCAACAAAGTGTTCACCACGCCGGGGGACCCAATCGAATCTATCCGTGGCCACCACCCGAACCAAATCTCGTCGACGATGGCATTTTGCCGACGGCTTTCCATCTCCCAGCACGCCCGCCAACAGTACCACTTCCAGGGAGGAGGAGGAGGAGGAGGAGGAGGAGGAGGAGGAGGAGGAGGAGGAGGGGGGGTTGTTTATTAAATAATGGATGGAGGAGGAGGAGGAGGAGGAGGAGGAGGAGGAGGAGGAGGAACCAGGAGGGGGAGCGCAGTCCTGGGGGGGCGAAGGGGAGGGAAGGGCGGGGGCACGGCGGGGACGAGGGCCCTCGCGAGGCAGCACCGCCCGCCGCGGCTGGGCCCCCCAGGCCGCCTCGCGCGAGAACGTCTGGACCGCGGGGGAGCACATCTCAGCGGCGGCGCGGGCGGCCTGCGAGCCGAGGGGAGCTCCCGCTCCTCCTCCCTGCCAACTCCTCCCCCTCCTCCCCCTCCTCCCTCCTCCTCCCTCTCCTCACCCTCCTCCCCCAGATCCCCGTCCCCGTTTCCGTTCCCCGTCCCCCCCTTCCTCCTCCTCCTCCTCCTCCTCCTCCTCCTCCTCCTCCTCCTCCTCCTCCTCCTCCTCCTCCTCCTCCTCCTCCTCCTCCTCCTCCATATGTATAGTAAACAGCCCCCAAGTCGCCCTTGAGATCGGCAACAACTTCGCACTACGCAGCCCCACTGCGACGGTGAGGTCCCGCTCTGATTGCGTAAGGCGTCACTCGGCTGGGCCCCCAACAGTCCTCAAACATTGCGACATGTTCCCATATAGCAGCCCCCCAGGGGTGGCGAGTTGGGAGGTAGACTCGTAATTAGGCAGGTGAGGGGCAGGAGGGAAGAGAGAGGAGGGAGGCAAGCTGTGTGGGCGTGCTCCCGCCTCATCTGTCATCCAGTCCCTCCCTCCCATCCGTTCTCATGGCGCAGATTTTGTCATTCTCTATCCACAAGCGCGCGTCATAGCCGACATGCGACTCCCACAAAACAACCATTTCCCGTTATGCGCAATCGGAAAAAAAGGGAGCTGCGTGCACAAGAGGAGTTGGTGGGTGAGCAGGAGGATGAGCGGAAGGAAAAGGATAAGGACGAACAGTAGCAGCAGATATGAAAGCGGGCGGATCGTGAGGAGAAGGAGGACCAGGGGAAGGCGGAGGAGGGGATCTGAGGGGGGCGACAACGATGAAGAGAGACTCGGATTCAGAAGAGAGGCCCGCGATGGGGCGAGACGAACAGCAGCAAAAGGAACTGAAGTGGAAGGAGCAGGAGAATCAGGGGGACCAGGGGAAGGCGGAGGAGGGGAAACAAGGGGGGTCCACAATGAAACAAAACTCGGATCCAGAAAAGTCACCCGCGCTGGGGCGATAGCGCCATTCTGAACGAAGGGAGGAAACCGCCGATCCGAAAATTTCGAAACACCGAAAATAATCGGATTGCCAAAGACACAAAAGAAAAACGATGCTTAGAACCCTGCGTCAATCAGAAACAACACGCAGAGGGGGCGGGAGAACGTCCGGACAACTTCAGGGGCGGAGGGAGAGTAGCATTCATGTTGTTAAACTGTCGAGGGAGGCGGGAAGGGGAAACGACCACAGTGTCCAACTCAAACGACAAGCGAACACAAAAGGGTTGATAACAAACATGTGGGGAACAATCAAGATAATAAAACCCAGAAGGACAACACAAAACGTACGCGGAGAGAGCGGGACCACTTGCGCAAAAAGTCGGGGCACAGAGGGGGAGTCGTGCCCATATGGGGTAACTGCAGAGAATAAGGGGGCGGAGGGAAAAGGACGCGGAGTCTCCGCCCCGAAGCCGATTAACAACAACAACAACAACAGCAACAACAACAACAACAATTACTAGCACGTGGGGACACTCCGTTCTCACCAGTGCCAGCCAGGGTTTTCATAGGAGGCGGGCAATACCCCCACTTTGTGGGGGGGCCGGTTCAAGCTCTACCAAATTTCCAAACGACTCTTCGCCACCACCCACACCCAGCTTCCCGCCCTATGACGTTCGGACACTTCACTTCGTGGCATGCGGACGACCGTGGCTACTATTCAGGGCCCCGCGGCCGACGACGACGGCGTGCGCGCGCGAAGAAAAAACGAATGTGTCCCGCATGGTATTATTTGACAGGGATGATGGCCCTGGCAGGTGCGCAACCGTTGTTGCAGAAGTTTGAAAAAGTTGCTCGCAAAAGCCCGTTTGACAGAAATGTTGAAAAAGTGTTGGGTTTCCTACGAATCCGCAAGAGCGCGCGGGATGAACTTTTGGCAATTTGTTTTTGAAAAATCATTGTTTTTTTATGTTTTTATGTTAAAATCGCTACGAAAACAAAGGTTTTGGAAGGATTTCGTCTTGCGCGCGCGAATATCCACTTTACCTTATTTTTTGCAAGGGATTATTGAAATTTGGTTATGTTAGAACAAGAAATGTCCACTTTAGCTTATTTTTTGCAAGGGAAAACCGCCCGTAACAAAACAACCGGATCCGGACCAACCCGTTTTGCCTGAGACTTCCTCACGGAAATGATGAAAACGTGGCTGCGGCCTAGGCGCGGCGGGGGGGTCGTGCACCAGGGGTCCCAACAATAATTATTTTTTAAAAGTAATAATGTTCAACAACAACAACAACAACAAAAAAAAAAAAACAACAACAACAACAACAACCAACAAGTACGGTAGATGCGGCGGTCAGGAACTTCTGGACAGCGTGACCGAAGGGTCCCAGGGACACACAGATAAGACGACACAACTCCCAGGATTCCCGATGGTTTCCAATATCTTCTGGACTTTCGACTTCCCCCCCACTTCCCATGTTTTCCGACATCTTCCTGGAGGTCGACGATGAACTGTGTCTGTCTTTTTCCCCTCCTGAGTGGCGCTGCGGCGGCCTCGGCGACACGCTACAAACGGATAGCGTGTCGCTCCGCTCCGCGGGGCGGGAGGCTCGGAAAAGCTCGGGACGTTGACGCTTGGAAATGTAGACGCGGATAGCGTGTCGCGCCGAAGCGTGGTGGGCCAGAGCCTGCGGAACGACGCGCTATCCAAAAGTTCTCGACTGCAATACGATGGGGGGCATTGGATCAGGAACCCGTACATAAGAGGTCCAGGGACTAGAAGCCAGTGGAACGCCAACTGAGGCTTGGGCATGCGTAAATGTAATCGCCGCCCTCCGCAGTTAAGGAATCCATCAAATGTGGCAAAGGCGACGCGCCAAAATACGTTGGAAACGACGATTCTAGTTTGACATTATTCGTCTGGCGGAGGCGCTGATCGTGTTACACCCGGGAGCGGAAACGAACTATCGGAACTGTCTACTGTGGCGGGGGGGTGGTCCGATGTTTGCTTGCAAACCGAATCTGAAACGCCGCACCTTTCAATTCGGCAAGAACGTCGGCCAAAGTGCCCCACGGAAAAAAAAGAAGCAACATTCCAGAGCAAGGGTGTGTGTATAGGGGATAAGGAGCGCTCCCAAGCCCAGGACGAGGTTCCCTATATTGCTGGTGGGGCGATCTGCTCGCAGAGCATGGCCAACTGATACTGCTCTTCACGGGCCACTGTCGCCACTGTGATGTCGCATGACGTGCAGGGGATCCCCTTCCTGCGACACACATTCCCCCCAAAAGTGGCACCACGGGCGCAGCGTGAGGTGCCCCCAGGGCGCGCGAGCGCTCTCGAGCGCAGGCGGAGGCGGGGGGCGAAGCAGAGAGGAGGCGGAGAGAGATAGATCTGCACAGGGCGAGGGACGGTGGCCAAGGGGGGAGGAGGGGGCGTCGGCAGATGCACACCCCGGCCGGTGAGGCCGCGTATGCGCTCCCCCCCGGCCCCCGGTCTGACGGGAGCGGAATGCAGGGACTGGCTCTGCAGGGGGGACCTCATTGAATCCTACACGTCAGAATGCATATGCATGAGTGTGTGTGTGTGTGACCCGGAGCCGACGAGACACCGCCGGCAGGTCGGCGCTCGATCTATAGGCACCCGACGGGCAGGCTGGAGCACCCGGGCCCCGATCGGCGATGCATCTGGGCGAGTGGGGCGTCGCTGCTGCGTCCCCAGGCTGAGCCACCTCTGCTCGCTGGGCACCTGGCACCCAGGCGTCGCAGTCCTGCCACGCCGGGCCTCCCCGCCCAGCTGCGGGGCCCAAGGGCCCTCACAGCTCGATGCTGTGCGTGGGAGGCGCAGCAGGCACGTGGCCGCTCCTCCGTGTATCGAACGCCAGGCCGAGAGCGGCCTGAGGCTGGGCACCCGTCTGGGGCTCTGGTCGTGACTTCGCACGCTGCTGCAGCTCTTCGCGACGTCATCTCTCAGGGGAGCACGTGGGATCCCCTGCGACCATAGCCGCCCACGGCGACACCACAGCCGAGACCGAGGGACCGAGACCGGCCGAAACCGACCGGCCGAAGGCAGCCCGAAAGGAACGCAGCGGCGCGGCAACTGCCCGACCGAGCCGAGCCGGCCGAATGCGACCGACCGCGACATCACCGAATCGACCGCACCACGGACACCCTGGGCAAACGACCCCTTCCCCGATGAGAACCTCCTCGTGCTCCTATGTCCGTCTTCCTACGGTCGGAACTTTTGCTCGGCGCGCCGCGGCGGCGGCCCTCAGCGGCACGCCGTGCCCTGCAAGCGGATGGCGTGTCGTGCCGCTCCGCGGGGCGGGGGGGGCTCGGCAAGGCCGGGGGCGTGAGCGCCTGGGAAGGGTGGAAGTGGATGGCGTGTCGGGTCCAAGAGCGGTGGGCCAGGACCGGCAGCGCGGACAGACGGTCATGGCCTTTCTGCTCCCCTTCCACTTCCTCCTCCTCCTCCTCCTCCTCCTCCTCCTCCTCCTCCTCCTCCCCCTTCATTCCTTCTCCCATTCCTTCTCCTTATAGATAACTCCTCCCTGTCGCACCCCGAGGCCAGTGTTTAGGGCGGGTCGGGCGTCTCGCCTGACACTTCCTCACCACTTATGACTCTGACGCTGAAAAAGTGACAACAGTTTCACGGATTTAGGGCGGGCCGTTTTCAAAATGTGGCTCTCGCCTGCGCGCCGCGCACATCCCTTGAACAAATTGCAAGGGCTTCGCGGATTGAGGGCGGGTCGTTTTCAAAATGTGGCTCTCGCCTTAGCGCCGCACACATTATTTGACACATTCTTTGAAAACAGTTGCAAGAGCTTCACGGATTGGGGGCGGGTGGTTTTCAAAATGTGGCTCTCGCCTTGGCGCCGCGCACATTCTTTGTAAAAATGTGCACGAGTTTCACGGGTTGAGGGCGGGTGGTTTTCAAAATGTGGCTCTCGCCTCAGCGCCGCGCACATTCTTTGTAAAAATGTGCACGAGTTTCACGGGTTGAGGGCGGGTGGTTTTCAAAATGTGGCTCTCGCCTTAGCACCGCACGCATTCGTGTTAAACAGTTGCAAGAATTTTACCAATTCCCATGATCGCATACCACAGATGCTTTGGAAGGATTCAGGATTTCGCGGGTGCAATAATGAAGTTAATTTGCGGTGTTGAAATCCAAGACATGGCGTATGGCACGATTCGGGATCGCCAAAGCGCAGCAGTCAGGTTGGTGCGCGGCGTTGAAATCCCGAGAACACTGTTTTGGCATGTTCCAGGATCTTCAAATAGTTGTGTTCCAACGAAGCAGTTCCCTCAATGGAAGTGAACCATTGTAGGGGCCTATGAAGCGGGAGCTTGGAGGGAGGATTAATTCCAACATCGTTGATGACTCTTGGGTTTACACTGGTCATCCTCCTCCTCCTTATCTTGCTCCTCCTCCTCCTCATCATCATCATCCTCATCATCCTCATCATCCTCATCCTCATCCTCATCCTCATCCTCATCATCATCATCATCATCATCATCATCATCACCATCATCATCATCATCATCATCATCATCATCCTCATCATCATCATCATCATCATCATCAGCATCATCATCATCATCATCATCATCATCATCATCCTCATCTTCCTCATCTCCCTCATCCGCCCATCCTCCTCCCTCCTCCCTCCTCCCTCCTCCCCTTCCCCCTGTCGCGCCGACCACGGCAGCAGTGGTGGGCCAGGACCTTCTGTCCGTCTGTCCGTCGTCCTAATGATTGCCCTTTCCCCGTCGCCACCACCACATGTCGGAACGGGCGGGTCGGGCGTTGCTGAGACCTACCCACGAGTCATGGCCCCAATAACCCCCAAAACGGTTGCACATAGGGTGGCCATGCAGAACGGGTGATTCCCTGGTCTGCCTCCTCCTCATCCTCCTTCTTATCCTCCTCCTCCTCCTCCTCCTCCTACTCTTGATCCTGGTCCGCCCTCCTTCGAAACCCAGAGAAACCGCAGAAAAACAGCACAACTGAATTAAGCAACCTATCTCTCTCTCTATATATATATACATGTACATCCTCTCTATCTCTCTCTCTCTCTCTCTCTCTACATCGGCGGCTATAGCGAGCCCTGTTTGTGTTGTACCCTTGGTGCTGGTATTGCTGCTCCTCCTAAGAGTGAAGCTTCATCTTGATATCATTCCACCTCCTCTCCCTTCTCCTTGCTCCTCCTTCTCTCTCCTAACTTTCCTCAGACCTCCTCCCCCTCCACCACCACCCCTACCCCTCCCCCTCTTCCTCTTTCTCATCCTCCTCCTGCTCCTCGTGCTCCTCCTCCTCCTCCTCCTATGAAATTCTCTCTGGCTCCAGCTGTAGCGGTACCGACCTGCCTGTGGAACACGAGGCTGAGGATTGAGGAGCGAATGAGGAGGAGGATGAGGATAGGAGGAGGGAGGATTGTGAGGGGACGAGGGAGTTAATTAAGAGGAAGAGGGAGAAACAAGAAAGGACGAACGGAGGAAGGGCGAAGGGAGGAAGGACGACGGAGGATAGATGTGCGGGACTCCGCTGCAAGTTTGGTTGCGCCAAGACAGGCGGCCGGCAGGAGGAAGCAGCTCTGCCTCAGGCACTGGCCAGTGAATTAAGGGGTGCTCCACGAGCGGGCTGGTCAGACGCCGCCTGACAGGCTCGTGAAGCGGAAGATGGGATGGCCAACCTGGGAGGAGGAGGAGGAGTAGCAGCAGGAGGACGACGAGGAAGAGGACTGGAGGAGGAAGAGCACTAGGAGGAGGAGGAGGAGGTGGAGGAGGAGGAGGAGGAGGAGGCGGAGGAGGAGGGAGGAGGCGGAGACTGCGGATCGGCTCGCCGCCCCCCGCCTGTCACGCCAGCAGAGCTGAGGGGGGAGGGCAGAGGCTCGCCGGCTGCGAGGGCTCGTGAGTGGTGCGGACGAGGAAAACGACGATGACGATGACGATGTTATCGCTTTCTTATTCATCGTTTTGCCGATCGGCGCGGGCCCTCGCACCCCCCCTCCCCCCCTGATGGAGTAGATCTTGGCTGTTTTTGCAGGTGGAGTCTCCCCGATAGAGCGCACTGTTGCAAACAGTCGCACTCCGCAGAGGTCCAGAGCAAGACCCTCCCCCCCCCCTCCCTCCCCCTTCCGCCCAGTGTCGAAACGCCGAATCAGAAACTGTTCACCATGCGGTCGGGAGCGTTTCCTTGGCGTGTCGCGGCGGCGGCCCCGGCCACACGCTGTGCCCTGCGAGCGGATGCCGCGCCGTTCCGCTCCGCGTGGCGGGGGGCTCGGGAAACGTCGGGGCGTGGACGCTGGGGAGCCGGGACGTGGCCAGCGTGCTGCGCCGAAGCCTGCTGGGCGAGAGAACCTGCGGAGCGACACGCTGGGCCCAAGCTCGAGAGCGTAGTCTAAATGATCTGAGCTGCCCCAGGTCCCGCCCCTCTCGCCTCAGCTCACGTCTCGAGGAGCGGCAGGTGCACGGCTACTCACCTTTTCCGTATCCTCGAATGTCCTCCTCGCCAGTGCCGCCACACAACCACGTGACGAAGAAGTAATTTGTTATTCCTGTCATCGTCAGCGTTCCAAGCCAAGCTTGCGACGAGTCCAGACCAACATACTGCACGAGACCCATATTTATTGGCACGGACGCCAGCAGCGCAGTCGTGTACCCCGTGTAGCACGCAAATAAACCTTTCCAGTACGAGTCTGAAGGACCATACACCAGGGTGCTGTTTAGAACAAACTGGAACCATATCGAAACGAAGTAAGATAACATCCATGCCACAGTGACCAGGGGAATCGCCCTGAACTCCCACTTGATTATGTTAGTGAGACCATGCACGGCACCCTCGTTTAATAGCCAGAAAACAGCCGTCCCTATGAATGCAGATACCTGAAATCGCAAGACCTGCGGCACCCCACTCCGAAACTTTTTGACCGGGTTCATCCGGCGGCGGTGCAGGATCGGCAGAGGCGCTCGCAGGTCGAAGTCCGACGACCTCTTGGCGCCGGCGTGGCAGGCGTCTGCCCGTCTCCCGACCCATCCCCTGGCCCCAGGGGGCCTAAATCCCCGACGTCAGGATCATTACGTCGACCCCGAAAGGTCTCGACCTATTCCCCGGGACGAGTTTTTCACCCCGACTCCTTTTTTGACGGTCCCGAGGCCCAGTAAGGGTCCCCAGAGGCCGAAAATGGCGAAAAACCTCCCATCATGATTTTTCGTTACTCGAAGGGGTCTTGGGGTGCCGATTTTCGCGAGTGGAGGGGGAGCGCAGCGGGCCCAGGCATCCGGCGCTCGGATCGGCTCGACACATTGCCCCCTGGACCTCTCGACCCCGGGGGGGCCCGCTGGCCATCCCGAGCCTGTGCTCCACGGCCCCTCGAGGCCCTACGGTCGGGAGCTTCTGCTGAGCGTGCCGCCGCGGCAGCCCTGGCGACACGCTCTTCCCTGCGAGCGGCCATAGCGCGGTGCTCCGCTCCGCGGGGCGGGAAGCTCGGAAAAGCTCGGGTTGTTGACGCTCTGGGGGGCCGGAAGAATGGGTGGCGTGTCGCACACCGAAGCGTGGTTGGGGGAACCAAGAGGTGCCGATGTACAGCTGCTCCCCGGACCTCTCCCGGGGTGCGTTCTGACCAGAATTTCGAGGCGAATCCAGCGGTGACGACGAAGGCCTCCCAGGAGGCCCAAAAAGGGAAAACTGGGAGAGGGTAGCCGTATGGGCACCTTTCCTCCATGGAGTGGTGGGGCAGAACCAACAGAGCCACACGCTAAGAGAAGAATCCTGACCGCAAACCGGCCCCAAGGCCAAGAACGGTGACGAACCCGGCGCCTCATGTGACTACCTACCAGACCACCCCAACCCAACCCGAAGACCCGAATTTGACCCGAATTTCGGGTTGGGGGGGGTACGGATACCATGTGTTTTTTCAACGTTCCCCGACCCCCCCCCACTGGAAATCGAGGATAAATTTGGGCCTTCGGGTTGGGTTGGGGTGGTTTGGTGGGTGGTGATCATGGGGATACCAAAAAAGGTACCGATACATCGCTACTCCCCGGCTCTCTCCTGGGGTGCGCTCCGACCAGGATTTCGAGGCGAGTCCAGCGGTGGCGACGAGGGCCTCCCAAGAGGCCGAAACAGACGAAAACGGGCGAAGGGTAGCAGTACGGGTACCTTTGCCTTCTTTGAGTTGTCCGAGGCGCTCAAGGCCTTGGCCCGCGCGCGCGCGCGCGCGAGGTCGGCCCGGGACCCAGACCCCCAACGCCATGATTCTGTTCATGACGTCGACCCCCAGAAGTCTCGAGCTGTTCCCTGGGACCGGCTCTTCATCCCGAGTCGTCCCTTGACGGTCCCCAGGCCCGGCGAGGGCCCCGGCTTCTCGTCCTGAGTCGCTTCTTGACGGCCTCGAGGCCCGGTAAGGGCCCCCATAGAGGCCGAGAGCAGCGAAGCACCCTCCGTCGCGACTTTTCCGGGGGGCCCGGGGAGCGCGCCTCGCGGAGGCGCGCGGGCCCCGCGGCGGCGCACGGGGGGCGTCGGAGGTCCCAGGAGAGCCCCCGGGACCCCGGTCTGCGCTGCCTTTGGTGCTTCGCGGTCGGCGCTGCCCTGTGTGCTGGCGGCGCACACAGGGGGGCAGAGTGAAGTCGGGCACGACCCTCTCCAGGAGGAATGTTCAACAAGGGCTTGTTTTTTGTTGTCTCTTTCTTTTTTATATATCAAAACGACCGGGGACAATTTTCGACTGTGTTTGACAATGTTTGAATCTGTTTTGACCATCTTTTCCTTGTCGCCAGAATCCGGGTAGAGCGGAGGCCAGTCCACAAGAAACCTTCCACAAGAAACCCAACCCTGAGACCCTAGGACGTCCATTGATTTTTGTTGGTGTGGTAACGCCACGCTGGAGGCAAGCAGGGCGTTTCTTGGCCTGGGTCTCCACTGTGGGGGGAGGGGGGAGGGTTTCTTAGAAGGAAGATGCTTCTTCGAAGGCGGCGGCCTTGCACCTGCTAATTAAGAAGCGGGGGTGCTTCTAAGAAGCCTTCCCGGAACCCCCTCCCCGGACCCCCTTCTGCGCGCAGCCAATTGCGTTTGGCGCTGCCCCTGCCTGAGCTCCCTGATGGCGCGACTGTATCACTCGAGGCGTGTCGACCAAACTGGTCTCAGGAGGAGAGTGGCCCGAGAGTTTCGGAGGATGCCCAAGAGGGGCCCGAAGAGAGCCCCAAGATCACCCGAGAGGGACCCTGGAGGAGCCAAGGACAGACCAAGAGGCTCCCAAAACGGCTCAAGAGGGTTTGAGGAGGCCACGGCAGCAACAGCTAGCCTTCAGAGGGCCCCCCAAACTCCCCGAGCTGGACCGAGAGGACCCAACATAGTCCCGGAAGAGCTCAAGAAGGCACCATGTCGCTGCAAGAAACAGTGTGCGACTTTCCTCTCGCCCTCCCCGGCTCTATCTTCCTCTCTGTAATGTTTCGCCTCCTTGGTGTTCCTCCTCCTCCTACTCCTCCTCTGATTCCTCTTGCGCCTCCTCCTCGTCCTCCCCGAATCTTCTCTCATCGACCATCACGTAGAGACACGCACAGTCTCAAACTTATCAATGGGTCGGCGGATGTGGCGTCAACATGATGAACTTCCTGCCTGAGGACAGTCAGTGTGTCTCCTATATGGATGTCCTGCAGCTGCCACAGCAAGTCTTCCTGACGTTTTGTACCGATGCCTGCTACACGTACTTAGCGCATGCATCGCACCCGAGCCGAAACGGCTACATATGCGAATTGTGACGACGATGAGGCTGCTATACGACGGACAGCATGATAACGATTGACGATTATTGTGGTGATGGTGATGTGCGCTCCCCGCACCCACAGGCTCCCGAGAATCCCTTCATACCAGAACCCTTTGACAAAGTACCTTTTACACTTGCTGAAACCCTGCTTTTTTTCCTACCCTCCACCCTCTCCTGCGGACCCCCTATTTACACCCCCATGGTTCCCCTAAAGCCTTCTAGAACGGCCAAGAGAACATATTCAAAACTGCTGGTGGAATTCCCTACGACCGTGACCACCTCCCACTTCTCCTCCTTCTCCTCCTCACTCTTCTCCCCTCTCCCTCTGGCGGATCATGTTTCCATCCGAGGGGCCTGGGGCAAAGGTTCTTCCCGAGTCGTCTTCTAGCGTTCCCAAGAGCCACCCCATTGCTACTTAATTTGCGATAACGTCCGCTACTGGGCCCTCACCCCCTCCGCCCCCGCTGGGAACGTCACGATTCTCGCCGGCGCCGTCTACGAATTCAACTCGCCATTCCTAAGCGTTCCCAAACGACGCCGGCACGAACGGTGTCTGTTCCGTGGGAGCCTACGTGGTCCCCAGCGCTGTCCGAACTGGGCCTTCGCCCCTTCACTAGGGCGACGAGAAGAACGAGGAGGGGGAGGAGGAACAGGAGGGGCGGGGAGGAGCAGAAGGAAGGGCCAACTGCGGTCCAAATGCCGTGGGAAAAATTATTCAAATGCTGCCGCCCAAGGCTCCCATGAGCAGACATCGACGTTACTAGCCCCTCCCACCTCCCCCCATGGTCACGCCCGTCAGGTTCGGACCTGGGACTTGAGAACATCCTCCAAGAAGGTGAGGAGGCGCTCCGCTGGCGAAAACACCCGAACCATCAGATCACTCGAGGTACCCTCCACCAGGATGTACAAGCACATCCAGCAAGCACGAAGAACAGGAGGGTACCCTCCCCGAAGCAACCTTGACCTCATTTGAGCAGGGACCGACCGTCCCGGCATTCCTATAGTCCTACCACCGAATGTTCTTAGAACCCAACAATGTTCTCAGAACAAAAACAGTGTTCTTCGAACATAAACCCGATGTGATAAAACAAGACAGTCTCAACCAGACATGTTCTAAGAACATCTCGCGGGAACCACAAAAGGCTCTCAGAACATTGTCCGGCAGGACGATCAGCACGCAGAGACGCTTCGCCCCTGCGTGAGACTCACACCCCGACCCCACCGCACCGCAAGCACTGCCCGGACCCGGGCCCGAGCCCGGGCCTCCAGAGAGAGAGGCCAGGGGAGGCGCGGCCGGCACAGCGCCGTCGGTGCGCGGGAAGTGCGGGCCGCCTCCCCGGGAGCCCCCTCGGCAGGGCTCGGAAAAAAAATAGTGAGCACTCCTGCCACATGCATCTGTGAACGCCTCCCCCTCCCCCCCAGTGTTCAAAGTTGGCGGTGGGTCTGAGGAGTTGCACCTCGACCGCAATCTCCCCCGCGCGTGCCAACCTGGAGTTTGGGGGGCAGGGGGGGTGTTCACTAATTGTTTCCCTCTACCCGAATAATGAAAACATCATGACGGGAAGTTGTTCGCCAATTTCGGCGTCTGAGAGCCCTTCCCAAGCCTCGGGGCCGTCAACAAAACGGCTCGGGATGTGAGAAACCCATCCCGGGGAAGGGGTCGAGGCCTCTGGGGGGTCGACGCCATGAAAGAATCGTGGCGTCGGGGGTCTGGGTCCCTCCCTCGAAGGAGACCAGCCACCGAGCCTGTCAAGGGGTGCGCTCTGGCCAGAGCTCCGCGGGAAAGCCGTTCGCGGCGACGAGCTGGAGGCCCGACGCATCCGGAAGAACTGCGGTCCGGGGTAACTCCGGCCTGGGCCCCCGAGGCACGAACCCGTAGCTAACCCTGACTGCCCCCAGCCCCAATGTTTCGGAAGGGTTGGACGCCCGGGTCATCCAGGACAAGTGTGGCAACTCCAGTCTGGGCCCCCCGCAAGTCCTAAGATGCGACGTCGCGGAAAGAAGAGCATCGTGGACACAAACACGACCAGAGCCGTACATCCTAGTTTTCTGCGACGAGAACGCCCAGTGTGAACGAAAAATCCGACGCACGCAGGAAAAGGCCGAAAAGGTTCAGAACCATCGATCCTTGTTTCGGCACACAACAAGCGGGTACGAACAAATTGGCACGATGCACAGCAGCAAGTTTTTTCTAAAACCGACAGCGGCCGCTGCTGGGCAGGCCATTTTTGTTTCGAATGGACCACGACCACACTGACACCGAGGGGCTGGGGGGCCGGCCCCCCCCGACTCCCAAACCCAGGGCAGCCACAGGGGGTCCGAGTGGACTCTCTGACCCCGTTAGCGCTCACCCCCTGCTGGCTTTCGGGCCATACATCGGGCCTCTGGCGGTCGTTCCAGCAGATTGCAACACCATGGGAACGCCCTCGACGAGGCACAGCTAATGGACAGCGCCCCAAGTCCCGAAAGCATCCGAAACCGTACAACAACGATTGAGAGCCGTCGACAACATTCGAAGGCCCTGTGAGCGCCGACCACCGTGCGGGGTTGCCGAAGGCGTCGTGGCCTGAGGTGTCCCCAGCTTGTCGCGCCCCTGTTGGAGCCCCCATTGGAGCCCTCTGGGCGATGGACCTCACGAGGGGGGGTGCTGTGGAGCGGAGCAGGGCTGGGACCGAAACGCCGTTTCTCATGCTGTCTTCGGTTTGTGGTTCGTGTTGCTCTGCCTGCCTTCCTGCACCTCCCCGCCAGCACGAAGAACTAAAAAAAAAAAAACACGGCCGAAGTCCAGCAGCACGGCGCTCGGGTGCAGCCCTGCCGTGGAGGGCATGAGGCCTCCCTCGGAGGCCTGGCAACGCCCTGGGCCACGGGACACCCTTGGCACCACCCGACGCGCCACGTGTGACCCACGAGAGGCCGCTGTGGGGCGCGCGACGTCTGCCCCACGTGGACAGCGGATCGTGCCCAAGAGGTCGACAGAAACTGCTGCTGGTCCTCGCCTGCGAGGTGGGAGCTTTCAAGACCCTGGAAACGGCGAGACCGTCTTCTTCGGGGGCGGCCAAGGAGAGGGGCGTCGAAGAGGGGGGGCGCAGATCATGGCCAGCGGCGTGTGCGCGGCCCAGGGGGGGCTGGTGACGCATTGAGACAAGAAAAGGCGCCATGAAATCTGCGGAGATCTCATGGCCCCCGCAATGATATTCACCCGCCCTAATCATCACCCCCCTCTTGGCCGCCCGCGAATTGCACCGGTTACTTATACGGTTCTTTTGCCGGTTCCAGCGCAGGTGTTTTTGTCTGGTTCCGCGTCGCCGTTGTTTTCACCGATTCCTGTTCCAGTTCCAGTTCTGGAGCCGTTTTTGTTGTCGTTTTTCTGGTTGCCGTTGTTTTGCAATTTCCATTGTCAAGGGGCACTTTTCCGGAAACGGTGAAAAGAGGCCCTGCCGTTTCCGGGGCCCACTACGGATGGGAATGTATCTATTATAACTGCCGCCTGTGGGATTCTTCTTCGGAGGAACTCGGCAGGCGGTGGATGCGGATAGACTTGCCCCCTCCCACACGGACTGAGAATGTCCATATGCAGCGCCTGACGAGGTCGCGAAGATCCATCCCCCAAGCCCCAAGCGGTTGCTTTGGAACCGATTCCCGCATCGGATCGTCCCCGTTCTTCCCGTCCCCACTTCGACAGTGCCGAACCACCCGTTGTCGGCTACAGTCGGGGCGTTGACCTAAGGAACCCTAAATAAGGAACGAGGCCCCTTTTTTCCAAAAGTTAAACTGCGATTTCCTGTCGAAGACATAAGGAACACCTGAGGCAAGCTGTGAAACACTTCAGGAACGCGGAGCCCCTGCCCAACGAAAAGGGTTCCTTCTTCAGGGCCCCGACGGTACGTGCAAGAGCGACCCCAGGCAAGGACAACCGCTGTTTCGCAACTTCCTGGGGGGCCACGGGGGGGCCAGAGCCCGAGCGTGCAGGCCGCTGCTCGATGGCACCGAGCCCGGCACAATCGGGGGACCCCCGTGCGCCCGCACCAAGGGCTACTCTTGGCGCGCAGCCGCCACCAGCGGGCTCCTCCCATCATGGCCCCGTCCTCCTCCTCCTCCTGCTCCTGCTCCATCTCACTGTCCTCATCCACTCCCCTGTCCCGTTACCTTTTCCCTCCTCCTCCTCCTCCTCCTCCTCCTCCTCGTCCCCCTCTTCCTCTTCCTCCATCCTCACCGCTCCTAATTACTCCTCCCTGTCGCCCCCCCCCCACCCCACCCCACACGCTGGTAGGGCGGACCAGGCGTTTCGCCTGAGGTTTCCTCACAACCTATGGCCCTGAAGCTTGAAATTTGCATAAACGTTTGCAGCAGCTTCACGGATAGAAAGCGGGCCGCTTTCAAAATATGGTTCTCGCCTCAGCACCGCGCACATTCGCTATAACATGTTGCAGCCATTTGATGGCTGGAAGGCAATTCCTTCTCGAAATGTGGCTCCCGCATTAGCGCTGGACAAGTTCACCCTGAAATCTTACAACAGTTTCATGGATTCGTATGGTGGAAGTCCCTGGAAGGACGTTCTGCATGATTTGGGACTGTCAGGTCTCAACAGTTATCTGGATGTGCGGTGTTAAAGTCCCAGGAATGGCGTTCTGGCGCAATTATGACTGTCAGGACGCAACAGTCATGTTGATTCGCGGCGTTGATGTTCCAGGAACGGTGTTTGTATTCGGGCACGGTTCAGACTTCTTAAGCAAGTTTCTTCCAATGGGGCACTTCTCTGAATTTGCATAAGTTTGAAATTCTTGTTAGGACCTACGAAGAGCGAACTGCGAGGGAGGGTATTGCAACATCGCTCATGCGACTTGGGCCTGCACGGTCCTCCTCCTCCTCCTCATCCTTCTCCTTCTCCTTCTCCTTCTCCTTCCTCCTTTCTCCTAATTGCATCGTAACACTAAAGGAGGACCAATCCAGAAGTGTTCGATGACTCGGGGCCCTCTGGACCGTTGTGCTTAACCCATCCTAAGCCCCTCCGGCCTGTGGGCCGCAGCCCCTGATCCAGGCAGCATGGGAAACACGCCTCTGATGGCCGCTCCCGTCCGCCTTCGCGGGCCAGCGCCTGCAAGGCTAGGACGCTGCAGGGCAGAGCAGGTAGGGTGCGGTGCAGCTCCTCCTCCTCTTCCTCCTCCTCCTCCTCCTTCCAGCGCCCCGACTCTCCCTCTCCACCGCGCGCCCAGGCCTCGGGTCGGGCGCGTGGGAGCCAGCGCGGCGAGCGGCGAGCGGGCGCGCGACGAGGAGCCGCAAGCCGCAGGAGCGGCCAAGTCAAAGGCCTCGAGCCCAGATGAGGGGGGGGGGGTCGAGGGGCGGGATCGATCGAGGAGAGGGGGGATCGAGGATGATGGGGGCCTCGAGGAGCGGCCAAGTCAGGAGGGGGGGGGGATCGAGGAGGACAGGCCAGGTGGCCAAGACAAGCTCCAGGGGGGCAGAGGCCGAGCTATATAGGCCGCCCCAAAGGCCAGAAGCTGTGCAGAGCCTCAGGTGAGCGGAGGCCTCCAGAATTAGACAAGCGCGTTCCACTACTCGCAAAGTGACTACTCGCAAATGGCCTGGATCCCCCGCGGAGGATCTACGATACATTAAATCAAAACAGTCAAGTGTTTTTCGGACGTTTGCGAGTAGCCACTTTGCGAGTAGTGGAACGCCCTCGGTGAAGAATGGGGTCCGAGTTCTGAGTACTATTTTCAACAGGAACATGGTCGAGCGAAGAATGGTCGTGCACAAGACGCGCACAAGCCGTTGCCCAATAGATAAGCGTGTACGAGTCCGCCAGTGTGGCCAAGACCTCACACAAGACAGAGCCAACACAAGACCGCACAAGTCATCCCACACAAGACCTCGCACAAGACCTCTAGGACCACGCTTTCTGTTAAAATAGTAGGTGGGGTCGGAAGATCGCGCTCACGTCGCCGATCCTCCGACTTACTCCGACCATGCTTGGGGGGCCTGGAGTGAGGACGATGGTGGGAGGAGGGTTGAGAGCTGGTCGCGGGGACTCGAGAGAATCCCCCAAAGATGGTCTTCAACCCTGCATGCCGCCGTCGCCACCGCGTCGAGGCCCAGGCGAATCGAACCTGCTCGACGCAAACGTAAACAGGTCCTCGCGGAAGCTTCCCCCAGACCCCACAGCTCCCCCCAAACCCCACTCTGCATCCCGAGATGCCTGTTGACAGGCATCTCGGGGTCAGCGACACAAATCTTCCATCACCGAACATTTCTGGTCACGCCGGAGACGAACTGGTCGCGACCAAAACTCGGCCTCCGGTCGCACATCCCGGTCACAAGCGAGACGTCGACCCTCGCTGGGATCCCGTCGCGCCTTTGTTTCGTTACCGAAATGCAACCCCCTCCGGTCGCTACCGAAAGTCGGCGCGACCAAAGCTCGTTACCAAAAAGTTCCCGTCGCGGGTGATCTAAGGATGGGGCCCCAAGGGGGTGAGGGGCAACGATAGGAGGGGACTGGCATGGAGGGGAATGCATCGACCTGGAATCGGCCATTTATCCTCGATAGATCGGCGACGGGCCACCGATAGTGAATCCGTATCTTTGTGGGCTGGTTGGGGCCATCGGGCCCCCATCGGCGATCAATGGGCGATCCTGCGTCGATGCGTCCCCCCCTATGGCCATCCCCCCCTACTGCTGCCCCCAAAGGGGAGTCCGAGAGGTGCGAAAGACTCACTGGGACCGCTCTGCTCCACGAGCCGCCTCCCCTCGCGCCAGGCCCAGGAAAAGCCACAAAAACGCCACGAACATAAACTTTCGGAGGTCCGCGCGGATTTCTCGGATCGGCGCTGGACCCCCTTCCCTGGCGCGCAGAGCGCGCCGGGGGCGGCGCCGGAGGCACCGCCATCCGCCAGAAGGGCCCGGCGCCGATCCAAGACATCCGCACAGACATCCGAACATTTGTGTCACTGCATTTTTGTTTGCTCCTCCGCTTCGAAGACCTGCCGTGCCCGCCACCTCTTCATCTTGAGCCAATTCGGCCTCGTCCTCCGCCTCCTCCTCCTCCTCCTCCTCCTCCTCCTCCTCCTCCTCCTCCTCCTCCTCCTCCTCCTCCTCCTCCTCCTCCTCCTCCTCCCAACGTATCTCTTCTCCCCATCCTCGTCCTGTGGGGTGTCCCTGCGCTTGCCTACTCGTGCCATGCTACGCATGCGGCCTCTCTGCGATCGCTACATGCAACGAACACCAGACACCGATCTGACCACTCAGTACGCACCTGTCGGGAACCGTAAGACCCGGGTACGGTGGACTCGGGTTTGGGAGCCAAAAAAAAAACACACAATGAAAATTCACATAACAACTTTGGTACCACCAACGATGCGACGCATGTGCACACATGCCGCTGGATCCCCACTGATCCGAACCAGGGTTGATGCACGGCCGTGCTCTAGGAAGCAGTTGACATGTATGGCGTGGCAAGGCTGTCGGCGGCGACAAGATCCCAATATCCGTTACCAACAAACATTCCATGGTGGCTTGGCACAGCCAAACCACCGTGCAACGTCAGTTTGTTCATCCGTTGACAACAGCACGCGTCGCGGCAGCAGAACGCAGTAGCGCGCGCGGGCATGCAGGGCCGGCAATGTGGCTGGCCAGCTGCCAGCACGAATTCGGCAGAAGAGCCGGAATCCACGTAAGATCGTGTTGGGCGTGGTATCCCGCGCAGCTGCATCGCACTGCCAGGCGCCGCGGCCTTGTGATTGTAGCGCCAGGCCCCGCGCGCTCCTCGAGGCGGAAGCAAGCTCTACACAAAGGAATCGCGCGTTCTCTTATGGGGGCGGCGAAAAAATCGTACACTAAGGAAATTATTGTGTGCCACCCGCGTTGGCAATGTAACCAGACCGTACACAAACTAATTACGCGAGACTTCGTGACACACAAAGGAATTACAGCAACGCCTTTTGGGTTGCGCTCTCCGCGCCCGGTGACAGCTCCGAGCTGGAAAGGAAGGGGGGCGGGGCAAGGCAAAGCAGGGGAAGAGGAAAAGGAAGAGGAGGGCGAGAAAGAAGCGAAGGAAGCAACGGAAGGAAGCCATGACGCGCGCAAGCGAAGCTTACGTTGCGCGCCGAAAAAGTTGTTCGTTCGGTTGGCCGTGCGGCAGATGACTAGAAAAAATAATTGTTTGCTGCGTATCGAAGGGATTTCCTGGGGATGAGACTCGCTCTTCCTTCCCAACCCCCTTTCCCACGCCCCGTTGCGAGCCCGCGACGATTTGTTCTGGCCCGCGGGCAGAGGACTGCCAGTTGCTGGTGAGCGGCCTTTCCACCCGTCACGCGTTCCGAACATATGCGACCAGCTAAACGCGCTTGCCACGCAAACCGCCAGCTCCAAACACCGACGCCACCCCGATCCCCGCATCCGTGCCAGGCACCCTCTCAACGACGCCCCCTTCCGGCGTAAAACCAATACAACCCTTTGTGCTTATGTGTGTTTTCCTGTTCGCCATCATGAGAATGACGCGACCCAATCTGAAATTTGACGCGAACTCCCGCTGCAAGCATCCCACGACAACCAGACCGTCAAAATCTAGAACGCGCTCGTCAAACAACTTCGGCAAACCCGCGCTCTAGCCTATTCGAGACTTACGTCTCCCCGAACCTGGCACTTGGAGAACACACGCTCGCCCACCCTGGCAGCGAGCACAAGGGGGTAGGGGGAGGGGGAAAGGCTTCTTAGCAGCAGGCTGCTTCTTAGAAGGCGCGGGACTCACATCTACAGACAAGGCCCGCCGCTTCTAAGAGGCAGGGGTGCTTCGAAGAACCCTTCCCCCCTCCCCCTACCCCCCTCTGCACGTGGCCGCCCACCGCTTCTCGGTCGCCGCAGGCTCCTCGGACAGGCGGACTCCGCCTTCTGGCCGCCGGGCGCCAGGCGGCGAGCGGCGCTTCGCAGCGACCGGCGCCCTGGCCGCGGTTTCTGCGCGCTCCAGCCGGCTGAGCGTCCGAGGCCGCCGGGGGCGATCATTGACATCTGGAGGAGCTTCTCCTCCTCCTCCTCCTCCTCCTCCTCCTCCTCCTCCTCCTCCTCCTCCTCCTCGGCAGCTCGCGAGGATGAGTGGCAAAGATGAAAGGGGGGACGTGCTCGGGGGGGGGGGGGGGGAAGAAATTGGACGCCCGACATGGGTGGAGACAGACACGGCCGCTCCTGGGCAGGCGGCCGTGTCTGTCTCGAATGGACCACGTCCGCGGCGACGCCGGCAGCAGACCGTCTTCAGAACGGACAGGATCTGCTGCCGGCCTTCGGACCGCTTCTTTCCGTACCCGTGTCGATCGCTCGGAGGGAAGGCATGTCCCCCTACAGGCGGATTTTGGACGAAAAATAAAAAACAGCTCAAAAAGTCAAGAAATCATTGACAAAACGTCCCAGACTATTTCTTGATTATCTTTGGACATTCCTCCTGTAGAGCGACACACCCGACTCAAACCTGGACTCGACGATGCATCGCCGACAGAGCGGCGAATCGGCCCCCGACGGCGCATCCGCGCGCTCGTGGGGCCATGGCGGGCCACGGGGCCTCTGTCGGCGGTGCACGGGCCACCCATGGGGGCGGTGCACTCCCCCAGTGAGCCCATCCTCGGGTCGGGCGTGTCCTCCTACAGGAGGGTCTTGAACGAAGAGCACACAATGGTCAAAAAAGATGCTCCCACATGGTCAAACATGGTCAACTGAAATCGATCCCAGGCTACTTTTGTTGTACTTATTTCGGATACTCATCCTGTACAAGGACGTGCCCGACTTCAGCCTCTCCCCCCTTACCCAGACCCTTCCCCGGGACCGTGTTTGTGTTGTCGTGGGCCGTCTGCTGACGGCCCCGCAGCCCGGTAGAAAGGCCCCCTGGGGCCGAAAATGGGCCAAAACCTCCCGTCATTCTTGTTCCGTGCCTCTGGTTGGCGGCGAGCGCGGGGGGGAAGTGAGAAGGGGCGGGCCTTCTCGGATGGCTCGGAAGTGCCCCGTTCGGAGTAGTCTTCTGAGCCTTCAGAGGGCGCGAAGGCTTCCAAGAAGCCCCGCCGCCTTCTGATCTGAGAGGGCCTCCTCCTTCTCACTCCCCCCCCCCTCGCTCGCCGCCGACCGAGGGGGGCTGGGCCCGGCCAGCTCTGGCGCCGTGTCTGTTCCTGGTGCCGTCGCTGCTGTTTCCCCGGCTCTGGTTCTGGCTCCAATGCCGAAGCCGCTTTTTTGCCGCGTCTGGTCGCCGTTTCTTCACCGTTTCCATCTTCAAGAGACCTTTCCCGAAACGGTGAAGAAACGGCCCTGCCGCTTCTGCGGCCAACTAAGGCTGGGGCGTGCTCAGCGTGTGGTGCCGAGGCGCGCTGGGCCGGAGCTGGCGGCGCGACACGCTGAGCAAGCGCTCGTGACCGTAGACGCTCGGAAACTGGCGCGATTGTCGCTATTCGGCGCCGGGCTCCCCCCATCCCCACGCTGCCTGGCGGCGCCTCCAACGCCATCGCCTGCGATGCGATCCGCGTGCAAAGTAAAGGGTGCGGGGAGGGGGCTCTAGCGCCGACCTGTTTCGTCCCCCCCCCGACCCCCACGGTCACAGTTGCCGTCAGCAACGCCACCACGGGGGCACCAAAAGATACACTGATGATACGGGTACCCCCTGGAACTATCACGCGGTGCGCTCTGATCAGGATTCCGAGGCGAGCCCAGCGGTGGCAGCAGCAAAACACGGAAAGGGGGGCAGAGGGGAGGGGGGCGGAGGCATCGACATCTCTTCCTCCCCAGACCCCCGACGTCATGATTTTTTCATGACGTCTACCCCAGAGGTTTCGACCTATTCCCCAGGACTGTTTTTTTACGACGACATGGGAGCGATGAAAGCCTCTAAACGTTTCAGGCAGGCTGCGATGGATTAAAACACGCTGGGCGTCCCCGCCACCCCGAGCGACACCGAAGCCTCGGCCGACATGTCGCGAACGCCTAAAAAGAGTTATACAGAAGTGCTCGTCGCTGCAGCGGACCTCCCGCGGTTGAGGGGTGCTGCCTCGCGCCTTCTGCGGCGATGAATAGTTTTTTGACGTTCCCGAGGCCCGGTAAGGGCCCCTGGAGGCCTAAATTAAAGCAAAACTGTCCGTCGTGATTTTTGTCATTACTCGAGGGGGTCTGGGTCCTCTGCATCCCCCCCCACCCTCGAAGCCCCTGCGACGACGCCCTGCGGTTGAGCAGGGACCGACTGTCCCGGCATTCCCATAGGCCTACCACACGATATGTTCTTAGAACCCAAGAATGCTCTGAGAACATGAACAATGTTCGCAGAACATAAGCCCGATGTGTTAAAACAAGACGGTCTCAGCCATACGTGTTCTAAGAACATTTCGCGCAGACCACCAAATGTTCTTAGAACATTCTTTGGTGGGCCCTATAGGCAAGCCAGGACGCTTCGCCAGCGTTCGAGGCAGAGGCCCCCCCCCCCTGGTGGGCAGGATCCTTCCCTTGACTGTGCGAGGCCTTGTCGACAGCAGCGCGGGCGCCCGCCTAACCTCAAGAGGATTGGTGGTCCCCAAACGTGGTGGTGAGAACACCCGGTGGTGAGTTTTGGGCGATTTGGGTAATGGTTTTCGAGCGTTGGCTGGCCCAGGAAACGCAAAACCTCGTGGCGACCGCGTGTCCCCAAACCCGGTGGTGACCCAGAATTATTGTTTGGGGGGAATCGGGGTCACCACCGGGTGTCTCACCACCTGGTTTGGAGACCACCAAGAGGAGGGGTGCCGCCTCTCTGCGCCCGCGAGGTGCCCCCGGGGAAGCGCACCGAGACGGGACCGACGACGTCGTCGCCGCCGCCGCCGGCGCCAGGCCGGCGACGGCGCCGCGTGCCGTGCGGAGAGCCTCCCGGGCCGGCGGCGACGGAGCGCGCCGGGGGAGGCGAATTCGGGAGAGCTTGTGCCCGTCGGCCTGGCCCCGCGGGGATGGCGCGCTGGCTTCTCCTCCACGCCCTCCTCCTCCCTCCTCCTCCTCCTCCTCCTCCTCCTCCTCCTCCTCCTCCTGCTCCTCCTCTCCTCCTCCTGCTCTCCTCCTCCTTCCTCCTCCTCCTCCTCCTCCTCCTCCTCCTCCTCCTCCTCCTCCTCCTCCTCCTCCTCCTCCTCCTCCTCCTCCTCCTCCTCCTCCCTCCTCCTCCTCCTCCTCCTTCCTCCTCCTCCTCCTCCTCCTCCTCCTCCTCCTCCTCCTCGTCCTCCTCCTCCTCATCGTCATCCTCGAGCGAGGACGAGATGAAGACACCTTCGGAGGAGTCAACCGGCGACTTTCTGAGAGCTGGCGGGTCTTGGGAGGTATGTCGGGCGCCGCTGCCGTTCCAGAGCGCTCCTGAATGCCCTGACAGCGTACCAGAAAGCGCTACATCGATTCACCCTCTTCCTAGGCCTGCCTGGTCCTCCTCCATCCCTTTTCATATGAGTAGCTCCTCCCTGTCGCACTCCCAAACGGGCGGGCTGGGCCTTTCGCCTGAGACTTCCTCACCACTCATGACCCTGAAGCTTAAACTCTGCAGCAATGTCACGGATGGAGGGCGGGCCGTGTTCAGAGTGTGGCGCTCGCCTTAGCGCCGCGCACATTCGTCTTTAAAGCTCGCAGGAACTTCAAGGACGGACTATCGCCTTAGCGCCGCGTCTGAAAAGTTTCTCAGCACAGTTTCAACGATGGAGGGCGGCTTCCCTTCAAAATGAGGAGATCTCCGTAGCGCCGCACACATTCGTCTTCAAAAAACTGCAGTAGATTCAACGATGGACTGCGGGTTATTCTTCAAAGTGTGAATATAGCCCTAGCGCAGCGCATATCTGTCTAAAGTTTGCGGCAGCTTCAATGACGGAGGGCGGCTCACTTCTCAACATGTGGCTCTCGCCGTAGCTTCGCGCACATTCGATTAATACATGTGCGCCTTGTTCAAGGATTCGTATGGTTGAAATCCCAAGAAGGGTATTCTGGCACGATGGTCAGGGCGCAACAATTTCCTTGATGCGCGGTGCTGAAGTCCCGGGAATGTTGTTCTGGCACGGGTCAATCACGTTGATCCGCGGCGTTGGTGTTTAGGCACGATTGAGGATTTCCAGACAGTTGTCTTCACGTGGGCCAGTTCCAGCCATGACGATGACTTACTGTAAGGACTTCTGGAGGAGATTGGATGCAGGGTTTATTACAACATCTTTTACGCATTTTGGGTTCACACTGGTCCTTCTCCTCCTCCTCCTCCTCCTCCAGAATCCTCCGCCAGCCCACCGCCGCACACATGAGGCTTGATGACGGAGCCCGCGGAGCGAGCAGCTATCTCGAGATCCATGGGCCTGTCAGGACGGGGTTCCGCTGTGGTCCGGCTCCAGTGCTGAGGGGCCCAATTAGGGAACAGTCGCTGGCGCGCCCCAGTAGGATGTCGGCGAAGTGCCGCTGAGCGCTGAGGGGGGGAAGGGCATCCCTTGCAGAGTGACTTCATCCCCCCTCCAACCCAGTGGCCCACAGCATGATCCACAACTCACGCAGAAAAGACTGCAGCGCCGCCGGCCACTCGTCCCCCCTCGCGCCCCGACCCCGAAGGACCCGCGCTTCGGCCCGGACTGCTGCGCGCAGAGCGCGATTACTGCCATCGCTCGGACGTCCATTGCCCGTGCATGTTTTGTTTTCGTGCGTGTTTGTTTGCTAAATTGTCAAGGATGCTCCACGATGGTCTTCGCAGAGAACAAGACGCACACGTCCGAGCGATGCCAAGCTTCCGTCTTCGCGCCTCCACAGGTGGCCGAGGGCCTCTCCCTCTCTCTCTCTCTCTCTCTGTCACGCGCTGCGAACGAACATGCGGCAGGCTCGTGTCGTGACGACCTCGGCCTTGGCCTCTGCCACCGCGTGGACCGCTCAGGCTTGGGCGATCGCGGCTCCGCGACAGCGCGGGCCGCGCGGCATCGGCCGATTCCGAGCCACCGGCGATGCTCAGCCTTGAACGCCCGCGATGAGGTCGACTCCGCATCGACACGTCGCGAAGCTGCCATGCTCTGTGCCCCCACGGTCTGGACATCGAGGCGCGATCCCCCACAGATGCGCGATCACTGCGCCGATGCCCTCGGCGCCTCCGAGAGGGGGGGCGCCGCCGAGATGCTCGGATCGCGAAACCGCGAGTGGGGAAACGCTTCCCAGCCACGACCTTCTCTCTCTCTCTCTCTCCCTCTCCCTCTCCCTCTGTCTCTCTCTCTCTCTCTCTTTCTCTTTCTCTCTCTCTCTCTATATATGTATATATATGTATATGTATGTGTGTGTCTACGCTTGTTTTGTATATGTATAGATCCCTCTCTCTCGTTCTATCTCTCCCTTTCCCCATCTCTCTCTCTCTCTCTCTATCCCCCTCATGGGTCCACCATGCCCGCGCCGCCGATCCTGGGCCCGGGGGCGGACCCGCGGGGATCGGCGCCAGTATGTCATCGCATCGGACGTCCCCACGTGGGAAGTCACGAAGGCCGGGCGAGCGGTGCTGTATGTCAACGGCGTGGTTTGGCGGCGAGCGAGGGGGGGGAAGTGAGAAGGAGAAGGCCTTCTCAGAAGGCGGCGGGACTTCTCCGAAGCCCTCGCGCCGTCTGAGAAGTTTTGTTTGTGTCTTCGGGGAAGCCTTCGAAAACTTATCAGAAGGCCTGGGGACTGCCGAACCTTCTGAGAAGGTTTCTCCATCGCACTTCCCCCCCTCGCTCACCGCCGAGTGGTAGGGAACCTGGTTTAGTGACACCGAGCGCGCCCAAAAACAAACGTAGAACATCACGAACCACGCGCTCCCACATTCCAAAAATTTACCCACGCGTGGACCGAGAGCGCCACGGCGAGTTGCTGAAACCACGAACCATGGTGTCCTAAATTTGGCTTGGCCACGGACTAATCCCAGCTACAATGCCGAAACATACCACACCGTTACGCAGAACACAGTCAGCCCGTCTATCGAGGAAGAAACAACAGCATCAAACATCAACGCTCGACGGTCCGCGCTGGACACCCCTCCCTGGCGCGCGGAGCGCGCCCAGGGGCGGCGCCCGAGGCGCCGCCCGGGGGGGCCCAACGCGGATCTAAGAAAGCCGCGAGGAGCGCCAAACGTTTATGTCTGTGGCGTTGTTTCCTCTCCGCGTCTGCCACGGGGCCAAGCGACGGCACAATGGACACAAGTTGTCAGACGTTTGCCAAAAAGAGCGCCAGAAGCATCGCGCGCGCCGGCGGCCCCGCTCGCACAGGAAGGCCAGGGGGAGGCGCTCGCGCGGGCGCGGCTCGCAGCGGCCTCGCTGCTCAAAAAGCTGGGCGTGCAGTGTGCCTCTCGCGGTGGCTCCGGGCCCATTGGCATCGGCCTCGGGCAGGATCCGCAGGGCTATTCAAATCAATGCTCGGGGGCTGCTAAAGGTGCCCCTGGCCCAAGGTGCCCCCAGCTTGTCGCCTCACTTTGGAGCACCGAGGGCCCTCTGGGCCTCGAGAGGGGTGCTCTGGAGGCCGCTGGGGGGGCCTCCCTGGAGATATCCTGGGGGCACCCCTGGGCCAGGGGCACTGCTGGCAACACCCGAGATCAGGGCTTGAAAACGGCCCCCGGACGCCGACATCGCGGCAGGCCTTCCTGGTCTGAGTGCCTTCGCGACGCCCGACGACAGGGGGCAGCAGCGTAGGAGGAGGGTCAAAAAAGCTATACCGTCGGGGCGTTGACCTGAGGAACCCTAAACAAGGAACGAGGCCCCTTTTTCCTACAAGTTAAACTTCGATTTCCCATGGAAAACCCAACGCAAGCTGTAAAACAATCAAGGAACACCGAGCCCCTCGTCAACGAGAAGGGTTCCTTCTTCAGCGCCCCGACTGTATACCGAATTACGCACGAATTCGCAGGGCACCCCCTCGGCGGCGCGCCAGAGGGGCGAGAGCGGGCGGCACCGAATCGTCCAACTCGCCATCGCTCGGACGTCCATTCCCTGTGTTTTTCTCGGTTTCGTGCGTGGTTTTTCGCCAAATGATCAAGGATGCTCCTCGATGGTTCTCGCCGAGAAAAGATGCACACGTCCGAGCGATGCCAGGCCAATCGGGCTGGATGGGAGCGCGCGCTGGATGGAGCCGCATCAGCACGAAGCCGGAATCGAAGCGGATCGGCCGCGCCAGGATGCACAGCAGCGCCCATCCAAGCACCGAGCCGCATCGGATCGTCGCAACAGCGGAATGCCGAAGCAGATCGCGCCGGCGAGATTCGTCTGACACCGGCCTCCACGGAGCCGCCCCCCGCAGCAGTCGTACTGCCTCGGTCCCCCTCGTCTCCGAGCTGCCTGATGTACGGCCGGGGGCGAGCCGCACGCGACCCTGAATGGGACGCGCAGTGGCGCACCAGTACAACATGCCCCCCATGGAGGCGCACGTCCGAACCGAACATATAACACAAGCACCTCGTACTATGACGTGGCTCAGGCGGCAAGGCCAGAAGGCGCCCGCCATCCGGCATGCACTACAGGACTTCTACTAAAAACGTCTGAGGGCGAGCGGTGCCCCCACGGGGCCGACGCACACATAGCACAAGGATGCGTGGGCGGTGCCGATCCAGCCTGGGGAAACCAAAAAGTATACCGGCAGCGCTACTCCCCGGACCTCTCCCGGGGCGCGCTCTGACCATGCAGGATTCCGAGGCGCCTCCAGCCTGCGGCGACCACATGGGAAAAGCGCCGCGGTGTATGGGCACCTTCCCCTCCCCTGCCACCCTCCGAGGCGGCGGCCTGCCCCCTGGGCTCCCACCCCCCCGTGCGCGCCGCCGAGCCCACGCCCAAAGGCCTCCCCCCCGCGGCGGCGGCCAGCGGCCCCCGCGCGCGGCCGCGCCACGCCGCAGCGCGGGGGGGCGGCGACCGCCCCGCGCGGGGGCCGCTCCGCCGAGGGCCGATCCGCCGGAATGCGGCGGCGCCGAGGGCCACCGCCGAGGGCCGAGGGCCACCGCTGCGCCGAGGGCCGCGGCGCGCCGCCGCGCGGCGCGCCGCCGCCGCGCGTCACCTGCGCGCGGGCGGGGCGGCGGGCGGGGCGGCGCGCGCGGTCGCCGCCGCGGTCGCCGCCGCGGGCGGCGCGGAGGCGGCAGGGCCCCGCCGCACGCGGCGCGCGGCACGGCCGCGGCTCAGCCGTGCCGCGGCGAGGGCGCCGCCGCCGCGCACTGCGGACGGCTCCCGGGACGGTCCAAGAGGGCCAAGATGGTCGTCGTCGTCGAAGTCGCCTCGCCGTCGCCGTCGCCGTCGCCGTCGTCGTCGTCGTCGTCGCCGTCGTCGTCGTCGTCGTCGAAATTGCTTTCTCCAATGGGTTGGCTCCCAGACCCTTCGCCTCGTGGCAAAAATAACGACGCGAGGTTTATTGCTAGTGCTCGGCCTCTCGTGGCCCTCGCCGGGCCCCGGGACCCGGGACGGAAGCGCTGAACAGTCGCTCCAACACGCCCGGGATGGTCCCGAGTCGGCCTAGAAAGCGCCCGAGAGGGCCCGAAGAGGCCTCCACGAGGCGTTCCGAGAGAACACCAAGAGGCAACAATCATTGACTTTCGATGGTTTTTCGAAGATGCTGTCGCTCTAGCCGTTTCGGCTCCCTCACGCTCCAAAACGGCTCAAGAGGCACCCAAGATCGTCCCAAGACGGCCCAACATGCTCCAAGAGTGCCCCAAAACGGCTCTAGAGGGCCCCAAGACGGCCCAAGAGCCCTCCCAGACGGCCCAAGAGGCCCCCAAGACGGCCTCCAAGAGGGAGCCCAGACCAAGATCGGCGGCGAGCGAGGGGGGGAGTGAGAAGGAGAAGGCACTCTCAGAAGGCGGCGGCTTCTCAGAAGCCCTCCAGCCTTCTGAGAAGTTGTTTGCGCCTTCGGGGAAGGCTTGGAAAACTTCTCAGAAGGCCTGGGGACTCCGCCAAGAGGCCCCCAAGAGGCCCCCCAAAAGGCTCCCAAGAGGCCCGAAGAGGCTCTCAAGAGTCATTCAAGAGGGAGACACACCATGTGGCCTCCGAGAGAGCCTCTCACACACAACCCAGGCACGAGGGATCGACGCCCGCTGGGGTCCATATGACCCAAGTGGTATTTCTTGGGTACAGCTTGAATCATATCATCATATAGCTTGCGTCAATGAGGGAACCACTCAAAGAACCTTCCGAAGGGCCATCCCTAGAAACCCCGACAGGCATATCCAAGCCACCCGTGCTTAGGCACATGGGCGGGATTGGCCGAAGGCCACTAAATATAAACTGGTTGAGTTTTCCGAGGCCCTAGAGGGCTGTCAGAAACCAGCTCAACACGAGAAATCGGCCCTGGGGAGGGGGTCGGGACTTCTAGGACCCCAAGACGGAAAACCAAGACACCTTTGGTCTGTAAAGGCGCCCAAGGAGACACACATGAATGGACACTCGTTCCGGGATTCCCTATGTAAGATCTGCCCATCTGTGATGGATGTGAGTTCCCCCCTCCATTTCCCAGATGTTTCAATAGTTTATTGAACATCGACGCGCATGTGTGTCGGTGCCTATACTCGCGCCGCCATGTCGCCACCGCGCTGCTTCGCCCTCGGCTTGCAGCTCAGCGCCCCCCTGGCGCCACCCTGGCGCGACGCCCAGCCCCTTGCGCGGCTGCTGCGCGAGTACGGTGGGCACCGCACGGTTGACGCACATGATGGGTACAACATTTTGCTAATGGCAGGCCTCGGGCCCTTGTAATGGTTCTACTTGCTCTTCTCCGCTGCCGCGCCCTGGCAGCGCCCGCGGGTGCGCCCTGGCCCTGGCCGTGGCTACTGCCGCGACCTCACTGCCCTGGCTGGCCGCTCCGGCCCGCTCACCCCAAAGTCTTCCGCTTCTGAGCGCCTACCCCCTTCTCCCCCCGCGCGCCCTCTCCTCCCTCTCGTTCTCTTGCACTCCGGACAATTTGCCGATCGGTGCCCCCGATGAGTCCGACGTTGGTGCGGATCGCCTCCGCCTCGCTGCCGACGAAAAAGTGTCTGTGCCTGATGTTTGTCCCAGCCTGCGCCTGGGCAGCCCGACGACGCTGCGCGACGCCAGTGCGACGCCCTCTCGAGGGCTGCACGACACTGGACGGCGCGCGCGGGACGATCCTGGCGCGACGGGCGCCCCGCCCGGGCGCGCCGTCTCGTCTGCAACGGTCGCTGGTGCGATGCTCAAGGTCCAGGGCTCGAGGAGCGTGTCGGCGGCGAGCGAGGGGGGAGAACACCAAGAGGCAACAGTTATCGATGTTGAATTGTTGTTGGAAGATGTTGTCGTTCTAGCCGTTGCGGCTCCCTCTCGCTCCAAGATCGTCCCAAGACGGCCCAAGATGCCTCCAAGAGTGCCCCAAAACGGCTCTAGAGGGCCCCAAGACGGCCCAGGAGGCCTTCCAGACGGCCCCAGAGGCACCCGAGACGGCCTCCAAGAGGGAGCCCAGACCAAGATCGGCGGCGAGCGGGGGGAAGTGAGAAGGAGAAGGCCTTCTCAGAGGCGGCGGGGCCTCTCAGAAGGGCGGGGGGGCTTCTCAGAAGCCCTCCGGCCTCCTGAGAACTTGTGCTGCGCCTGCGGGCAAGGCTTCCGAGCCTTCTGAGAAGGCCCACCCCTTCGCACCTCCCCCCTGGGGCTCGCCGCCGCGCGAAGTTCGCTGCTTGCTGGCGTGCCCGGGCCACCTACTTCGCACCGCGCGCGCCCCGCAGAAGGGAAGGGCGACCGCTTGGGCCTGGACCGCGCTGGGCGCGAGGAGCGCAGCTGGCTGTCTTCGCGCCCCCGCGGGCGACCTGAACCTCCTGTGGTGGTGTGGGTGGGGGGGGTCTCTCCTCCTCCTCCTCCTCCTCCTCCTCCTCCTCCTCCTCCTCCTCCTCCTCCTCCTCCTCCTCCTCCTCCTCCTCCTCCTTCTCCTCCTCCCTCGGCGGCGCGCACAAGGGGGCAGGGGGGAAGGGGGGGAGGCATCTTAGGAGGCTGCTTCTCAGAAGGCGCGGGACTTTTATACACCTGCAGGCCAGGCCCGAAGCCTTCTGAGAAGCAGGGGTGCTCCTATAGGATGCCTTCCCCTCTCCCCGTGCCCGGCACCCTCTGCGCGTGGCTGGCTTTTGTGGGGACTGCTGAGAGGCTCTCGTCGCCACGGCTGGAATCTCCTCGCGACACCCTGACAAGAGCACGCCGCAGGTCCAAGCCCAGGGGCAAACATTGACGCAGCAAAAGCGCGAGCCTATCAGAGCTGGGCGTGGCAAGAAATCGCGACGGCCACCTCGACCTCTGGAGGCCGATTCCCAGACCCAGCACGCTCGAAACACTACGGTGGCAACCCATGGGAGCCTTCCATACCATCTTGTCGGCTCTTGCGAATCGACGCCAGTCGATTCGAATCGACGCTAATCGACGCTAGGTCGACGCTAATCGACGCTAGTCGACGCTAAACCGGCGCTATCTCATCGACTCCCAGACGCTAATCGACACTAAAAGCAGAATTGCGAGGGTACACAAGGCCCCCATGATTTGCAACCGAAAAGCACGACTCACGATGAAAAGCCGGCCCCGGGGAAGAGGTCGAGTCCCCTGCGGGGCCCACTTCCGGCACGAAATAGATGCGACGTCCAGCGGCACACGCTGCACGGGGGGTACTCGCAGTAGTCGCGCCACCACCCGAGTACAGCCCGAAAGCCTCCAGAGATCTCCGAAGACCTCCGAGGAGAGTGGGTCCGGCATCAGCTCACGATGCCCACCTGGCCCTCTGAGGGCTATGGCGACCCAAACCCCTGATTTGTGGGTGGCTTCGACTGGACAAGAGAAAACGGGGCCCAAATCGAGGATTTACGATACGGAGGGGGGGGCCTCCATCCTCGACAGGGGTGCGCTCGGACAGGCCCCTAGAGGGTATATCCCCGAGCTCCCCCTTCTTTTCTGAGCGGCCGCGCTTCTTTGGGAGGGCGGAGCGCGGGAATCGGATAAGAGAGACATCGCCCGCGACAGCTCGAGGATCCTCAGAACGTGAGTCAGCGACAACGTGCGCTTGTCCACTGGAGCCCCTGAATACGACGTAACAAGGCGGCGCAAAGAGGGCCGACGGGGCAAACGCACGCTTGGGCTACAGTCGGACCTCGGCCAGAAGAACCTCCCTCAAGAACATGAGATCCTCGGTCGCCCAAAGCGTACAGAGCATCCAAGGGTACCCTCCCCAGGATGCACAAGAGCATACAACAGACACGAAGGGCACTACATCTATAGGGCACCCTCCCCGAACCGACCTCGATCTCACACCTCGGCCCGGCCGTACCGCACGCCCCGAAAATCCTCGGGCAGCCCACGGCGCCACCGCGTGGGCCCCAACCGGGGGGCAGCGATCCCTCCCCGGGCAAGAAGAGGAGGAGGAGGAGGAGGAGGAGGAGGAGGAGGCAACTGCTGGCTCCTCGCGGTGGGCCCCGAGCGGCTACGGGGCAAGCGGCGCGTCGGCGCCTGGGCGCCGACGCGACCACGCCCACCACACCCACCACGCCCGCCTGCGCCGCCAGGCGCCGGCGCTCTTTCCTGCGGCGCCTCTGGCGGGGGGGCGGGGGGGAGGGAGGAGGAGGAGGAAGGAGGAGGAGGAGGAGGAGGAGGAGGGGGAGGAGGAGGAGGAGGAGGAGGAGGAGGAGGAGGAGGAGGAGGAGGAGGAGAAGGAGGAGGAGGGAGGAGGAGGGGGGGGAGGAGGAGGCAGAGAGTGGCGGGGCGAACCCAGACCACCTCGCGCTGCGCGGAAAGATTAACCACGACGGAACATGTGTCCCCATGTTCGGCCTCCAGGGGCCCCTCCCGGGCCTCGGGACCGTCAACAAAACAACTCCGGATGAAAGCCGGTCCCCGGGAAGGGGTCCAGACCTCTGGGGGTCGACGTTGCGAAACAATCACGACCTCAGGGGTCCGGGAAAGGCGCGCCGCTTCCCCGAAACCGCGGAGCGGACTGGCGCCTGCAGATGCCTTCAGACCATGGGCGCTGCTCCTCGTCTTCGCCCCCGTCGTGCTTCCGTTTTGCTCTCGGGCCCCGGGGCCATCAGGAATAGATCCCAAGGCGAGGGGGGAGGGGGCCGGGACCTGCGGAGCCCTATGGTCAGAAACACCATCGTAACATGCGTCCACCAGCACCGCAGTCAAAACACACATCGGATGCCTAAAGCACTCCTCAAGCATCCCTCGTTCGCGAACAGCCATGTCAGCTGCAGACATCCATGTATTCACGACACCGGACGTCTCCAGAAAGAGTAGTGCAGAATACGTGGGTGTCTCCTTCGCCACCTCAAGTCGCAGCAGCGCTCAAAAACCTTCTGGGCTCCGCAATCTGCACAGACACGCCGTCTGGCCCGCTGCTCGGCAACCAGTGCTGGCTACACTGACTGGCCCTCTGGCCCGCTGCTACCACACCCTGGATAAAAAAGTTGAGATCGGGGCGATGCGAGGGGGCCGCCACTGGGTCCTCCCTTGTCGATTGACCCTCGAGCGTAGACATTCGACCGAACCCAAGATGACTCCAAGATAGGTCAATGGACCGGACGACGGAACGGCACCGCAGGGCGTTGAGCATTGCAGCGGGAAGTTCTGTTTAGAATCGTGCGCACCCTTGGGGGAGTTGACTACCCCGAACGAAGCCAGAAGATACTTGTTAAGGAAGTCCCGACTAGAGTCGCAACTCTCAAGTGGCATGAACATCGATCTGAATTTTTCCGACGAGTTCACAAGTGAAATCGCCACTTTCAGACGGCATGGCAAAATTTCAGATCGCCCTGGAAGGCGATGTGACACTTTTTGACGAAATCTCAGACCGAATACCACTTTCAGACGCTGGCCCCGCTTGGCCTGTATCATTGTTCTTTTAAAAAAGGTTGATAGATGCATCTGAAACTCCCAAATCGGCCTGAACTCCAACATTGTCCCGGGCCCCGTGGCCTCACGGGTGGTCAACCATGCCTTCCTCGACCCGCCGTCTCCACTTTTGAATCCAGTAGACTATAGTGATCAAGGCTGGCATTTGTGGGACATGAACACCAATGTATTGCAATATACTTCAATCATGTCGGGACATTCATCTTCTGCCCAAACGCAACCGGGCAACATCCAGAAGCATTTGCACTTACCCCTAAGAAATTTGCGCTGAAGCAGGCGCGAGTGGGAGACAGTCAACAGCGTCCCATGCTGCAGAGTCCTACTGATGTGGCACTGCGGCAGAAGAACTTTGAAGACAAGATGGTGGGAGCATGCGATGACCCTCAGACTCCAGCGACAATGGGGTATGAGGACGCTGTTTGATTCGTGCCTTGCCCTGGTCGCAGAGTCAATTCAACGCTTGATCCATGACTTTCAAGAGTTCCGGCAAAGAGTGGACACAGGTATGGACGAGATCAGGGACGAGACGACGCAGCTGCGGGATGAACCGCGCCGTGCAGCCAGTAGACGCTCCGAACCGCGATTTGCTCATACAGTTCTGTGATAGGCTTGATGTGGTGGTCGCCTATTCGTTCTTCGACATGCTGTTGTTGGAAGAAACAGCGACGTTTACAGGGGCCAGCGCTACTTTCAACGGGACTATCACCGAACAGCAGTACAACATCTTGGATTTGCTCTAGTGCGATGCTCACACGTTCGCTGAAATACTGGGTCTGCGAAGCCATTGAAGAATACATCTTTCTACAGGTCACTACATCATTACATGTATGTTGGCGCTTTGCACGGAAGAGGCTCGACGACCATCGCGTCCAGGTGCTGCTCGGGAAGCTCTCCAGGGCCACGCGCTACGAGCACAATTCGCAGAAACACTCATGGATGCACTGGAGGATTCCCCTACCCCAAACCATGGAGAACTTGTAGAATAGAGGTGTGCAAGCAGTTTTCTTCCACCAGCTCCCACGTAAAAAAAAGTCGTGGATTAGTCAACGAACACGTGGCTTGATAGACACACGGGCTCTCGCCAGACAGGCAGACAACAAACAGAAAGGGAAATACTTACTTAAAGAAGTACGGGAACCATGCAAAATGGACAAGACGGCTTGGACCGAAGAACATACTGCCAATGGAAATTGGGATGCTATCCAGACCGTTTGCCGAAACCGCCAACGCAAACCGGGGAGATTACAACACATGGCTGGGAAGTTGGTAGAGAGCAACGAAAACAGCGGACACCATGGCAGAATTTCTAGAAAAAGTGCAATGGAAAGTACGGCCTGCACATCTAGCATGAACAGAGCCCTTGGGACCCACGCTGCCAGCGAACGATGAAGCATTCTGAAGTTGGGAGAGTGGTGCATCAGTCGAGGAGGGACATAACAGGCGGGCCCGATGGCATCCCAGCGGAGTGTTGGGAACCAGTTGCTCAAGAGCCAGAAAGTTTTGCAACGCATGCTGGCTAGAAGAATCGGTACCGCACGCCTGGCGGCATTCTGCGGTCAGCACGATT
Organism: Prorocentrum cordatum; assembly: GCA_963575745.1. Classification (NCBI taxonomy): domain Eukaryota; class Dinophyceae; order Prorocentrales; family Prorocentraceae; genus Prorocentrum; species Prorocentrum cordatum. Next base: position 14,424 of record CAUYUJ010000380.1, on the reverse strand, counting down.
GAAAACATCACCGGTCCAGCACACCTCTGCGACGATCACAGACCACTCAGCTGATCGTGTGTAGCTTACAAAGTGGTGGCAGACTTGTTACAGGAGGCTGGAGGATGAGACCGGCTCCCCCCTCCCTCCTCCCCCCACCCCATCCTGCTCCCTCCTCCCCTCCTCGCCGCCCCCTCGCCCTCCTCCCTCCTCACCTCCTCTCCTGCTCCCTCCTCCCCTCCGCCCCTCCTCCCTCCTCGCCTCCTCCCTCCGCTCTCCTCGCCTCCCCTCCTCGCCCTCCTCCCTCCCCCCCCTGCTTCCTCCTCCCTCCCTCCCTCCTCGCCCCCCACCCCCTCATCCGCCCGCCCTCCTCGCGAGCCGCCTCTTCTCGCCAGGCTCGCAGAGGTGGCAGAACCTCGGGAGAGGCGGCCCGGTGGATGAGAGGAGAGAGGGGGGGGGAGGCGAGAGGGAGGCGGGAAGGGGAGGGGAGGAGAGGAGAGAGGGGGGAAGGAGAGAGGGGGGAGGAGAGAGGGGGGAAGGAGAGAGGGAGAGAGTGGGGGAGGCCCCGTGGAGGAGAGGGGGGAGGGGGGGAGGAGAGAGGGAGGCACTGAAGGAGGGGGGGGGCGAGCCAGGTGCGCTCGCGCCGGAGCTGGCATCCCACCCCTGCCGCCCAGCCCTTCCCACCGCGCAGGCGCTGCCTCCGTCGTCGGGCGCGCGTCACAGCGGGCCTCGAGCTCGCGGGAAGGCCTCATCGTGCGACGCGCCATCGGGAAAGGGGAGCTGCGTGCGTGCATGGGAGGGGGAGGAGGAGCAGGAGCAGGAGGATGAGCAGGAGGAAAACGGGGAGGATGAGAAATAAGGAGGAGAAGGAGGAGGAGGAGGAGGAGGAGGACGAGGAGGACGAGGAGGAGGAGGAGGAGGACGAGGAGGACGAGGAGGACGAGGAGGACAAGGACGAACAGCAGCAGGGGGAACTGGAGCGGAAGGAGCGAGAGGAGCAGGAGGACCAGGGGAAGGCTAAGGAGAAGGACTCGGATCCAGGAAAGTGGCCCGCGCTGGGGCGAGAGTACCATGCTGAACGACGGGAGCAAAGCGCCGATCCTAAAATGAGGCCAACGCTGCAGCGGCAGCAGCATTTCGAGACACCGACGATGCTCCGAGTGGAAAAAAACGTTAGAACGACAAAGCTCGAAATCTTTGGTACCATACGCGGAGATGGACGATTATCTTCCGGACAGAGTCAGGGGAGAGAGGAGAGTAGCATTCAGAAAGGCCAGGCGATGGAGCAGGCCAGGCGCGCTCGCGCGATATCTGACACCCCACCCGTCCCACCCATCCCCCCTATTGCGCTGGATGTGATTCTGTCCGCCTGCTGGCTGGGGTGGCTGTGGGAACCTTGATCCTCAGATTGACCACATCGGGCTGTGTGCATTGAACGAGGAGGAGGGGGCGGATGAGAAGGAGGAAGAGCAGGATGAAGAGCAGGATGAAAGGGAAGGACGAGGAGCAGCGGCGGGAGCAGAAGGAGCAGGAGGAGGATGTGGACCAGGGGAACGCGGCAGAGGGAAAGGATGGGGACAACAAGGACGCGAAACGAACCACATCCAGAAATGCGGCCCGCGCTGAGGCGTGGAGGCAAACCTGAACGACAGGAGCCAGGTGCCGATCCTGTAATGCGAGCAGCGCTGCAGGAACGACACAACATCCGATCGAATCCCGCACGGGGCAGCATCAGGGGCGAGAAGAGAGTAGCGCTCATGCAGTAGTCACAGAGAGGGGGGGGGGGGGGCGGGAAGCGAGGGGAGGGGAGGGGAGATGGGGAGGGGAGATGGAAGGGAGAGGTAAGGGGAGGGGAGAGGATGGGAGAGAAGGGAAAGAGAGGGGAGACAGGAGGGAAGGCGAGAGGAGGGGAGGGGGGAGAAAGAGGGAAGGGAAAGCGATGGGAGGGGAGGGGTAAGGAGAAAAGGGGAGGGAAGGAAGCGAGGGAGGGACGGGTCGGGGAGGAGGTGGAGGATGGGAGGGAGGGCTGAAGTGAGACCACTGATCTGGCCACCCTCGCCCCACATGCTGGCACGAGCCCGTCAGCGTCCGCCCGACATCGGTCCTGGCAGCCTCCTCGAGCCGCGCCCAGCCGCAGCGACGGTAACCCTCCACGCTTGATGGGCAAACCCACACACGAACAAACAAATCAAAAGAGCTCTTCTCCCGACCCCTCCTCCTCCACACGTGCACACTGTGAATACTACTCTCCTCGCTCCCCTGATTCTGTCTTGACAGCCCTCTCCGCGTGCAGCTTTCGCATACAGAATTGCAAAAGCTTGCTTTTCTTATGATCGTGAACCATGCGATTGCCTTCGGTGGTTCAAAATGCTGTTCCCGCTGCAGCGTGGGCCCCATTTTCGGATCGGCGCGTTGCTCCCGTCGTTCAGAATGGCGCTCTCGCCCCAGCGCGGGCCACCTGTCTGGATCCGAATCATGTTTCAGTGTTGTCCCCCACAAGTTTCCCCTCCTCCGCCTTCCCTTGGTCTTCCTGCTCCTCCCGCTCCTTCCACTCCAACTCCTTCTGCTGCTGTTCGCCCTCGTTATCCTCCTGCTTCGTCATCCTCCTCCTGTTCCTCCTGCTTCTTATCCTGCTCTTCCGCAACCTCCTCCCCCTCCTCCTCCTCCTCCTCCTCCTCCTCCTCCTCCTTCTCCTCCTCCTCCTCCTCCTCCTCCTCCTCCTCCTCCTCTTCCAATGTACGCAACTCCATGCGTTTCCGATTGCGCATCACAGAAAGGGGTCCCCCTGCGAGTTCGAGGTCCGCTATGACACGCGTCAGCAGATAGAAAGATGCAACGCAATGTGAAGGGATCGGTGGGAGGGGTCGAATCTCAGCTACGGCGCAAGTTGTGATCCTCCCATATCTTCTCAACTCAATCCTCCTCGTTCAACTCATCATCTTCCAACTCCTCCTCAGCCTCCGCAGCCATCCCCACGTCTTCCTCCTCCTCTTCTTCCTCCTCATCCTCCGCCGCAGCCTCCTCCTCCTCCGCCTCCTCTTGCCGCCTCAACCTCCCCCCCCCTCTCCTCATCCTCCTCCTCATCCTCCTCATCTTCCTCCCTCCTCCTCTTCCGCTTCCTCCTCTTCCTCCCTCCTCGTCCTCCTCGTTCTCCACATCCTCATCTTCATCATTACCATCAACAGCAGCAGCAGGATCCCCATCACCATCACCAACCCCCTCACCAGCATCGTTACCAACATCAACACTGCAAGTATCGGAATCGGTATCGTCATCCTCATCATCATCATCATCATCATCATCATCATCATCATCAGCATCAGCATCATCGTCATCAGCATCATCATCATCATCAGCAACAGCAGCAACAGCAGCATCATCATCATCAACAGCACCATCATCAGCAGCAGCATCATCAACATACTCATCATAACCATCAGCAGCATCATCATCATCATCGGCATCATCATCATCATCAGCAGCATCATCATCATCATCAGCATCACCATCTCAGTATAATCAGCATCATCGTCATCATCAACCGCATCAGCATCAGCATCATCCCCGTCATCCTCATCATAAGAAACCTCATGATCGTTCTCCTCATCCTCGTCCTCCTCATCGTCATCATCTCCAGCAACATTACCATCATCGTCTTAATAGCAAGCTTCGTCCGCATCAGCATCCAAATAACAAGCATCGTCATAACCATCAGCATCGTCATCATCATCAGCATAATCAGCATCGTCGTGGGTATCATCATCCGCATCATCAGCATCAGCCTCATCATCATCACCAACAGCATCATCATCATTACCAGCATCATCACCCTCATCAATACCATCAGCACCACCATCATCAACATCGTCATCATCAGCATCATCAAAATAGGCATTATCATCAGCATCAGCATCATCATAATCATCATCATGAGCATCGTCACCATCATCATCGTCATCAGTAATCAGCAGCATCAGCATCAGCATCAACATAAGCATCACCATCAGCATCAGCATCAGCATCATCAGCAGCAGCAACACAGAATCATCATCACCTCCTCTCATCCAACTCATCCTCCCTTCTCCTCTCTCCTCCTCTGCCCTCCTTCCCCCTCCTCCCTCCTGCCTCCTCCCTCATTCTCCCTCTCCCGGGACCTCTGACGGAGGATGCTGGCCGCATGCAGCCAACAGCCGCCTGCGAATCCGCCGGAAAACTACCCCTGGGACAAGACGAACTCCCCAGATCCCCAGAACCACTGCGAAAACCCCCAGGAAGGAGCACGCTCGAACATGGTCTCCCCTGTTACACTTCCTCCTGCTCCTCCCCCGCCCCCTCCTCCCCTTCCCCTCCTCCTCGTCCTCCTCCTCTTCCCCCTCCTCCCACATTTGGCAAGAGTGTGGTCGCAAGCACGAGAACAACGCGTGAGGTGCTGGACTGACGACAACGGCGCACACTGGGATGCGGCAGTCAGAAGGCGAACATTGGTGCATGAGGTTCCCCTTCGGTCTATTGATGAGGAGCTGGCTGGTGAGATTGCAGGCTCAACATGGTAACGGGCGATTGGACGCTGCAATGTTCTACGACACTACGACACGACAGGACGGCAACGCCTCGCCAAGGCAGCACTGCGGCTAGATTTCCCAGCTGAGGTGCTTGGGACAAAACTACAGCACAGCATGGCAGCGAAATGCTTGAGGCAGGGTAGTTCACAAAGCCTGCGTGCCGGCACGCGTTTTGCCCAGTGCGCCACAGGTCACAGCATGTCCGAGCTTAGCGTGGCACATGTTGGCATGGCGCATCGGCTGTGGATTGATGACATCAACCACTCGGTCAAAAGGTCGCAGCAGGCCGCCGTGGGGACGCAGCTGGCCAGGTGCTTGGTCGACAATCGCGACTACACGCGGGATTCAAGTTTGGCCTTCTCGCCCAAGAGCGTCGTGTTGCGCACGAAAAATACAGGACGCCAGGGCAGTGCTACGACGAGTCATCGCCCGAGGCTTCGTGCTGCGAGACGTCGTACCTCGGTGCCGATCCTGGTGGAGGATCCCGTCAAGCGCGAGCTTGACGCGCAGCGTGCAGGCAAGCATCGTCACGTGCATCAGAAATCCCACCAGCCCTTTGGGCGTGAGTGGTTTAGCGAGCTCTCTCTGTACTCAACCCCCTTCTTCCCCTTCGGGGAGGGGTTTACCCCTCCCCCTACCCCCTCCCCCTGGACCTGGAGGGGGCCTTTCGCGGGTGGTTGGAGGGTCCTTTTCCGACCCCTGGGAGGGCTAAAATTCGACACCCCTCACGAGGATCGTGGCCCCGACGGGGGGACTGACGGAAATGCTCCCCTCTTCTTTGAAGCCAAAATCATTGAGTTTAGTACGGTTTTGGCCCCATTTTGGCCTTCTGAGGGGGCAGCGCTGATTAAAGCTCCCCTCTTCTTTCAAGCCAAAATCATTGATTTTACTAAGGTTTTGGCCCCATGTTGGCCTTCTGAGGGGGCAGCGCTAATTAAAGCTCCCCTCTTCTTTGATCGATTTCCTCCAAGATGGCCCCAAGAAGCGCCCAGGAGGCACCAAGAGGCCCCAAGATGGCCCCAAGAGGCCCCCAGGAGGCCCCCAAGAGGATCCCAAACGGCCCCAAGAGGCCCCCCCGAGGCACCCAAGACGCCGAAAAGCCCATCAGGACGACCCTCTACTCGCCTGGGCGTCGTTTCTGGACGGGCAGGAGGAGGGGCCCGAACGACTCACACCAGGACGAGGGGCCCGAACAACTCACACCACGAGAAGCCCGAACGACTCACACCAGGACGAAGAGCCCGAACGACTCACACCACGAAGAGCCCGAACGACTCACACCAGGAAGAAGGGCCCGAACGACTCACACCAGGACGAGAAGCCCGAACGACTCAAACCACGAGGAGCGCTTTCTCTCCCTCCTCCTCCGCCTCGTCCTTCTCCCGCTCCCACCACAAGGAGGATGTACAAGGAGGCGGGAGGAAGGAGGAACAGGGGAGATATGCGGGGGCAGGCGGAAACACGCCTGAAAAACACGACTGTCGGCATGCTTCGCTAGAGTTGCTGTTTTGAGATGGGCTGGTGGGGATACGCGAAGCGTGAAGAATTATTCAGGAAGTGCTCAGGCATGCTGCGGCGGCGGGAAATTACCATCCTTCCTCCAGATTGGAGCAGCCGGGGAAGCAGGCAGATGGTGCATGGGTGAAACAGCTTCATGGCGGTTTCGGCCAATCAAGGGTGCAATTCAAAACGGAACTCGGAGATTCTCTCGGAGACTGGATGTCGGGAAGATGCTCCTCCATCATGATCGATTCGAAGGCTCCGTCCACGGACCCAACGTACATATTTCCTGGGGACACTCTTAGGTTCTCGCGGTCTTGCTGGGACACCGAGCTCTTGACCCGCCCAGGTGTCATGTTGACGTGGCCGCATCTACGCTGCGCTGACCATGCGCCGAATCGCGTAAGAGACACCAGGAAAAGAAGTGGGACGTCAAGGCACCAGGCATCGCATGCGATGTACACTCAAAGTGTCACAGGCAATCGCCTTCACCACAACTGTTCGCAACACGTTTCGCAATAGTTCGCCATTCGATGGGGCCCTGCAGGCGTTGCAGCCAAGTGTGTTTCAGGCCATGATGAACAACCAAAACCATGTGCACGCAGTTGGCCCCTTCCTGCTCGGGTCTGCTTTTTCTCCTTTGATATTCACCCACAATTGAATTGAAGCAGTCCGGCTGAAAAGTGAGTCGTCGAAGAAAGTCTGCATTTGGAGCATGGCCAATGTTCCAGAATCGTCGGCTCTGGTGTGCAAGAAGATGCTCGACGTACTGAATTCGACCTGCCTGCTCCCACACCTGGCTGTTGGACACTCGCGTAAGAAAGGCGGGGGGCATATGTTGCAGTATTCGTAAACGTCTGGCTTGAAAGACATCATTTTGTCATGGAAACCTTGTTTCGCCAAGCCGTGTTTAAGGAATGCACGACTTGGGATGTCATCAACGATTGGAATAGATCAAGTGTTCGCCAATGTCTTAAGGCTGTGTGCTTCCATGCTCTGCCACACTTCGAGACTTCGGCCCAGGCTGCCCCGACTCTCTTGTAGAAATCGGTGCCCAACTACCCATCATTGTATAGAACGGCACCCAAGAGTGTCACGCGTTGCTTCTTTGCAACCATGTGCCAAGCTGGTGTCATCAGGGTTACGCCATTGCTTATCTTGCTCATCTGGAATGTGTCTCCTTGTGGTTCCATTACAGCCTGCGCCCCCGCCAAAACGATGCTGTCGAGGAGATGCTGTAAGCTAGTTTGGCTTCTCCCGATGAGGAGCGTGTCGTCGGCGTACAACAGCAGCACCAACTGGTTTCCAGAAGCCATGTCAAATTTGCCATTTTCGCTCAAGCTGTTCTCGGCGTCTCGCAAAACCACAATCATCCACATGACGAACAGCAAAGCTTCAACGTCGGTGGAACCAAATGCTTGTTCCCAGCCCAATGCAACACATGAAATCAAAACATCTGTCCTAGCGTGCGCGAGCTCAATATGACGCCGTAGTGCGTGAATGGCATATGTGTGCCTTTTTCCCACGGCGGAAGCGGCATTGAGCTTGCGACAACAAGTCTTCAGCGACTGCCTGTCGAAGACGATGTAGCTTGCACGCCTCGCATAGTCAACCGGAAGTTGTCACACATGTGGATAGGTCCCTTGTTCTTGTATACTGTGCTCACCGTGGCATGCCGACATGCTTCGGGAACTTTATGCTCAACCCACCCACTTCAGCCCGCTAGGTGTTTGTGATACTGCTTTCCAGTACGTGGCTGGCTTCCGCACAGCATTCCCCACCTCCTGGATGGTAAAAGCTGACTCGTCGACGGGAAGGGTCGGTCCCAGGGTTTCGTTGTCAATCAAATGTGCCGAATGTGCTTTCCATTGCCCTTGTTCCAAGTATGTTGCCATAATGTCAGCGCGCTTATGACTTGCAACTAACTGCCTATGTAAAGTTTGAAGTCTGCCGTGCCTATGCTGCCGTGGTCTGCAGTATGTCCAGATCTCTTCCCAGCGCCCCGGTGCAGTGTTTGAGTCCATGAATTTGTCTTAACTATCAGGTTTGAGCTATCACCGAGCCACCGATCCGCTGGGTGTCGTGCCGGGTCACCGGGCCCTCGATCCGCCCAGGTGTCGTGTTTACGTGGCCGCATCTGGTTGGCGAATTACAGCGTACTCCAGCGGTGCAGAGGGCTCGACACACAAGCGTGCCACAGAGTTCAGTCATCAGCTACCTGTTCCAGGCGGGGTGGTCCCCGACGTCTCCGACATGCTGGGCCTCGCCCACGGACGGCTCGGGCATGAAGCACAGCTGGAAATTCAAGACAGAATCACTCGCTGGATGTGTGGGCTTGGATGTGCCCAACACGCTTTGTCGACGAATGCGATGCATCAGTTCAGGGCTTGTGGGCTCAGGCAGCTGTTCATTTTGAGGATTCAGGCATGGAGCAGGGTGTGCAATTTCACATACAGGAGGCTTCTGAGGCACCTCGAGCAGGCCCTAGAAAGGCGACGTCTGGCAGGTATCCTTCCTACAGTTCCAGTCGGCGCACCATGGCCTCGAGCACAGAGGCCTACGAGGACGAAGCAGACCATTCCATTGGTGTGTGCCAGACGCAGTCAGCAGCATGAGACGGCGTTGCGCAGAGTTTGGGACTGTGAGGGGAAGTGCAAGAGCCATCCCATCAACGAGATGACGGACGCTTTTTCTTCGAAGGCCTCCGCTGAGGGGAAGGCGGAGTCATGCTTCTGGACGCGGGGGCCGATACCCACGCCATGGCTAGCAGTGTACCCCCCCCGAGCATAAGGGATGGCACGAGACAAACAACGAATTCGACAATAGTTGTTTTGATAATGGTGAGGCTGACCAGCCCTTGTTTGCATTCGGGGACGTAAGCGGGTCACCCTCGTCTCCGACGTGTGGGAAACGGGCTGGCAGTCTTCCGTGACCCAGCGAGGTGGACTTGTCTTTCGATATGTGGGGAGCTCTCCCTGGAGGCAGGCGGGCAGACGGTCGCGAGAGGGGAGCTGCTGGCACCAGATCTGACACTTCGAGGATGCGACGGTGCGGCGGCGCACGTGACCAGCAATGAAGGAGGTGTCCTTGGCCTAGTAGGGCCTCGGGTATCAACCTCCTGGGCCCGAGGCAGGGATGTGCTGGCGGATTGGACAGATGTTCGCGGACAGACTCTCTCTCTCTCAATTGCACGCTGCTTTTCTAGAAGAAGAGAAAACGCCATAAACGTGAGCTTTTGGCGCTCCGCGCGGACTTCCTGAATCTGCGCCAGGGGCAGAGGGCGCCAGGGGCGGCGCCGGAGGCGCCGCCTGGGGGGCCAGCGCGAATCCAAGAAATCGAAGCGGAGCGCCTAAAGTTTATGTTCATGGCGTTTTGTTCTTCTTCGATTTTCTCCCACTGCCACCACCAGGAGGCGGCCGACATCGTTCACGGCCGTTCCCCGAAGGCACTCGGCCCTTGGGAGCACGGTGGCGGACACGCTCTCGGCTGCCGGAGCTGAGGTGGCGAGAGGCTCCCGGCAGCCCCTTGCGCCGGGTGCCACCAGGTCGAGCACCTGGCGTTCCAGGTCCAGATGAGAAGCATACAAAGCCACATCTAGAAGAAAAAATGCCACACACATAAACTGCTGGCGCTCCGCACGGATTTCCTGGGTCTGCGCTGGACCCCCCCTCCCTGGGATCTGCGCTGGATCTGCGCCCGAGGCGCCGCCAGGGGAGCCCAGCGCAGATCCAAGAAATCCGCGCGGAGCGCCGCCAGTTTATGTCTATGCCCTGTTTTCTTCTTCGAGCATCGAGGCTTTGAAGGCGGAGGAAGTTGAGGGGGCCAACTCTGGCCGCAGGCGCGAGAGAAAAAAGAGAGAGCCGTCGTTCGCCCGCCCGCCGCGTCTGTACGTGCTACGTTCCAGTCCCAGCACCAGCCGGTGAGCAGGATCGCAGCGGGCGCTCCAGGGATGGGGGGTCGACCAGAGCTGGGCAGACCGCGTGCCTCAGGACAGGCGTGCTCTGACCCAGTTGCTATGGACGGCTCCTTGTTGGAGCCCCCCCCCGGGCGGAGGGTGCACGTCGATAGGGGCTTCGCTCATGGAAGCCGCCTTTCAAGAGATTTCACGCGGGGTTGAGGGTTCTGGCTTTGTACTTCCTGTGGGTCTGATGCAGCTCAGCAGCTGTCTCATTCCGCCAAGGAGTGCCCCAGGCGTGTGGAAGGTAAGCAGAGCAAGTACTTGGTTGGATTCTCGAGAGTCCTCTGGTGCAAGCTTACAGCAAAGCTGAGCTGGGCGAGCAGCAGGCCAAAAAGCAGCCAGCTCTTCCAGGCCAGTTCAGGTAGATGTCTGCCGCCTGTCACCGACATAGCCGCTACACCTAAACTCCTCCCCCTCCTCCTCCTCCTCCTCCTCCTCCTCCTCCTCCTCCTCCTCGTCCTCCTCCTCCTCCTCGTCCTCCTCATCCTTCCGTCTCTTGCTCCATTCTCCACCTCCTCCTCCTCCTCCTCCTCCTCCTCCTCTTTCCACCTCCTCCTCCTCCTCCTCCTTCTCCCCCTCCCCTTGCCGCCCCTAGTCATCCCCCTCCTCCTCCTCCTCCTCCCTCCCTTTCTGTCCCCTCTACCTCCTCCTCTTCCTCCTCCGTCGCCTCCTCCTCTTATTTCAAGAATGCAGGGCGAGCCGTTTTGAACATGTGCCTCTCGCATTAGCGCCGTGCGCATTCGTCTTAGAATCTTGCAGCAGTTAAGGATGGAAGGCAGTTCCTTGTTTTTCAACCTGTGACTCTCGCCTTAGAGACGCACATGTTCGTCTTAAGCGGTTGCGCAGCTTCAAAGATGGAGGGCGGTCCCTTTTCAAATTGTGGCTCTCGCCGTTGCGCCGTGCACATTCGCCTGAAAAGTTGCAGTCGTTTTGTGGATGGAGGGCGACTCCTTGTCGACGTTTGGCTCTCGTCTTTGCGCTACGCACATTCGTCCTAAAAGTTTGCGTTAGTTTCAAGGGGTCGCAGTGTTCGAAGTCCAAGGAACGGCGTTCTGGCACGATTCAGGATTGTCTGAACGCAGCAGTCACGTTGATTCGTGGTGTCGCAGTCCCAGGAGTTGCGTTCTGGCGCGATGTTGGATTGCGAGGACGCATCAGTAACGTTGACTCGCGGCGGTGAAATCCCAAGAATTGTGTCCTGGCACGGTTGACAAATCTTAGACGATTATCTTTCACTGGGCACTTCCCGCAATCAAAGCAGGTCCTTGCAGGGACATGTGAAGAGGGAACCTGGCGGTAGAGTTGATTGCAACGTCGTTGATTCGACTTGGGTTTGCACTGGTTTTCCTCATCCTCCCCACCCTTCCCATCATCTCCCCTCCCCCTCCTCCTCCTCCTCCTCCTCCTCCTCCTCCTCCTCCTTCCTTCCTTCCTTCCGTCCTTCCTTCCTTCCTTCCTTCGTTCCTTCCTTCCTTCCTTCCTTCCTTCCTTCCTTCCTCCCTCCTCCTCGTCGTCGTCCTCCTCCTCCGCCTCCTCCTCCTCCGCCTCCTCCTCCTCCTCCTCCTCCCCCTCCTCCTTGTCCTCGTCCTCTTCCTCCTCATATTGTTCCTCACGTTCCTCCTCTCATCTTCCCTCCTCCTCGTTTTCCTCCTCATTCCTCGCGCCTCCTTCCACAACCGTCCTCCCACCCCCTCCCCCCCTCCCGAGCAACCCACTCCTCCGGGCCGAAGCCGTGGGCGCGGCGAGGCTTTCGCGGCGCGGGGGGGGCGGAGGCACTGGCAGTCGCGGGCGTTCTGGCAGCCTGGCGCGCCGGGCATGTTCCACGTCGGACCGACGCTGGCTGCATGGCCGCTGCATCTGAGCGCGCATGCTGCAAAAACAAACCACGCACACGCGTGATCACAGAAGGACTATATTTCTCAAGTTTTTCGATATACCACACACCCTCCCCATCCCTGCCAGATTCCGTACATGTGGGACGTGCGGGACCGGTGGGGCCTCCGAAACCTGCGTTGCAGTTGGTACCTGTGGAACGTGAGGGACTTGCAGAGGCCTCTATAGAAGACTTCTTGGGGTCTCTTGGGAGTCCCCGAGATCAGATGATTGAAGCATTTCTGGGGCTTACCCAGGGCGTCTTTTGAAGACGCCTTGGGGGCTTGGGGAGCCTCCTGGGGGCCTCTGGGGGTCCTCTGGCGGCGTCTTTGGGGGCCCCTCGGCGGTCTCCGGGGCCATGTTGGGGGGAAAAGCTCGAAATGTTAGTTCGGGTTGTCCTTCTTGAGGCCCTCTTGGGCCGTATTGCGGGGTTTCTTGGGTTGTCTTGGGGCCCTCTTCGGCCGTTTTAGGGGCCTCTTGGGCCGTCTTGGGGCCCTCTTGAGACCCACTTGGGCCGTCTTCGGGCAATTTTTGGGGCCTCTTGGGCCGTCTTGCGCGGTCGGGAGCTCGACAAAACGAGAACGTCTAAATCGGTCGAACTGCTAAGGAAAATCGATGAATTTTGGCGCCTGGCGCCCTCTTGGGGGCCATCTTCGGGCTCTCGTGGGGCGTCTTGGAGGCCTTTTGGGCCGCCCTGAGACCAGCATGGGCGTTCTGGAGCGGTCTTGGGCGGCCTGAAGGGGCTCCCGGAACCGAAAACCCAAATTTCTTCCCGATGGGAGCGCCCAGGGCCGAACTTGTGTAGGGGGGGGTCACCCGAGGTTTCCGCTATGATCAAATTCGAAAAGGGATATGTATATATATATATATATATATATATATAAAAAGTGTTAGATATATGTATATAAATGTGTGCGTGTACGTATATACATATATCTATATATGTTCGTCTATATTTGTATTATCATCTTGGGCCTGCTTGGTGTCGTGACACGCTTTCGGCGTTGGCTCCTGACACCGCGTGGACCCTTCAGCCTTGAACGATCGCGGCTTCCCTACAGCGCATGGCTGGCGGCGTCAAGCCTTGAGCGCCGCCGTGGCGACGTCTCGCAGGCTGGGGGAGCGACGCGGAGGCCTGGCTGCTCGGGAGGGCAGGCCTCGTCCAGTGCCCTTCGCCGACACCCTGCCCCGCCTGGGCACCGGCCGCTCCCTTCTCGGGCCTTCGAGCACGTCCCAGGCGGAGAGCAGTCGACTGGACACGCGCAGCCTGACGTCGTGGACTTGTGCGCGCACGCGCGATCGCTGCTCGCGCCCATACCCCACGAGGGGGGGGGGGGGCAAAGCGGGGGCACGGGGCACGGATGCACATCCAGCCCACGGAGCCAGGCTTCGCATCCACTGTCGTGCACAGTTGGAGGCAGCAGAGAGGCGCAAATTGATCATAAGGACGCGCGGCACGGACGCAAGGGCCTTGGATGCCATCAGCCCCAAGGGTGCCCTGAGAGGCTGGCCAACGAAAACGGCCAAGGAGGGGCCGAAGAGGCAAGGACGCAAAGGCACCCTAGGGAAACCGCGTGTCCTCACAGTGCGCGCTGACTGCACGGGCGAGGGGTGTGTGGTGGACACAGACTTGGTCACCAGGCGTAGGAACTTGGCTCTCGGCACCAGTCGGCGCACCCCCTCCCCAACCCCCTCGAAGCGCCAACTCTGGAGACGCCCCCCGGGGATGACGCACGCGAAGCGGGGGTCTATCCATATCCAGGGCGAAGGAAAAGCCATGATACGATTGGCTCAGAATGAGTATCGGGCGCATCTTCGGCCATCCGTACTCGGCCATGAATCCCTGGTCGCGCGGGACAACAGGAAAACCTGGAAATCTCGGAACCTATCCAGAGCACGGCTTCTTGCGCATCTGAGTATCCACAGCCTGGGGAACCGAGGTCCTGCGACCTGTGGGCGGTGGAAATGGACGCTGGGCCCCACCGTCGGGCCCAAACATGTCTGTGCCCACCGCCTCCCCCAGTGGGGCCCAAACGTGCCCGTGTCCACCGCCTCCCGAGGTCCACAGGAAGGTCGGTCTACCAGGGTGATGGACACGGACAAAATCCATCCTCGGAGCAAAGGCTCGATGCTTTCGCCAGCCGCCCGCGTGCCGCGTTCGGCGCTGCGCACACGGCGCGAGGCCTCCTCCGCGCGGAGCTCCCGCCCCCGACCCCGACCGGCGGGGCGCGCACAGCAGCACATCGGTCAACTGGCTGCGCCCGACGTGGGATGGCCGGACTGTCTGGCGGAGCGACGCTGGCAAGCTGGGTGCAATGCTCCAATGGTAGACGCGATGTCACGCAAAAAACCAAACCCCACTGAATGCAGATGCACTGCGAACCGGGGTGCATGTTGCGTATCCCCCGCCCGACGCGGCAAGCACCGCACAACGAGATCTCACGCCTCCTCTTCCCTTCTCTTCCTCCGTCCTCCCACTCCTCCTCCTCCTCCTCCTCCTCCTCCTCCTCCTCCTCCTCCTCCTCCTCCTCCTCCTCCTCCTCCTCCTCCTCC
>CAUYUJ010000379.1:74070-114519 GCA_963575745.1 Prorocentrum cordatum | reverse complement strand
TCCCCACATAATGATGTTTTTGGGCTAGCGGGATCAAGCAACATTTTGTAGAGAAATTGCCGACCTGCCCTCGCCCTCTCCATCCTTTTCTATCACATGGTTTGCGAATACCCTCCTCGCTCATGCGGGGCTTCCCTGGAGGGGTGGGACGGGCACGGAACCTGATAAATAGCACTGTTCGCGAATACCCTCCTCGCTCAGACGGGGCCTCCCTGGAGGGTGGGAGGGGCAGGAAATCTTATAAATAACACTGTGTTCGAATAGCGTCCTCGCTCAGGCGGGGCCTCCCTGGAGGGGTGGGAGGGGCACGAAACCTGAGAAATAACATGTGATGCGAATACCCTCCTCGCTCAGGCGGGGCCTCCCTGGATGGGGTGGGAAGGGCACGAAACCTGATAAATAACAGGTGATGCGAATACCCTCCTCGCTCAGGCGGGGCCTCCCTGGAGGGGTGGAGGGGCACGAAACCTGATAAATAACAGGTGATGCGAATACCCTCCTCGCTCAGGCGGGGCCTCCCTGGAGGGGTGGGAGGGGCACGAAACCATGTAAATAGTATGGTATTTCGATACCCTCCTCGCTCAGGCGGGCCTCCCTGGAGGGGTGGGAGGGGCACGAAACCATGTAAATAGTATGGTATTCCGATACCCTCCTCGCTCAGGCGGGGCCTCCCTGGAGGGGTGGGAGGGGCACGAAACCATGTAAATAGTATGGTATTCCGATACCCTCCTCGCTCAGGCGGTGCCTCCCTGGAGGGGTGGGAGGGGCACGAAACCATGTAAATAGTATGGTATTCCGATACCCTCCTCGCTCAGGCGGGGCCTCCCTGGAGGGGTGGGAGGGGCACGAAACCATGTAAATAGTATGGTATTCCGATACCCGCCTCGCTCAGGCGGGGCCTCCCTGGAGGGGTGGGAGGGGCACGAAACCATGTAAATAGTATGGTATTCCGATACCCTCCTCGCTCAGGCGGGGCCTTCCTGGAGGGGTGGGAGGGGCACGAAACCATGTAAATAGTATGGTATTCCGATACCCTCCTCGCTCAGGCGGGGCCTCCCTGGAGGGGTGGGAGGGGCACGAAACCTGAGAAATAACAGGTGATGCGAATACCCTCCTCGCTCAGGCGGGCCTCCCTGGAGGGGTGGGAGGGGCACGAAACCTGAGAAATAACAGGTGATGCGAATACCCTCCTCGCTCAGGCGGGGCCTCCCTGGAGGGGTGGGAGGGTGGTATGGTATGGTATTGGTATGGTATGGCTTGGTATGGCTTGGGATGTTATTGGTTTGGTATGGTATGGTATGGTATGGTATTGGTATGGTATGGTATGGTCTTGATATGGTATGGCTTGGTATGGCTTGGTATGGTATTGGTATAGTAAGGTATTGGTATGGTATGGCTTGGTATGGTATGGTTTAGGAGAAGGACGCGGGAGGAGGAGGAGAAGGAGAGGGTGTTCTGGGAAAACAAGAACCCCACTCAGGATGTGGGGAAGTATAACAGCTTCACGGATGGAGGGCGGGTCCTTTTCAAAATGTGGTTCCCGCCCTAGCGTCGCGCACAATTGTCCTAAGCGTTTGCAGCCGTTTCGAGGATGGAAGGCGTCCTTTCGTCCCCATCCCGCTCCCCCTCCCGCTCCCTCTCCCACTCCCCCTCCTCCCCCCCTGCTCCTCCACCCCGCCTCGTCCCTCGGAGAGGAGACGACGCCGACGACGACGACGCCGACGACGCCGACGACGACGACGACGCCGACGACGACGCCGACGACGCCGACGACGACGACGAAGACGACGACGACGACGACGACGACGACGAAGACGACGAAGCGACGCGAAACGACACAGCGACCGGGCCCGCTAGCAGGGCCACGGGGGCATGCTGCGCCCGGGGCGGTGGCCGCCCACGGCCGCCGCCCCACGGCGCGAGCGCGGAGCCCCCTTCGGCCGCTGCCGCAGGAGCACGTCGCGCGCCCCACGCGCCAGCGGGGGGGAGAGAGGGCGGGGCGAGGGCAGGGGAGGGGGGAGGGGGGAGTGAGGGAGGGGAGGGGAGGGACCCAAGAGCAGGGAGCAGCGGGGAGCGACGGGAGGAGGGAGGAGGAGGAGGAGGAGGAGGGAGGAGGAGGAAGGAGGAGGAGAGGAGAGAAGGAGGAGGAGGAAAGGGATGAGGGGGAGGAGGAGGATAGGAGGTAAGGATGACGAGGAGGAGGAGTAGGAGGGAGGAGGAATAGGAGGAGGAGGACGGAGAAGGACGGAGGAGACCGAAAAGACAGAGGAGGAAGGAAGTGGACGGAGAACGGAGGAGGACGGTGGAGGAGGTGGTGAAGGTGGAGACCGGAGGACAGGAGGAAAAAGCAGGAGGAACGGACGAATGTAGGGGGGGAAGGCAGGAAGGGCGGAGGGGCAGACGAATGTAGGGGGGGAACGGACGAATGTAGGGGGGGCAGACGGGGAGAGGGACAGAAGCAGGAGCAGGGGCAAGGGCAAGGAGGAGGACGAAGGGAACAGGGGCGGGGAAAAGACAGGGTGCAGGTGGACGGGGGAGGGGAAGTGGGACGGGGGGGGGGCGGAGGAGAGGGGGGGGGGCGAGAGGGGCGGAGAAGTGTTTGCTGCAGCGGGTGATCTACATGATGCGCTGGGGCACGCCCGCGCGGCGGGCGAGCGTGCCTTGGCGCATCGGCTCGAAGAGCCAGCCAGCCTCGCCAGAATCTCGCCTCGGTGGCCCCCCGCATGCCCCCGAGGAGCGGCGCCCGTGACCCGTTTCACGATCCTCTTGTCCATGAGCCACTGCAGCACGGCCGTCCACACATCTCCGATCACCTGGCGGTTGAGGGCCATCGCGGTGTGCTGGATCACCTCGGCCTCAGGCGCGTCCTTCCTGGCCTTCTTGTACCTGTAGCGCAGAACGTGCTCTCCCAACGTCGCTGGAGTGCTGAGTTGTTTTCAGTCGGCCTTCACCGCCGAGAAAGTCTCGTTGTCCGCGTCCACCGCGCCCTCCTTCGTCTCCTCCACGGTGTGGCTGATCGGCGTCGCGTAGATCGTTATGTAACTAGGGCCGCCCGCGCTCCTTGAAGTCCACCTGCTCTCCGCTCTGCTGTTTTTTGTTCGCAGCTCGCCTGAGGCCGAGCTGTCGTCGTCGCCCGCCTTTCTTGAGAATGCCTCCGACAGAGTCCACTTCCTCTTCTGGCACCACGCAGCTTTGATAGGTCGCGCACTCCAGCGCCGCGATTTGGCGGGCCCCCGACAACACCAGCTTCCCCAATACCAGAAGGAGGAGCTTGAGGTCGTCCTTGTCCTTGCCCTTGGCCCGCCCTTTGTCGGTGCCGCCCTTCTTTCCTGTCTTGACGACCTTCGCCGCCGATGGAAGGCCCTCCCATGGGCGTTTCAACCAGCTGGGCATGGCCTCGTCCGCCATCTACTGGCCCTCGGGGCCCGCCGGCGGGGTGAACAGCCGAACGCAGATACGAAGTGGGTGGGAACTTCAGAATTCGCCACAGAAGGTGGGCCGAAATATGGCTACAGTAGTCGACGTATGTAGCACCCTCGTAAGAACACAGCTTGCAAGAAAAATCCGATGACTCGATCAAATGCGTAATCGGCCCAGGCTCCCAACGTCCGCAAATCCCCCTTTGAATGGCAGCTTGAAGATGACGGTCTGCTGTTGTCTGTGATCTAAATGTAGAACTGCATAGAGGGCAGTGGTTGGTCTTGACTAGTACGTGGCTGAGATTACGGACGTAGTGTTGATGCCGCATGTTTGCGATTCGAGAAACAGGGGGCAGAAGGAGGGAGGATGAAGAGGAGGAGGAGGAGGAGGAGGAGGAGCACGGCAAGTGAACGGAGGGAGTGGGGGGCGAAAGCGAAGGCGCCGAGTACGAGGACGAGGGCTGGAAGGAGGGACAGGAGGAGGACGACAATGAGGATGAGGATGACGACGCAGTCTAGTAGCAAGAAGGGGACGGGGAGGAAGACGCGAGCAAGGAGGTGGGGGAGGAGGACGACGACGACGAGGACAAGGAGGCCAACAACAAGTACAACGATCAAGGAGGAGGATGAGGGGCGGGAGCACGGGGCTCGCATGCCGACTGCTGCGCCCGCGTTAAATGGCCAGTGCCTTTGACCCTCAAAAAGGCACCTTCAGGAACCTAGCTATGCACAGGACGGGGGCACGCCATGGAGACGCACGGACGAGGCGTTGCTGATAGTAGGGCGTGGGAGGAGCAGGGAAGAGGGATGACGGGGGATAAGCGTAGGCTCGAACGAAAGGCGGCTGAGTTGGACGAAAAAGGCGACGGGGGGAGGAGACGGAAACCGGGCAAGCAAGGCGCGATCGAGCCATTTATGACATCAGACCCACCCCACATCCACACATCCGTTCCTAAGGTACTGAAGTTGTCCCTGCCCACCGACGGGTATCATAGCGGACGTGGAGCCCCCAACATAACTTCATCGTGGTATGCGCACTCAGGGATGCGAACCTGTGTGCATTGGAGGAACAGTGGCGGATTCTCAAACGACACCAAAGCGCCGACCCGAAAAGGGAGCCAACGTTCTCGTGGAAGCATACTTTCGAGACGCCGCAAACGCTGCGATTGAAAACCAGGCATATAAAGCAACACGTTGGGCCCCATACGCTGAGGAGAGAAAAATCCGGGAGAATACCTGCAACAATCCGGCGGGGGGGTTATGGAAAGAGGAGAACAGGATTCAGACCGAGCAGTTCTGATAGGAAGGAGGAAACAGAGAAGGACGAGGAGGAGCGGGAGGAGGAATGATATGGAGAGGACGGAGGGAGAGGAGTGAGAAGCGGGGGCGAAGAGGAGTGAAGAAAGAGGAGGAAAGATGAAGGCGCAGGTAAAGAAGAGGAGTAATGGGCGAGGGCGGGAAGGAAGGAATGGAGGAAAAGAAGCGGGGGACTGATGGAAAAACGAGGAGGGCGGGGGGGGGGGGGGGGGGCAAGAGCCCGATATGGCATGGGATATATTGGCCCTTCAGGCGAGATCAAGCCTCAACCAAAATTCAAGCTCCGACTCGCGGTCTCTCTCTCTCTCTCTCTCTCCCACAGCCCGAACTTTCCCAGCATCCCCGCACGCCTTCCCAGGTCGCGCCCCCTCCCCCCCCCGCCTCCCCCACCGTCCACGGCTGCTCTTCGGCGGGCAGCGGGGCCACACTTGGGGGGGGGGGGGGGGCGGAAGGGGGGGGGGCGCCACCGCCGCATGCTCCCCCAGGGCAGGGCGGAGCGCGGGCAGGACACCGAGAGGCCCGTCTGGCTTTCGGTCCTCACCCGAGCCCTCGAAGAAGGAGACTCGCCCTTGCTTCTCTCCTGAGCGGATCTCGGGCAAGCATCTGCTCCGCCACACACGCAAACTCAAGCCCCGGGGTCAAGTTGCCGACAGACGACATAGCGCCACACCCACAACAGAAAACAAAAAAAGGAAGAAGAAACAACCTATTTTTCAATATAAGAATATGTTTATATATATATATGAAAAACATATTTATATATACATAAATATAAAGAAAAAACAAAACAAAGCAACAAAAAAAAGAAAAAAAAACAAAAAAAAAACAAAAAAAAAAAAAAAAAAAAAAAAAAAAAAAAAAAAAAAAACTGGAGGGCCACGTCCAAACACGTCAGCCTGGAACACCGCGTGGCCTCACCACCGATAAGACGCACGCGAACCCCCCCCACGCCCCTCGCCCGCCCCGCGCTCGAACTGGCGCAACGGGCCTATTCCAATCCCAAAGAGCAAGCGGGCCAAGGCTGCGGGGCCCGCCCCTTCAGCCCCGAAGCCTCGCGCACGCCGAGGCGAATCCATCCAGTCATCGCGGCCGAACTCTTCGGCGGCAACGTTGACCGCGGATGCCCGGCGGCCGGCCTCGGCCGCCACCTCCTGGAGACCACGCCGATGCTCGCACCGGCCCCTGCCCACGCCTTGCAGAGCCGATCCCCGATTCGCCGGTCCTCCTCCTCCTCCTCCTCCTCCTCCTCCTCCTCCTCCTCCTCCTCCTCCTCCCCCTCCTCCCCTTCCTCCTCCTCCTCCTCCTCCTCCTCCTCCTCCTCCTCCTCCTCTTCCTCCTCCTCCTCCTCCTCCGGGCGCCGCGGGCCTGCCCCGCCAAAAAAGTGGCAGGTCGCCCCCAGCGAACGCCGCCCCCCGGAAGAGGGCTCCGCAGAGGGGCCCACGCGCAGCCGCTCGCGCCCCCCCCCCCCCGCGCCGCAGCGTCGGGGATCTTCGGACCCGGGTCAATCCTGATGGCCCTGGTTTCCACCACCACCACCATAAGTTGGAGGGGGAGGGGGTCGTCCTCCTCCACCACCTCCTTCTCCTCCTCGTCCTCCTCCTCGTCCTCTGCCTCCTTCCCCCCTCCAGCTTATGGTGGAAAAGCGCAGCGCCCCAGCGGCGCCGGCGCAGTCCGCGAACGCGCCGAAGGGGCAGGGGCACAAAAACGCAGCATCGAGAACGCATGGCCCTCGGCACCTCGAGCCGTCGGCAGGAGGCAACGGCAGCGGGGGGGCAGCGGCCGGCCCGCGCCCGCCACAGCGGCCCCGATTTCACATGTCTCATGAGTCTGAACGATCGACCACCCAACCCGAGCTAAAACAAAAATGCCGACCCACAAGACCGAGCCATCAATAGAAAGTGCGCCAGGTAATAGCCCCCAGGGTGGGCCCGCTGCACCAGCGCGCGGACAGCTCGGGACCCCCTGGCACAGGGGGGACTAACTCAGGCGACGGGAACAGCCCTCGAGCGAACCTCTCGCTCATCTCGAAGCCCCGCCCCTTGGCCCACTGCCGCTGACAGATTGCTCGCGCGACGCGTCGCGCCTGCCTCCTCCGCTGACGCCCCCCTGCCACGGCGACCCACCTGGCCCCCTAAACTCGCGGCGCTCAGGAGAGCGCGCGAACCCGCGTCGACGCAGTCGCACGCGCAGCCAACGACCTCAATAAACCATCGGACGCGAAGCCCCCCGATGCCGCGTTGTCAATAGCCCGCGGTGGGCGCAACACACGAGCCCCCCGAGACCGCCCAATAAGAGAGCAAGACACAACGCAGCCGCCGGTTACCGCGCGGCCAGAGCCTGCATCTCAGAGGATCGTCTCGCACCTGCCCCTGCCCGCCGATGGACCAGCAAGAGCGGCGAAGGTCGGACATCGAGCACCTGCTGCCAACCCGTCACAAGCCAAGCACCAGGAAGCAGCGCCCATCGCATTCTCTGAAACGCGGGCGCAGCCACGTCTACAGGCGACGCCGCCGTTGCCCACCGCGACCCTATAGACTTCCGCTGTGTCCTCGCGCCCTCCAGGCACTTGCCCAAGACAGCCCCCCTGGGGAAGGGCTGCCAGAACGACGCCTAGCACGGGGCGCCACGAGGGCCACATCGACGACCAGGGGGTCGATCATGCGGCCCCCCCCGCAGCGATAGAGCCTCGGCCCCGCCGTTGATCCTCTCGGAACTTCGGAACCGCCGTGGACTGCCCATGGTGCCGAAACGCAGCGCCGCCATCCTGGCGGACGGGGCCCCCGCGATATTGGGCCCCAACGTTGCCGGGGCCGTCGGACACGCGCGCCGCGCGCGAACCGTGCCAGCCCCCGCTCGTCAAAGTTGCCGGATCCTGCTGGACCATCGAGCCCCCTCCCAGCGGGCCCCGCCCCCGCAAGGCCCACCCCCCTCAAAGTACCGAAGGCGGCATGCGCTCCCAGATTGCGAAACGCGCCCAAACGACTGGTCGACGGGAGGCCCCAGGCCTGCTGCGCCTCGCCGCCCCGGGCCGAGTCGCCGCGCGCATGCTTCGACTTAGCTCGCGCAGAAGGCGAAGCGCAACGCATCGGCTCGCGCAGGGCCGCCCCCCCCACCCCCGGCCCAACTACAAGGTAATAGCCGAATGAGAGGCAACGACCTGCAACGCACTGCAACGCAGCATCATCAACGACGCCCCGCACTCTGGGCCACGGCCGCCAGGGCTGGGCTCGAGCAAGCGGAGAGAGCAGCAAGCGCGTAAACGGAGCGGTCGCAGCAGCGCACCCTGCCATCACCTCCGCGTTGCCCACCAGCTTCCCCGATACAGAGGCCTCGTAGCGCAGGGCCCACTCAGCAGAATGCACCGCGCACAAAAATCGCAGCAACTGGAACAAAAAGTGCGCCCACCCGCTGCAGCACGCAAGTCCGCGCGCGCGATGCGCCGGGAGAGCTAGAACCGGCAGACACGTCGCCGCCGAAGTCCCGACAGTCCCCAACATGCGCGGGCACGTCGTGGATCCGACCGGCACGCTCGCACGTCGCGGCGGGGCCCGCACCCCAAGGGAGGGAAGCTGGGCGCCGGCACCCCCACCGCCGGCGCCACGGCAGTCTGCGCCGCGACCACAGCTCCATGAAAAAGGACAACAAGCCCGACCACACGCACCCCTCCATCAGCACTATCCAGGCAGACGACGTCAGGAAAGAGATCCGAGAGCACGACGGGGGCAGTTTCGAATCCATGGACGATGTTCAACAAGCACTCCTGGCATCCCTCTGGGAGCTCCAAGATAAGCCGCGGGCGAAACGCGCCCAACCAAGCCCGGCGCTGACTTGTCGTAACTTAGACACTTCGCCCCTGGGCGACGCGTCGCCCAGGGCGCCCCGCCTGGCCAGGCGCTCGCCGGCCCGCCCCCCTCTCCAGCAGCGGGGGCACCCGCTGATCGGCCAAGGCCTGGACGGTCTGGCCCAGATCTTCAGCTGGGGCCGACCGCGAGGCCAGCCACGAACCGCCGCAGCCTCGCGCGACCCCCCGCGCCAGGACACGACCGAGCGAGGCCGCGGGATCTCAGCGCCAAGGAAAAGAACTACATCCACGCTGTAGTTCACTTCGAGAAACGCGCCCAAGCCCCCCGGGCCCAAGCTGCACCCAGGGGCACCTCGGGAGCGACGGGGCCCACAGCCCAGCCAGAATGCGCGTCGCGGCCGGCGGGGTCTGCATCAGTCGGACTGACTGATGACGAAATCCGCCGAATACGCGAACCACTCCTTCGCCTCGCTGCCGACGGCCACCCCCCCCGCCCCCCACAGCCCCCCAAGGCCCCACGGCAACTCGGCGGCTATCGGCCCCCTCCCGGGGCCAAGGCATCTCGCGAGCGGGCACCTTTGGAAGTGAACCTGCCCAGTGAAGAACCGGGGCCTGCCCATCGAGAATCCACCCCATCGGCATGCGGGGGGGCGCTGGATCAGCCACGAATCCTCGAACCTCTCGAGCACGGTGGGCCGGCGCCCGCGCGCGCGCGAAGTAGCCCTACCCCCCATGATCCTCAGCGAATCATTCCCCCAGGCCACTCGCCTCCGCGGCCACCTCCCCGCTGCCCCATCGTGCCTTTCAACGCCCCCGGAGCCGGCGGCGGCCTGCCCCGGCCCCGAGGCGTTCTCGCGGGCGGGATGGCACGACGCGCCAGCCACCGCCCCCCCACACGCACACACACACACACACACACACACACACACACACACACACACACACACACACACGCACGCACGCACGCACGCACGCGCGCACGCACGCACGCACGCAAGCACGCACGCACGCACGCACGCACGCACGCACACACACACACACACACACACACACACACACACACACACACACACACACACACACACACACACACACACACACACACGCACACACACACACACACACACACACACACACACCGAGCCGGCTCCGCCAACCCACGGCGGCCAGCTCGGGCAGGGAGAACTTAGAATTTGCGCGGACATGCCAAACAGTCCGCACACGGGAAACGCGCCCACCCCCCACCCCCTTCCACCCCGCCCCCACCCCCCACCACCCCAACATATCAATGATTGCCGGATCGCCCAATCGGCGCCGTGGCCCGCGAAGAAGGCGGGCACGGTATAAGCGCGAGCCCTTGCGGCGGCCCCAAGCCGAGCACTCGCTATGCATGTATGCACATATATATATATATATACACGGACGCGTACATATACCTATACATTTGTATATAAATATACATACATATATATATACACAGATTAACATGCACGTCAGGCGAAACGGCAGCCGAATCAATGCTAAGGACCAGGCCCCACGCCACGCCCGTCGAGCTCATGTTGGCCCCAGGGCCAGCGGAGTCCGCCCCCCCGAAGCTCGGGCCCGACCGAGGAGGTCGAAGCGCCTCTCCCGATGCGACGACGGGCCCCTGATCCACGCGCCAACCCATCACGCGCCCGAGGCCCCCAAGCGGTCGGCGCTCACCGCGAACACACAGGAGACGCCATGGGCTTAGCCTTTTCGCGGGAAGCTCGAGATTCACTAACTGGATGACCCTGACGTGTACTTTCCTCGCCCGGCCCAGCACAGGGCGGGAATGAGGGCGCCGCCCGCGCACTGCATGCGCGCCTGCGCCAGGCGCTGCCGCCGCGGGGCACTCGAGGACCAGCGCGCCAGCTCTACGACGCCGAGCAAGACCAGGTCCCTGAACACGTCGCGGCGGTCTCTGCTGGGTGCTCACCGTTTCGCGAACGGCGGCCCTGCCTGGGCGGCAGCCCGCCGACGGCGCCGTCCGCCGCGCCGTCGCGTGGCCCCCCGCGAGCGCACCACAAAACGATGAAGGCCCCGCACTTGAGCCTGCCGCCGACGCGCACGCGCCAGAGCCCGCACGGTTGGGCCTGCAGCCCCGCCAGGCGGCTGTCACAGGCGGTCGATCCACGTGGGAGGCGAAGCACCACTCTGGCCCAGCAGCTGGAACTGCGAAACCAAGCCCCAGCCAACCCAAGTCCTCGGTGTCGCCCCGCTTGAACGCAGCACTCGAACCAAAGCCAGCACCTGCTCATCCCGCATTCGAGCCGCGGATGGTTGCCAGCGCGCGCCTCCCCGAACGGATGAGGTCGACAGACCATGCTCGCGCAGGACTTGCGAAAAAAGACCTTCTCCGCTTCTGCCAACCTCCACACCGACCGCAGCTCCCACTCGACTGCCAGCGCAAGCACCACCAGGACGAACAGGGCTGCCGGCACTGAGGCGTGACACTGCGCTGGGGGGGGCGGCCGCCCATGCTGGAAGCACCCCACCCACGTTTAAGGCACATCTACCCACCCGGCTGTCAGCGCGCCAGGAGCGGAGTGCGTGTCCAATGCGTCGCTTTCCAAACTGGAACTGATACCACCCACGCTGGAAGTACACCCACTCACGTTGAAACTAAGCTGGCCCGCCCGACTGCAACCAAAAACGCCACCAGGACGAGCAAGCTGCACCCCCCAAGCGCCCATGACCAGGCTGGAAATAATCCCACCCACGTTGGAAATACAACCTCCCTCGTTGGAGGTGCGCTCCACCTTTGCCAGACTGACCTCCAAGCTTTCGTCACCCACGAGCACGTCGGATATGACAAAATCGCCGCGGCCTCCTGATCCCCAGCGCTTGGCTGCCTCCCGCTGCTCTGGTTCTGTGACTCCTCGTGAAGTTTCAGCTGCCTTCGCGAAGGCATCCTGATTGGCCTCGTATACTTCCGCTCCGAGGCCTCCACGTCGGCGTCGTCTTCTCCCACTAGTACGGCCAGTGCTGCAGGTGTCCTTGCGGCGGCAGAACGTGCAGGACCAGCAGGAGCAGGTGCATGACCGGCGGCAGGCGCGGCTGCCGCCTGAGCCTGAGCGGCCTAGGCGGCGGCCTGCCGCTGGAGTCCGAGCAGGATATCGAGCGCCGCACGTCAAGGGCCAGACTCGACGACCGACTTTTCGAGCCCTGCCCTGAGAATTTCGAACGGGTCGTAGAGCTCCTGGAAACGCGCCTTCCACAACAAGCCGTCAGCCTCATACAACTCCTCCTTGCGTTGTTCACGGTGCGCTTTGGTGTCCTTATCCAACATTGCACGTTGCACCTCGATCGGTTCGGCCTTGGCATTGCTTCTCTGAACATGATCGCGCATAGTATCGACCCGCCAATGTGCTGACTACATTGACGCCTTGAGCTTCTCGACTGATACATTGCCTTTCGCCTCGCCCGCCTCCACCACAGCTGCGTGGGTCTCTCCTTCGTATGAAACTCCGCCACCATCCAGTTTGAGACCGTCGATGCCGAGCAAGAAGGCTGGCCGCCTGACTCGGCAGGCTCCGCCCATGGCGGCGGCTTGTGCCCCCAAGCAAGAAGAGAGCTTGGCCACTTGGGCTTGCAGATCCTTGAGCACCCGCATCTGGTCTGAATGCTGTGGTGGGCCAAGCGCACAAGCTCATCCAGGGCCCCCAGACCCGCGGGAGAAACCCACGCTACTACAGCCTTCATTGTTGCCGTGACCCCCTCCGCTGGCGCCGCTGCGCCACAACCCTTGCACTTGACTCTGGATGCCCAGTTGTCCCAGCAGCCGCACTTGCACCCTCAGCGGTGGGACCTGGCGCCAGGCAAGACATCGGACGGGAGCCCATGCGCTCCGCACAGGGCGAACGCTTGCACTGCAAGGCTCGCGCGCACGAGCCGCTCTGAAGCACGCGCGCGCAAGCTCGGGCACCAATCGCCTGAGCAAGAACGGCCCGTGGAGGAGGAGGGTGGAGGGGGGGAGGTGGAGGGGAAGAGGTAGGAGGGAGGGAGGGAGATAGAGAGAGAGGGAGGGGGGGGGAGAGGCGCCGCCCCCTGTGACGAGAGCCGGGAAGCCTGGGAAGCACACGCGCACGCCCGCTCCGCAGCACAGAGCCCGGGAGCGGGAAAAACCGCACTGCGCGCCGAGTGCGGGATGTGCGGGGAGCAGAGCGCGCGCACCTGCCCCGAGAAACGCGAGGAGGGACCCGAGGAAGAGAGGGGAGAGCAAGACGAAGCCATGACGAGGACAAAATCGGGCGAGGATACATCGAGAATCTCTGAGAGACGGCGGCCCTGGAGGATGTCTCGGCACCGCGGCCTTCTCAGAGCGATCCGGGACGCTCTGAGAGCGTCCCGGAACGCCTGAAACGGAGTGATCCTCGTCCTACAATCGACCCGTACAATAAGGACGCACGATGAGGATGCAAGGGCCTTGGCAGGCCATGTCGGCACTTTGCGGGCGGGGCGCGGCCAGCGAAAGCGACCAAGGATGGCCCGATGGGGAAGGATGCAAGACGCAAGGGCAACCTTGGAAAGCCGCTCATCCTCACTGTGCAGGTTGCCCCACCCGAGAGGGTGGTCTTTGCGAGGCGAAGCTGGCAGCAGACCTCCGAGGCCAGCCCAGGATTCACAGACAGGAGAGCCTCCTCCTCCTCCTCCTCCTCTTCCTTCTCCTCCTCCTCCTCCTCCTCCTCCTCCTCCTCCTCCCCTCCTCCTCCTCCTCCTCCTCCTCCTCCCTCGTCCTCCCCGTCGTCTCCTCCTCCTCCTCCTCCTCCTCCTCCTCTCCTCCTCCTCCTCCTCCTCCTTCCTCCTCCTCCTCCTCCTCCTCCTCCTCCTCCTCCCCTCTCCTCCTCCTCCTCCTCCTCCTCCTCCTCCTCCTCCTCCTCCTCCTCCTCCTCCTCCTCCTCCTCCTCCTCCTCCTCCTCCTCCTCCTCCTCCTCCTCCTCCTCCGCCTCCCCTCCTCATCCTCCTCCTCCTCTCCTCCTCTCCTCCTCCTCCTCCTCCTCCTCCTCCTCCTCCTCCTCTCCTCCTCCTCCTCCTCCTCCTCCCCTCCTCCTCCTCCTCCTCCTCCTCCTCCTCCTCCTCCTCCTCCTCCTCCTCCTCCTCCTCCTCCTCCCTCCTCCTCCTCCTCCTCCTCCTCCTCCTCCTCCTCCTCCTCCTCCTCCTCCTCCTCCTCCTCCTCCTCCTCCTCCTCCTCCTCCTCCTCCTCCTCCTCCTCCTCCTCCTCCTCCTCCTCCTCCTCCTCCTCCTCCTCCTCCTCCTCCTCCTCCTCCCTTCCCCTCCTCCTCCTCCCCTCCTCCTCCTCCTCCATCCTCCTCCTCCTCCTCCTCCTCCTCCTCCTCCTCCTCCTCCTCCTCCTCCTCCTCCTCCTCCTCCTCCTCCTCCTCCTCCTCCTCCTCCTCCTCCTCCTCCTCCTCCTCCGCTCCTCCGGGCCGCAAACGGCGGGAGGCCAGAGAGGGGGGGGGCAGTCATCGCGGCGCGCACCCGGGGGGGGGGGCGCGAGGGGAGGGGCCCTCTGAGAAGGCAGGGGAGCTTCGTGGGAGGCCCTCTGCAAAGGCCCCGCAGGCTTCGGGAAGGCCTTCTCCGGAGCCTCCGGGCGCTTCTCAGAGGGCCCCCTGGCTTCTGAGAAGCTCCCCTGCCTCCTTCGAAGCCCCCCGCCCTCGCGCCACCCCCTTGTGCGCGCCGCCAGAGCGAGGAGGAAGATAATGCGAAGGAAGATGAGGAGAAAACGCGTGGGGAAATATCAGGAGTCTAATGGGAACTAGCGGGCCTGGAGGATGTATCGGGCGACGTGGCCGTGTCAGGGGGCTCCAGGACGCTCTGAAAGCGTCATGTATAGCTCTAGAGTGATGTATTAACATCCTGAGCCTGCCTGAGAGGATGAGGCTGGAGGCAAAACAAAGAGGAGGGGAGGGGTAGAAGTACGAAGATGTGAGAAGCGAGAGGAGGTGCCTGAGAGGGAGGAGAGAGTAGGATGGGAAAGAGAAGGAAAGAGCTGAGCGGAGAAGAGGTGAGGGAGGCGGAGCAGGTGTGCCTGCTTTGCTCCCCAGGTTAAAGCTACCCCTCGGGGTATCAAACCATTTCGCAGCCGGCGTGCTTCGCTGGCACCCAGCGCGCCCAAGGCTGACACACACTTGGTGTCCGATGTAACGGACATGTTCGACATACTAAAAACGACCAATTGCTAGGATGCTGACTGGGAGAAGTGGTGTGGTTCAAGAGTTTGCGGACCACGGGCAGGTCAAAGGGAGTACGAGGGGTGAGACGAGGGAGAGGTTGGAGAGCAGAGGAAGATAAAAATAGCAGGGGCAGCAACAGAAGCTGGAGGGCGATGGAGAAATGAGAGGAGTAGGGAAGAGGGACGGAAGGGAAGAGGAGGGGGAAGAAGATGAGGAGAACAATAAGAAGCAGCAGGATGCAAAGGGGGAGGGAGGAGGCGGGAGAAGCATGAGGACTGTCTTCTAAGTTCTCCTGATCGACGACATTTGCACCAGAGACACCGTGTCGCTCCTCAGAGGCGGCAATGTGTCCGGCCTGTCAAACGTCTCCAACGAAACACCCACGCAGCCATCCAGCAAGCGCAGAAACTAAAGATCCACTGATCGTGGCATAGCGCACTGGAGGCACGTGATGTCGAAGCGAAAAACTGTGCTTAGCTCACCTCTCAAGGTGATTGCAGCAAACACGTTCGAACTAAGTAAAGGAGAGCACCCGCTCCCCCACACTCTCAGCAACAATACCGAAGACCCTGTTCCCAACCACCCCTACACCTCCAGATTCTCCTCCTTACCCTGCTCCACAGCCCCTCTACCTCCTCCTCCTCCTCCTCCTCCTCCTCCTCCTCCTCCTCCTCCTCCTCCTTTTCCTCCTCCTCCTCCTTCTCCTCCTCCTCCTCCTCCTCCTCCTCCTCCTCTAACTGCATCCCTCCTTATCGACCGAGCCCTGCTTGCCAGGCCCCTTTGAGGACGATCTGATCTGCTTGGCTGTCCCTTCCCTCCCCCATGTTCAAAATCTCGACAAGGAGGGGTCCCGCAACGAGCTCGTCAAGGGCCCACCCGGCCCCCAGAGACTCCAAAAATTGTCTACTGGGGCAAGAGAGCCCCAAAACATTGCCCAGCAGATACCAGATGGTGCCAGATGGTATCAAGAGTCCGTCTTGGGGTTCTGTCAGGAGCCTCTTGGGGCGTCTTGGTGAGCCCGGCGGCTGACCCAAGAAGCCAACACACTTGTTAACAATAAGTTGGATGATTCGGCCTATTGACATTCAGCGCGTCCCCGACGGCTCAAAGGCCCCCAACACTGGCCCAGAAGGGCCCCTGAGGTCCCCAAGAGCGGCCCGAGAAGCCGTCAAGAGGGGCCTAAGAGAAGGAGGTCGAATTGACCCCGGGGACCCCCCACCCCCTAAGATGGCTCCGCGACGGCCACATGGCACCCATAAGGCGCCCCAGAAGCCGCCCGAGGCTCCAAGAGGCACCAGGGAGCCCCAAAGAGCGCCCAAGAGGCCCCAAAAAGACTCCAAGGGGGCGTCCAGGCGTCCAGGCCCACGAAGGGAGTTCCAAGAGGCCTCTAGGAGGCCCCTTGCCCGACCCGGGCACGATGACGACATGGGCCGAAGGCCATTTGATATCTGTCCGCCCCGCACCTCCCGCACGCCACCCTGCACGGGAGCGACCCCTCCTTAATTCCATGGCACCCGAACCCCAGCCGAACGGAGCCACTGCAGCTCCTACAATCTACCTCGCGACCACCGTGAGGTGTATCTCCGTTAGCGGGGGTCGGTGGAATGACGTCAGCCTCTCGAGCAACTCCTCCTCGTCAAACTACATACGAGACGTGTCGACAGGGCGGGCCGGGCGTTTTGCCTGAGACTTCCTCCCCACCGATGGCCCTGAAACAGGAAACGTCCAACACGTCACACAGATGGAGGGCGGCTGGTTTGCAAGATGTGGTATTCGGCTTGATGCCGCACCCGTTGGTCGCAACGCTTCCAAGAATTTCCAGGACGAAGGGAGGCCCGTTTTCAAGTGCAGCTCTCGCGTGTGCGCCGCGCACATTCACCTTGAAAGCTTACACCTGATACAAGGATGGAGGGCGGCCCGTTCCAAGGGGAGGTTCTCCCGTGAGGCTCTCTCGCATCACAATCAGAAGAACAGGAAGTAGTGCACAACAGCTGCACGGATGGAGGGCGGCCCACTTTCGCAATCAAGCTCCCGCGTAAGAGTTCCTTGACTGTCCAATCAGACATGCAAAACTGCGCACCATACTGATGTAGGGCGGCTCCTTCCCCAGACCGCCCCCTCGCTTGAATGGAAGGCCCACGGTCCCCTCGTCGTTCAAGGAAGGGAACGTTTGAAACGCAGAGGGGCACTTGCAGGGAGCGTGACGAGGGCACTCGGGACCGAAGGGTGGGCTGCAACATCGCCGGTTCGCACCCTTCTCTGGTCCTCGTCCTCCCCGTCCTCCTCGCACCCCCCCTCTGGACAGGGCGGACCCCAAATGCCCCTAGGTAGGGCGGACTCCAAGCGCCATACTTGTAGCATTCATGGATGTGTATATGTATGCAAATATACACCTACATATTTAAATACATAAGAGTGAGGGGCCCCAACGGTCATTCACTGACCCTGGGTGCGTGGCTGAAAAGCGTTCCGCGATGCAGATTGTTGTTGGTGGTTGTTGTTTGTTGTTTGTTGTCACTGTCCCGCCCGCGACCTGGCCCACGACCCACCCGCGACCTACCGGCGACCCACACGCGACCCACCCGCGACCCACCCGCGACCCACCCGCGACCCCCGCCACCCGCCCGCGACCCACCGGCGACCCACACGCGACCCACCCGCGACCCACCCGCGACCCACCCGCGACCCACCGCGACCCACCCGCGACCCACCGCGACCCACCCACGACCCACCCCGCAACCCACCCCGCAACCCACCCGCGACCCACCCCGCGACTCGCCCGCGACCCACGACCAGCCCCACCACCCGCCCCCATCACTCGTATCCGCAACTGCGGGGTGCTATAAGTATATGAAGCCCGACAGTGATGCAACGACTTAGGAATAGTTCGCCTCCTCCTCCTCCTCCTCCTCTCATGGATCCGCCTCCTCCTCCTCCTCCGCCCCTGCTCTGCTGCTACCCGCAGAGGTGCATGTACCCTCCTCCTCCTCCTTCTCGACCCTTCCACCTCCTCCTCCTCCTCCTCCTCCTCCTCCTCCTCCTCCTCCTCCTCCTCCTCCTCCCCTCCTCCTCCTCCTCTCCTCCTCCTCCTCCTCTCGACCCTCCTCCTCCTCCTCCTCTCCTCCTCCTCCTCCTCCTCCTCCTCCTCCTCCTCCTCCTCCTCCTCCTCCTCCTCCTCCTCCTCCTCCTCCTCCTCCTCCTCCTCCTCCTCCTCCCTCCTCCTCCTCCTCCTCCTCATGTTCCTCCTCCCTCCTCCTCCTCCCCTCCTCCTCCTCCTCCTCCTCCTCCTCCTCCTCCCTCCTCCTCCTCCCCTCCTCCTCCTCCTCCTCCTCCTCCCCTCCTCCTCCGCCTCCTCCTCCTCCTCCTCCTCCTCCTCCTCCTCTCCTCCTCCTCCTCCTCCTCCTCCTCCTCCCCCTCCTCCTCCCTCCGCCCCCTCCTCCTCCTCCTCCTCCTCCTCCTCCTCCTCCTCCTCCTCCTCCTCCTCCTCCTCCTCCTCCTCCTCCTCCTCCTCCTCCTCCTCTCCCTCCTCCCCATCCTCCTTCACATGTTCCTCCTCCTCCTCCTCCTCCTCCTCCTCCTCCTCCTCCTCCTCCTCCTCCTCCTTCTCCTCCTCTCCTCCTCCTCCTCCTCCTCCTCCTCCTCCTCCTCCTCCTCCTCCTCCTTCCTCCTCCTCCTCGTCCTCCTCGTCTCCTCGTCCTCCTCCTCCTCCTCCTCCTCCTCCTCCTCTCCTCCTCCTCCTCCTCCTCCTCCTCCTCCTCCTCCTCCTCCTCCTCCTCCTCCTCCTCCTCTCCTCCCCTCCTCCTCCTCCTCCTCCTCCTCCTCCTCCTCCTCCTCCTCCTCCTCCTCCTCCTCCTCCTCCTTCTCTCCCTTCACGGCTCTCTAAGGCACGGCACCCGCGTGCCCTGCCCGCCGCGGGGCACGGCGCCTCATGCAGCCCACACTGGACCTTGCGGCGCGTCCCACCCGGAGGGAGTCCCGTGCCAACGTGCGCCCCCGTCGGCCGGCTCCTGCACAGCATCTTGCCGCCCCCTTCGTCCTCCTCGATGATCCTTCTGTTATGGGGCTTCCCCGATGTATACAGCACGTTCCCGATGTTGTTTGAACATCAATATTCGCAGCCATCAGCGCATTTCGCTGAAGGCATTCTAGCGGATCCCTGCCCCTGTGTTCTTCCAGCCGTTGCGGCAACAATTCGGAAAACCTGTCCGCGGAATGCCAGCATGCTGCTTCTCGATGTTACAGGATGGCATGCTAAATCCTGTCACGCAAGCCCCTACACATGATGCCCGTACTCCTGAAAGTTCCAGCCACAATAGGCATGTCAATGAGGCAAGGGAGGCGGTTGATCGCGTTAATCAGAAGTCTTTGATAACGGGCAACGCACACATGCGAACCCCCCCGACTCCTCCCACATTACCCCATCCTCCTCCCCCGTCGCCCCAGAACTTCTACGTACAACCTCCTGTATCCGCCACTGTGCCGCTGGGCACGGAGTGGGCATGCCCTCAGGTCCTATGCCTAATTTTCTGAGCCTCAACCCCCACTGCCGAGGAGACGTTCAGAGGCCTGGACTCCAAATTCTCAAATCTCCCAGGGCTTCCCGCGTGCCCCCTGGGGCTTCCCGCGTGCCCCCTGGGGCTTCCCGCGTGCCCCCTGGGGCTTCCCGCGTACCCCTTGGGCTCCCCCGCATCTTGTCGCGTGACTTGTTCGGCCCCAAGAGGCCCCAAGACGGACCAAGAGGGCCCCACGAGGCCCCCAAGACGGTCCAAGAGGGCCCAGAGTCGCCGAAAGATCGTTCCAAGACGCCCAAGATGACAGACGCCCCAAGAGGCATCCGAGAGGCCTCCCAAAGAGGACCCCAAGAGGCATACATCGTTAAGTGTACGAAGGTGGTTGAGAGATTTAGGATTTAGGCGTCCTCGCCTTGTCTGTTTTCCAACGCTCCAAGACGGCCCTAGAGGCCCCCGATACCACCCCAAGACGGCCCAAGAAGCCTCCATGAGGGACCCAGGACGGCCTAAGAGCGCCCTAAGACGGCCCAAGAGGCGCCCAAGACGGCCCAATGGGGCCCCAAGACGGCCCCAAAAGGGGCCCAAGAGAGGGAACACGAACCGAAACTCTCAGCTTTCGGCCCCAAGCCCCCAGGAGGCCCCAAGTGGCCCCAAAGAGGTCCCCAACAGGCCCCCAAGATGCCCCCAACAGGCCCACAAGAGGCCCAACAGAGGCCCCAAGCAGTCTCAAAACGACCCCCCGAAGCTCCCAGACTGCCCTCAAGAGGTCCCTGAGAAGCCTCCCACGAGATCCGAACGAACATCAAATAGGCACCATACCCACAACCCTGGCAAGGTGACGGTCCTTCATCATCCACTGCCCTCATCATTGTCCAGTTCATGCTGCTCCTCCTGCCTCTCCTCGTCGCCCTCCTCCTCCTCCTCCTCCTCCTCCTCCTCCTCCTCCTCCTCAACCTCCTCCTCTTCCTCCTCCTCATCATCCTCCTCGTTCCCTCATCCTCATGGAGAAGGCGGGGGGAAGCTCCCCCCATTGCCATATTAGCTGGACGGATCCCTCTATCCTCATCTTCTGGTCCTCAACCAACCTCTTCCTCTTCCTCCTCACGCCCCACCGTTCCCACCACCTCCACGACGGCCGACGACCGACCACCGACGACGACAACGACGACGACAATGACGACGACAACGACAACGACGACGACGCCGACGGCGACGGCGACGGCGACGACAACGACGGCCGACGAGGGACGACGAGGGACGACGGCAACGGCGACGGCGGCAACGTACGGAGGACGATGACGGCGACGGACGGGGGACGGAGAAGACGACGACGACGACGACGACGACGACGACGACGACGACGACGACGACCACCGACCACCGACCACCGACCACCGACCACCGACCACCGACCACCGACCACCGACCACAGACCACCGACCACCGACAAACCGACCACCGACCACCGACCACAACGACGACAACGACGACGACGGACGACCGACGACGGCCCCGCTGCCCCGCGGGCGGCCAGTTGCCTGCGGCGTCCATCTGGAATTGCGGCCAAACCACGCTTGCGCCTCGCGGCTCGGCCGCCCAGGAAGGGCGCCCGGGGACGACGCGTCGCCGGCCAGCCCTCCTTCTAATCCTCCACATCCTCCTCCACCTCCTCGTCCTCCCCCGCCTCCGCCGCCGCGCCTTCTCATCCTCCTCCTCCTCCTCCTCCTCCTCCTCCTCCTCCTCCTCCTCCTCCTCCAGTTCCTCCTCCTCCTCCTTCTCCTCCTCCTCCTCCTCCTCCTCCTCCTCCTCCTCCTCCTCAACCTCCCCCTCTTCCATTCAGCCGTTCAGCCTTTGCGCCAGCAGGCCCCACGGCGTGAAATCAGCAGCAAAGACGGGCATCGGGGCCGAAACACCCACATCACCTCTTCATGGGGACGCTGCGACCAAAGAACCGCTTGGTGCCGGGGTCGATGCCTCTCTTCAGGAGGCACCTTGTTCCTTGTTCCTAGGGCGTCGTCTGCACTCCCTGCCGAACCCGACGACCTTCGCTCTCACAAACCGACCGCACCAAGCACACCCAAAGATTCGGGAGCTGGCTCTCTCCTCGATTCCACCCCAGCGCTGGTGGCCGGCGCGGGTCCGACGAATGATTCGAGGCAGCCCTGCGCGCGGGGTTCAAGCCAGGGCCGCGTAGGTACGCCCCCGAGAGAAACAACCGCGACAGGAGAACCCTTTCTCACATGGCCGTTGGGGTCTCGGGCCGGGCGAAGGGGGGGGATAGCAAAGGTGGGGTTTGAGAATCAGCTCACGTGGCTGATTTTCCCGGCGCCTCCCGGCGCCGGAGGCGGCTAACGTATCGAGGAATGGACCCCTCGGTGAGGCCGAATCCAGCTGCACGCAGCAAATTTCGTAACCCCCCCTTTCCCAATCCGCCCCTTTCGTCCGGCCCGAGAAGAGTGGCCAACCCTGCACTCTTCTGCCCACGCGTCCTCCTGGATGCTTGACTCACTGGACTGGACTGGGGACTCCCAGGGTGCCTCCAGCGGTTTGCTCGTTTGACGGCGCGCCGTAGGCAGTGCTGATCTCGGGCTGTCTGATTACGCTTGAGGTTGGAGGCCCCGACATGTTCGCGTCGTGAAGAAATCACGGCGCTGGTTTTTGTTGGCAATTTTTGGCATCCGCGGGCCCTCACCGAACCCCAGGACCGTCAAGAAAACAGCTCGGGATGGAACACTGGCCCTAGTGAAAGGGTCAGGATTTCTCGGTACCGCTCACAGAACAAATCCGCCGACCCTTTCAGCGTGTGTGATGGGCTTTTCCGTTCGAGTCGGGCTTTGCCGTTGGTATCGCCGTCTCCGTCATCCTCTGTTCCATACACCTGGGCCCTCTTCCTCATACGCGCCGTCCAAAGCGAAATTGAACAACATAGGAGTGGAATCGAAGGGAAGCCGACGAGCCCTCGGCCACAAAAATCCCACAGCAGGCCACCTCCACCGCGTCGTCTTCCGCCTCCTCTGCATGCGGCTTCTCCTCCTCCTTCTCCTACCTCTTCGTGGTCAGAATCATCGTCTTCAAGGTCGGCGGCACCGGCCGTAAGGCCTTCGCAACAAAGGCGTCGCGTGTGCGGGGGGAAGAGCTCCACATAATCGAGGTAAGGTTGTAACTCTTTCAAGCTGCATCCTTCCCTGTCACCCCCTCCCCTGGTTCTGGATCAGCGGGGGCGGAGGGGTCAATTTGACTTTACGTGCGTCCAAGATGAATCCAAGATGGACCCTGATGCCCCAAGATGAGCTCCAATATGACACAAGATGGTCCAAGTTGGACTGCAACGAGCGCCCAAGAGGCAAAAATATGATTGCAGCACGGCTTCCAGGGACTCCGAAAACTCCCGAGGTCACCCCCAAGAGCAGCGTTGAAACAGCCAAGGTTTTCCAGTGATTTGAGCGTCTCGCCCTTTGGCTTCTGATGAGCGTCTGAGCCTCAAGATGGCCCACAAATCGCCCAAGAGAGCCTCGAGGGGGGGGCAAGAACGGTGTCAAGAGGGCCTCGAAGACCAGGAAGGGGATCTCAAGAGGTTGTCAAGAAACGGTGCTTCGGGCCCCTACAGGGAGAAAGTTGTGTTTGCGACACCCCCTTGTGTTCGATGTGCACTACGAGATGGCATCATCAGCATCATCATCTTCATCAGCACCAGCATCAGCATCAGTATCAGTATCAGTATCATCATCATCATCATCATCATCATCATCATCATCATCATCATCATCATCATCATCATCATCATCATCATCATCATCATCATCATCATCATCATCATCATCATCGTCATCATCATCATCATCATCATCATCATCATCACCGCCACCATCACAACCATCATCACCCTCAGCCGTATCATCAGTGTCAGCATCATTGTCATTACATCATCTTCGTGTTCCACCACCTCTTTTCCCCGCCATTTCCATCAGCATCATCATCAGCATCATCATCAGCAGCATCATCATTACTAACACCAACATCATCATCATCATCACCACCACCATCATCATCATCTGCATCATCATCATCATCGTGTCCCCCCCTATTCCCGCCGATTGAACCCCCCTACAACCCCTACCAAATCACCAAACTCACCAACTCAGTCAACCCCCCAAAGGGGGGCCTCCGACGCATGGCGGCGTGCAGGGGAACGGCGCGCACAGCTCGAGTCCGGTGGCGACGGGAACCCCAATGCCTCGGGGGGGGAAGCGAAGACTGCGAGGGGGAGGGAGAGAGATGGAGAGGGGGAGAGCCCTCCTCCTCTTCCTCTTCCTCCTCCTTCTTCTCCTCCACCTCCTTCTGTCAACCTCGGATTCAACGGGTGGCCACCCATGGTGTGCACAGCAGCTGTGTTGACCGCGCCTGCGATGTGAACAACGGTCAAAGTCGAGATCCTGGCAAGCTCCAGGACAGCCCCCAGCTCGACCACCACGAAATTCAGAACTGTGCTCGGGGACGAGGATTTCTGCGTGGCACCTTGCTCTGCCATGAAAGCGACGCGCAAGTCGAGGGTGGCAGCAGAGCCCCTCAGAATATTTGCCCATGCATAGACGGAGAAGAGTATCGCCAGAACTACAGCGACCGCCTGCGCCATGGACGATCCTATATCGAGCAGGCAACGTACTCGATGATGATGCTGGCGCTGTTGTCGAAGAGCGTCGCCCCGATACCCCACGAAGAAGCATCCGTGGCAATCCCGAACCTGGGCGGCCCTGGGCACAGACAGACTTCGCGCACCCTCGCATGCCGGCAGCCCTGCCAGACGGCATGCAAACAGCTGAAAGCCAGTCGCTCACTGCGAGCGTCCACAAGATGACCCTTAGGGCCGCTGGTCACGGCGCTGCGCGCGTCGCCTCCACTCCGCGCCAGACGCGGCGTCACGGGCAGCAGACGAGACGACGGCCCGCAAGACGTTGACGGCCCACTTGGTGCAAGGGAGGACCCCGGCTGCCCAAAAGAACTTCCCGACCTGCCGGCGCAACCTCCCGAGGCCGATCATGCTGGCCCCGTTGCAGTCGGAGGTTGTGGGACGAGATCGAAATGGAACGGACAGCCCCCTTCCGGGAAATCGGCTTCGGTTTCGGGTTTGCGTCGCGCTTGCGGGCGAGGCGAAGCTGCGTGGGCAGGCGAGAGGAATGACTGAGCTGTGTACAGGGCGGGTCAAGAGCCGGTTAAGCGA
Organism: Prorocentrum cordatum; assembly: GCA_963575745.1. Lineage (NCBI taxonomy): Eukaryota > Dinophyceae > Prorocentrales > Prorocentraceae > Prorocentrum > Prorocentrum cordatum. Next base: position 90,055 of record CAUYUJ010000379.1, on the reverse strand, counting down.
AGGCACGCGCGCACTAAACGGAGAAGGAGGAAGAGGAGGAGGAAGGAGGACGAGGACGGGAGAAGGACAATGATGAAATCTTTCAATGGCAAAGCGGCCACGCGCACCACCCTGATGGCGCGGGTCCGGCGGGACGCCGCGCCGCCCGCGCACGCGCACAGTGGCGCGCGCGCGTTCTGGCACGCCCTGCTGCCGCACGGCTCGAGAGCCGAGCGGAGCTGGGTACACAGGGAGCAAAGCGGGGTGGGTGGGCCCACGAGTCCTGGCTCGATCTCGAGCCAACGACTACGGACCCAAAATGGCTAAGGCAAAGCCCCCACTTCCCTACGCTTAACCTGCAGTCTACCCACATAACAGACTATACAAGTTAAGCGAAGGCACGCGCGCACTAAACGGAGAAGGAGGAAGAGGAGGAGGAAGGAGGACGAGGACGGGAGAAGGACAATGATGCAATCTTTCAATGGCAAAGCGGCCACGCGCACCACCCTGATGGCGCGGGTCCGGCGGGACGCCGCGCCGCCCGCGCACGCGCACAGTGGCGCGCGCGCGTTCTGGCACGCCCTGCTGCCGCACGGCCAAAACCAAAAGAACGCAGCCGCGCGCGGGCGAAAGGACGCCCGGGCGCGCGACCACTGGCCTGCAAGCCTGAGGCCTTCCTGGAGCGGGCGCCAGGCCGCCCCGGCTGGGCAGCGCCCCGCCGGCGGCGTGCAACGCGCGCCCGAGCTGGCCCCCACGGCCTCGCCCAGGCGGGGGGGGCTAAACGCTCCCCAGGGCCGCGCGTCGCCGGCCCGCCAGCGCGGAATCGCGCACGCGAAAAGCGCTAGCCGCGCGCGTCGCGCAGGACGCGACTCAGTACACGCAAAGAACGGGCGCGCGCATGCGAAGGCGCACGCGCGAGCTGGAGGTGCAAGCTGGCTGCAGCCCAGTGGACGCCACGTGGCCCGAGCAGCCCGTCGCTCCCCCCCGGTCCTCCTCCTTCTAATCCTCGTCGTCGGGCGGCTCCTCTGTGGCGGACAGCGCGCGGCCCTCGATGCCAGTGCTGCCGGCGAACATGCCAACGTAGGTCGATCCGCTCGCCCCCGTCGTCGCGCCCTTCGTCGGCGCGCCAGTCGCCGCCGCAGTCAGCACCGTGGTCGCCGTGGCGGCCAGGGCCGCTGTCGACGCCGATGTCGGCGCGACCGTCGGCGCCGCTGTCGGGGTAGCCGTCGGTGTCGTGACCAGTTCAGCCATCGGCGAACCGAACCGTGCATCTGCAGGTGCAGCGGCTAGCGCAACCGTCGTCGACGCTGTCCAGGCGGTTGTCTGTGCCGCGGCCAGGGCAACAGACAGGCGACCCATCGGCGCTGCCGTTGGCGCAGCAATCGGCGAAGCCGTAGGCGACGAAGCCGGCGCAGCCGCCGCCGCCGCTGTAGACGGGGCGGCCCGAGCCGCAGCCGGAGCAGCGGTCGGTGCCGTAGACGGCGCGGCCGGCGGCACAGCGGTCAGCGCCGCGGTCGGCACGGCGGCCCGAGCTGCCGTCGGCGACGCTATCGGCGCGGCCGTCGGCGCCGCCGCCAGCGCGGCTGTCGGAATGGCTGTCGGCGCCGCGGTCGGTACACTCGTCGGCGCTGCTGTCGGCGACGTCGTCGGCGCGGCCACCGTAGCCGCAGTCGGTGAGGCGGTCGGGGCCACCGTCGGCTCAGCTGTCAGTACCGCAGCCGCTGCCGCCGTCGGTGCCGCAATTGGCGCCGTTGTCGGTGCCGCAATTGGCGCGGCTGTCGATACAGCAGCCGGCATGGCGGTCGGCGTAGCTGGCGGCGCCGCAGTCGGAGGCGGAGTCGGGAAACCCGTCGGAGAGCTAGTCGATGTCCCCGTTGTCGCCGAGGTCGCCGTGGCTGTCAGTGCCACATCCCCCGGGGCCGCGGTAGCCACCGCCTCTGGCGCGAGACGCCCGTCCCACATGGGCGGGACCGCTGCTGACCTGGAGGCTGGTGCGCGCCGGGCGCCCCCGGCGGGCGAGGACGGGCGGGCATCCCTCGGGGCCGCGGCCGCAGCCGCCGCTGGCGCGCGCCGTCCGTCGCACATGGGTGGGCCAACACCCGCCCCTGAGGCGCCCCCGGCCGGTGCGAGCACGGTGGCGCCCCCCGGGGCCGCGGTGGCAGCTGCCTCCGGCGCGCGCCGCCCGTGAGGTCTGGGCTGCCTGGAGGCCGCCAGCGCAGACGCCAGCGCCGCTGTCGGCGCCGCCGTTGGCGCCTCGGCTGGTACAGTTGTCGGCGCATCTGTCATTGCAGCTGTCGGTGCCGTGGTCGGCGCAGCTGTCAGCGAGGCCGTCGATGCAGCCGTCGGCGTACCAGCCGTCTTATGACCCGCCAGCGCCGCCTCGATCCCCTCGGTAGCCTTTGGGCCGCTGTCCAGAACATGCCAGTCATCCGAAGAGCCCTCCACGAGCGCGCCCTTCAAGTTCACCGCGCCAGCGCCGCTGTCGGCGCCGCGGTCGGCACCGAAATCAGCGCTGCAGTAGGGGCCGCTGTCGGCGCCCCCGTCGAGGATGCTGTCGGCGCGCCTGCTGGTGCCGCAGTCTGCGCGGCGGTCGGTGCCGCAGCCAGCGCAGCGGTTAACGCCGCTGGCGGGGTGGCCGTCAGTGCCACCGTAGGTGCCGCGGTCGGCGCGGCCGCGCCCGCCGCCGGAGACGCCCCCCACGGGCACGCCCTTGCGGGTTGCCTCGTAGGCGCCGCCGTCGGCGCCGCGGTCAGCGCCGAGGTCGGTGCAGCAGTCGGTGCCATTGTCGGCGTAACTGACGAGGCTGTCGTCGGCGTGGCTGTCGAGGTAGCCGTCGGCGCGGCCGCCGGTGCCGCAGACAGCGTGGCCGCAGCCATTGGCGCCGCTGTCGGTGCCGCAGCCGGTGAGCCTGTCGGCGGGCCATTCGATCAGCCCGCTGGTGCCCTCGTAGGGCTCACGGTCGGCGCAGCAGTCGGCGCCGTGGTTGGCGCAGCCGTCGGCGCCGCAGTCGGCGCGGCTGTCCGCGCCGCAGGCTGCGCCACTGTCCCTGCCGATGCCGTCGCAACTGCCGATGTCGTCGCGGCTGCCCACTGTGCCGCGGTCAGCTCGGCCGTCAGCGCCGCAGGCATAGCCGTCGGCGTGCCTGTAGGCAAGGCGGTCAGCGCAACCGTCGTCGCAGCTATCGGGGCCGCGGCCGGCGTAGCTGCAGTTGGTGCCGCTGCGTCCGTAGCTGCCAGCCCCGTCGCTCGGGCGCGTGCCATGGGCACCCCAGGCCTTGACCCGCTGCCTCACCTTCGTAACGTGAGCGACAAGGCCGCCCTCCACCGGAGCGTTCCCAACCGAGAGGCCGCAAGCCTTCGCGAAGTCGAACGCCGTGTCGCCGCTGCTGACCAGCTCGCACTCGGCGTCCGGCACGGGCTCGATCGCCAGTGGCCTCACGCTTGCCTCGGCGCTGTCCATGACGGCTGCCCTGCCAATGCCGCGGGTGGCGGAGACGCCAGTGACGCTGTCGGCGCGGTTGTCGGTGCCGCAATCGGTGCCGCGATCGACGCCGCCGTCGGCGCCGCTATCGGCGCGGCGGCTGCAGGTGCCGCAGCAATCGCAGGCGTCGGTGCCGCCGTTGGCGGTGCTGGCGGTGCAGCCGTGGGCGCGGGTGTCGGTGCAGCTGTCGGCGATGCAGTCGGCGCAGCTGTCGGCGTGGCTGCAGGCGCTGCAGACTGCGCGGGTGTCGGTGCTGCAGTTGGCAGAGCCGCCGGCGGAGCTGTAGGTGCGGGCGTCGGTGCAGCTGTCGGCGACACCGCCAGCGCAGCTGTCGGCGATGCTGTCGGGGCAACGGTTGGCGCGGCTGTCCGCGCCGCAGCCGGCGGGGCTGCTGACGCCAGCGTCGGCGCAGCTGCTGGTGCGGCTGTCGACGAGGTGGTCGGTGAGGCCGTCGCACGTCGCCGCGGCCGTGACCATGGAGGCCGGTTGATCCCCTATCGGATCGTACATCGCAAACATGAAGGCCGAGTGCTCGCCCATCGGACTGTACCAGATGCCCGTCTTGTCGCAGACGGCGCCGCTGCCGGAGCTGATGTCGGCAAAGCTGTCGGTCCCGCGGTGGGCGTACCTGTCGTTGCAACCGTCGCCGTCGGCAACGCCGTCGGCGCCGCTGTACGCGCGGCAGTCGTCGCCACTGGCGGGTCTGATGCCGGCGCCGCAGTTGTCGGAGAGGCTGTCGGTGCCGTCGGCGCCGCTGTCGGTGATGCCGTCGGCGCCCCTGCAGGTGCAGCTGCAAGCGCCGCGGTCGGGGCGGCTGTCGGCGGCGGGGCCGTCGGTGCAGCCGGCGGCAGCGCAGCTGTCGGCGAAACTGTCGACGCAGCAGTCGGGGCAGCAGCCGACGTCACTGGAGGCGCAGCCGCCGACGTGGCGGTCGCTACCCTCTACGGTCGCCGTCGACCTCGCTGGGCAGTCGAGGCCGCGGTTGACGCAGATCGCGGCGAAACTGGTGGTGCGGCCCTCAATGCGGCCGTCGGTGATGCTGTCGACGCTGCTGTGGGCGGGGCTGTCGGCGCCGTCGTCGACGCCGCCGCAGGCGCCGCTGTTGGCGCCACTATCGGCGAGGCTGTCGGCCGAAAGTCGCACCAAGCCGGGCAGGGTCGCCGCTGGCACTTCGCCCCTGAGGCTTGTCCCCACGCGGCTTGACCCAGCGGCGCCCTGGCCCTCAACCAGCAACGCCCCTCCCGCGTGAACCTCGCCCCTAAGGCTGGTCCCCCCGCGGACAGGCCCGGCCGGGCCAGGGCCCGCAGGAGACGGTGGGTTGTCGTGGATGACCCAATCAGAGGACGCCTCTTTCAAGCCAGACCGCACTGGGAGTACCAGCACACGGCGGGGCACGCCCATCATGTCCAGGAACGCCAAGGCGCCGTGGGACACCGGTAAGCCCAAGAGCACCTGCACGCCGTCGAGCACCAGCATGATCTGCACCTCGGGCGAGCCGAGGAGTAGGAGCGCGCGTGTGGACGCGAGCGCGCCCCTGCGTCCCAGCGCGCCGGGGGGCACAGCCCCGCCACCAAGCACGCGTGCACCGTTGAGCACCGGCGCGCCCGTGAGCCCCCGCCCGCAGTAGATCAGGGGTAGACCTGCAGCTGGGGTTCCGCTCCTCGAGCTGATCCCCTCGCAACTGGGCCAAGTCGAGCCCTTTCCACCGCGATCCAGGCCAAAATCTCCAGAGCCGTCTCGGCCAGGTACGCACGCTAGCCCACGGCCGCCGAGGTTGGGCGTGCTAGGGGACGCGTGATCAGGTAGGTGTAGACGCGCTGCGACCGGCAGGCAGTCGAACATTCGCTTGCCCGTGAACTCGGTCATCGGCGGGGATGACCTAGCCGAGGAGAAGTCGCGCTTGTCGCAATACATCAGCGTCGACGGGCCATCGAGCACGAGCATCGGGGCGCGCATGAACACCGGCGCGCTGTCAAGCGAGAGCGCCCGGGTGCAAAAGGGGGCCCGCATGTCGGGGAGCGCCCGGGCGCTCCAGGGTCCGTGCATGTCCCTGAGCGCGACCACACCCGGCACCGGCCTGCCCAAGAAGAGCAAGGCCTTCGCGTCGACGTGCGTGCCAGAGCGGGTACCGGTGTCAGCGCCGCCGTCGATGATGGCGAAGATGCTGGCCGCTACGGCCTCGGGGACCACGCCGGGCACGCTTGGGGTCCTCACCAAGACATCGAGGGCAAGGCCAGTGCCGCGGTCGATGCCGCCGTCGACGCCGCGGTTGGCGCCGCCGTTGTCGAGGCCGACGGGGGGGTGTCGCGCCGCGCTGGGCGGGACCGCCGCGGTGGGCTTCCCGCCCCGCGTCGGCGCGATGCTGGGCACCAGGGCGCACGCGTGCGCCACGTCCTCGGAAGCGGGGTCGGTGCCCTGGGTGATGTAACTGACAGCGTCACTGACGGTGAAGCCGTGGGCACGGGTGTCGGCGCAGCTGTCGGTGATGCAGTCGGCGCAGCTGTCGGCGAGGCTGACGGTGCCACAGACGGCGCGGGTGTCGGTGCTGCAGTTAGCGGGGCCGCCGGCGAAGCTGCAGGTGCGGGCGTTGGCGCAGCTGTCGTCGATGCTATCGTCGATGCTGTCGGCGCCGTCGGCGCTGCTGTCGGTGATGCCGCCGGCGCCCCTGCAGGTGTGGCCGCAAGCGCCGCGGGCGGGGCGGCTGTCGGCGCCGCCGTCGGCGCAGCCGTCGGCGGGGCCGTCGATGCGGCCGGCGGCAGCGCAGCTGTCGGCGAAGCCGTCGACGCCGCAGTCGGGGTGGCAGCCGACACAACTGGAGGCGCAGCCGCCAGCGTGGCTGTCGGGGCCGCAGCCGCCGGAACGGCAGTAGGTGCTGCCGTCGACGCCGCCAGGGCTAGCGGCGCAGCCGTCGGCCAGGCTGTCAGTGCCGCAGCCGTCGGGACGGCAGTCGGCGCCGCCGCCGGCCCAGCCGCCAGCGGGGCCGTCGGGGCCGCCGTTGTCGGAGCGGCGGCGGGTGCTGCCGCCGACGCCGCCGACGACGCAGCTGTCGGAGCGACTATTGGGGCCGTCGGCGCCGCTCTCGGTGAAACCGTCGGCGCCGCTGCCTGCGGTGCTGTCGGCGCCGCGGTCGGGGCGCCAATCGGTGCCGCCCTCGACGCCGCTGACGGCGCAACGGCCGGTGCGGCAATGGGCCCCGCAGCCGTCGGAGCGGCAGCCGGTGCCGCCTGAGTGGCTGTTGGGGCCGCAGCTGTCGGAGCGGCAGTCAGTACCGCCGTCGACGCTGCCGAGGCTGTTGGGGCTGCTGTCGGCGAAGCTATCGGTGCCGCAATTGTCGGAACGGCAAAGGGCGCCGCCGTCGGCGCTGCCGTGGGCGCGGCTGTCGGGGCGCCGATCAGTGCCGCCCTCGACGCCGCTGGCGGCGCAACGGCTGGTGCGGCTGTTGGTTCCGGCGGCGCCGCAGTCGGTGATGTCCTCGGCGCGGCCGCCCCCATTGTCGGTGATGTTATCGGCGCAGCCGTCAGTGCCGCGGTTGGCGCGACTGGCGCCGTCGCCGCCGCTGTAGGTGAAGCCGTCGATGCGGCCGGCGCCGCTGTCGGTGAAGCCGTCGACGCGCCCGTAGCCAGCGCGGCCGTCGGCGCCGCGGTAGGCGCCGCTGTAGGTGCCATTACAGCCGCTGCCCGCCCGCCGTCGCCTCCCGATGCCGAGTCTTGGCGCGCATCGGGTCGAGGCGCCGCTGTAGGTGCCATTGCAGCCGCTGCCCGCCCGCCGTCGCCTCCCGATGCCGAGTCTTGGCGCGCATCGGGTCGCTTTTGAGCCACCCCGGCACGCCTCCTCCTTCGGGTCCGCCGATGGTCCCGAAAAGGACGTGGTAGGGGGTGCCCCCCGGCCGATCCAATCACATCACAGTCCATGGGGTCTGCCGTTGAGCCTGGCCATGCCCTCGAAGTTGGGCTGGGGCACGCTCTCGAATACCGGCGTGCTGCTAAGCCCAGGCGCGCTTCGGAATGCGAGCGCGCTGATGGGCGTCAGCGTGCCTGTCGGCACCCGCGTGCCGCCGAGCACCTGCGTGCCCTGGACAGAGGGCCCGGCTCCACGCCTCGCCAGGGCGTGCGCGCAATCCTCCACGTGACCCGAGGGTATGCGAACGGTGAGGTCCTCCGCCACCGGTAACCCAGCCGCTGGAACGTCGCCCCTCAGGCTCGTACCCTCGCGGCTAAGCCCCGCCGGCATGACCAGCGCCAGCTGGGCGGCACGGGCAGCCACGAAGCTGCACCGAGCGACGCCCGCCTCGTGGTGCGTGCCTCGGTGTGCGACTACGCCCACGGTCGCGCCGTCGGCGTCGGGGGCGCCGTCGCTGGCGCCGGGACAGGCGGTGGCGCTGGCGGAGGCGCGGGCGCCAGTGCCAGCGCGGGCGTTGTCGGCGGTGCGGGCGCCGTCAGTGTAGACGGTCGTGCCGACGTCGGTGTCGGTGCTGGTCTCTGCACTGGTCTCGGCGTCGGCGCAGGCGCCTGCGTCAGCGTCGGCGCTGGCGTCGCTGTCGGCATAGGCGGCGCCGTCGGCGTCGACGTCGGCGGTGGCGGAGGCGGGGTCGCCCTCGCGGCAGTCCCCGCAACTGGGCAGGCGCGGAGCGGCATGCAGCGGTGGCGGCGAGGGCCGCCGCGACGCCCAGGCTGGGCCAGCCCCGCCGGCAACGTGCGGCGCGCGCCTGAGCTGGCCTCCCCGGCCTCGCTCAGGCAGGGGGCAAACGCGACCCAGCCGCGCGGCGCCGGCCCGCCGGCGCGCAGCCACGCCCGCGAAGGGCGCCAATCTCGCGTCGCGCGCTAAGCGTGACCGAAAATGGAACTGGCAGCGCGTGCGCGCAAGAACGCCCGCACTTGCTGCGCGGCCGATGCCCGTGCTGAGATCTCTGTCGGCGCCGGCGTTAAACCCAGCCCCCGCGCCGGTATCGATGCTGACGCCGGCTCTCGCGGCGGCGTCGGCGCCGGCGCTGCGATCGGGGCTGACGTTGATTTCGGCGTAGGCGGCGTCGCCGACAGCGCTTGCAGCGGCATCGGAGGCGCTGGCTTCGGCGCGGGCGTCGGTGTTGGTGCTGATGTTGGCGCAGGCCGGGATGCTGGGGCCGACCTTAACGCTGGCGTCGGCACCGGTGCCGGATCCCACGACGGAAAAACCGGTGCCAAGCCTGGACCAACCCATGGCCCAAACCTCGCTGGCCCAGACCTCGGCGTGGGCGATAGCGCCGGGGCTGGCGCCTGCGCTGGCAGCCGAGTAGGCGACGGCGCCCGCGCGAGCCCTGGACCCGAGGGCGTTGATGCCGACATCGGCGGTGACGCTGGGAGCGGCGGCGCGGGCGTCGGCGTCGGCGCTGGCGCCGTCGCCGGCGTTGATGTCGGTGTAGGCGGGGACGTTGGGGGCGTCGGCGCTGGCGTCGTAGGAGGCGCTGATGTTGGCGCAGGCGGTGACGACGGGGTCGACGACGGTGGCGGCGTCGGCGCTGGGAGCGGGGCCCCCGTCGGGGCCCGCGGCGCCGAGCCCGGCCCAGTCCATGTCCCAAACCTCGTCGGCCTCCACATCCGTCTCGGCCCTGTCCGTCCCCGCGGCCCTCCACTGGAATGGATGCGGCGTTTAGTAATCGATTGTCGGATTTATATGTATGCGCAACCATGTTATAAGCGAGGTGCAACTTGACCCTAACTTCGCCTATTCACAACAATTGAGATAAATCCAATGTTATCCGTTATGGCACTTACGCAATTGCAATAATTGCGAGCTCATGGTTGGATGGAGTTATAACCAGGTTATTGTAACCACCGTAATCGATTAGCGCGATTAGCGGAAGCAGTTATTTCAAGTTATATGCCATTTACGAAGTAGCGCTAATCAGGTTAGCAAAGCCCCGCAGGCGTGATTTACAAGCCCCGCGTGCGGAATTTCAGTCACACAAACCCAACAAATCGAACGCTGAAATATTCACACATGAGGCGTGCCACATTTGATTCCAATCGAAGTCGGGGCGTTGAATTTTGTGCAACAGCAATTTGCACGCGCACTGCCATGCGCGCACGTCCGCGCGACCACTGCACACTGTGTTATAACCACGACGCGCCTGATGGGGGTCGGCCGACAAATTCGAAAAACATTCGATCTCGAATCCAAGGGCCCCGAAAGCGATTTCCCGAAAAAACAAAATCGTGCCTTCGATTCGGCGTCGGATTGCATTGGTTTGCATTTGGCGAGTTGTGGTATCATCACCCTCCTCCGCCTCTTCCCCCGCCGCCGATGCCCGTCTGCCCACGCGGCAGATGTCCTGCCAGCGCGCCGTATACGGCGCGTTGGCAGGACATCTGCAGGTGCCCGCCAGCGTCACCTGCCGCTGCATAAACGAAGACGCAGCGGGGTAGTCGGCGCGCCGCTCGCCATCGCTTCGACGGTCACAGTATAAAGTCTAAGCGCTTCGCGCACCCCCCATCGGCCCATCCAGAAACGATGTCCACACGAGTTGAGGTGATCAGGGAAGTGCGGGATCAAAGATGGGGACAGCCGAACCGCACTCTTGAGCGCTTTTGCGGCCGCATCCGAGCTCCCTTGGGCATCTCTCGGGGCCCTCATGGGCCATCACGGGGCAATCTGGAGGCTCTGGGAGGCCATCGGAAGCGAGCGGGCAACAATGCAAAAACCATTGGTTTTCCACTTGTTCCCCATATCCTATGATGGGGTTCTTTGTGTTACTTCACCGCGCCTGAGGAACAGGAACAGGAAGGAAGGACCACAGGATCACACATACTCACTCAACACTCAGACTTATAAGCCTGAATTTGGAGGAAGTCTCAGGCGGGAGCCTCGTCTCTGAGTGAATTGTGAGGAAGTCTCAGGCGGGAGCCATATGGGGCCCGCAGATCACGTTGGTAATCCGAGCGGGTCATCGGAACCCTGTACCACTTAGGGCCACGCAGGTGCACTCAACAGGTCCGTAACCATTTTGGGTTCAAGCATGTTGATTCTGACCCACGCTATCTCTCGGAGACAGCGATGCTTCAGGTTGCCCGTCCACGGTTGGTGAACGATTCCTTCTTGCGCGTGTTCTTCCAGATGTGGAAGGCTGTGGGCCATGCCAACAAGTACCCGCTCATGCAAACCGCCGATGCCATCATATACGATCCAAGGAGGTGCCTCACCTTGCACATGTACGACTTAAATGCAGAGTTCAAGCCTCATTTGAACCGGCTCTACGACCAGTTCTACAATGTATTCAGCGAGGCTGGCTGCAGGGACACGATTGGCATCATCGGGCTTGCGACGACGCATATCTGCTGGCCACATATCAAAATGCTCTCGTACAGGGGGGCCGTCTGGGACAGGAAGCGCTGGTTTGACCCGGGCAACTTCGTGTACACGCTGTTCTGGCTGTTGCTGGGGCAGATGGCGCACCACGTTCTCGGCCGCCGAGGCCCTTCCCCGAATGTCAGACTGGCGGCGAGCAAGTGGAAGGCGCTTCAAAAGATGGTGCGCACAAGGTGGCCTCGCACACATGACACCAACCACTGGCTCGAGCTCCACGGCGACTTGCTGGAGATGACACTCGGAGTCGGGTACATGGACCAGGATCGGTATTGGGGCGTGATTCGTGCGTTGTCGCCGATCCTCGCCGAGATCTCAGATATCGTGACGTTTATAGACGTGCATGGTGCCGCATCTAGGGTTGGACGGAACGGCCCATTTTTCAGGGGTGGTGCAGCGCCGTACACGCGCAAGCTCGCAGTGTCAATGTACCACGCCATGCTTGTGCAAAAGTTCAGTGTTGGCCCTGATGCACAGAATTGGGCCGACTTCCTGAATGTTGCCAGCCATCACAGGCTGATGTATTGATGGCCTGCACTGGGCCTTCGCTGAATAGTGCTTGTACAGCACCCACGTTGCATGCAGTCTGGCCATTGCACACAGTCTGGCCATAGGACCAAAACAGGGTGTACTACGACGGCGGCGGCCCTCCTCCTCATCCTCCTCCTCGGGCCAGACCCTAGCGGCCCTCCTCCTCCTCCTCCTCGGGCGGCCCCAGGGGACCGTTTCGGACCAGACCCTAGCCTCCCTTCTTCTCCCCCTCGCCCTCCTCCTCTTCCACCTCCTCCTCCTCCTCCTCCTCCTCATCAGCGTCATCATCATCATCATCATCATCATCATCCTCATCCTCATCCTCATCCTCATCTTCCTCCTCCTCCTCCTCTTCCTCCTCCTCCTCATTCCTCCTTTGCATCCTCCTCCTCCTCTTCCTGCTCCTCCCCCTACTCTGCCTCCTCCTCCTCCTCCTCCTCCTCATCATCAGCATCATCAGCATCATCATCATCATAAGCATCCTCATCCTCATCCTCATTTTCCTCCTCCTCCTCCTCTTCCTCCTCATTCCTCCTTTGCATCCTCCTCTTCCTCCTCTTCTTCCTCCTCCTCCTCCTCTCTTCCTCCTCCTCCTCCTCATCATCATCATCATCAGCACCATCATCATCATAATCATCCTCATCCTCATCCTCATCCTCATCTTCATCCTCATCCTCATCCGTAGCTGTACTAGTAGTAGTAGGAGTATATAGGGGGGTGTCAACAATAAACAACACCCCAAGAGTCGGCCCCGCGGGGCCCAGTAAGGAACAAGCCCTTCCCCGAAGGGGGAGACTATATGACCAGAGAACCCCCCACTCACGCCCAGAGGGCTGCGCCCGTCCTGGATGGTTACACGGGCCCCCGAAGATCGCAAGCGATTCGAAACGCCACGAGCGCCAAGGCTCCTCATGCCCCTCCCCCTTCCACCCCTCCGCCATTGCAGCCATTTTGGCTCGAGGCTTTCTTGAGGCCCCCCTCCCTGCAGCAGTGCAGGGATGCAGGGTTCCAACTTAGAGGAGGCCCTGAAGTTGGTCGCGCCCGCGATCAACAAGCTCGCCAGTGAGCATCTCAATGGTGACATCAGTGAGATCAAGAGTGCAGCCGACAAGATCTGCTCGCTCCTCCTCGAGCATGGCCTGGCATACCGCCAGCACTGCGACGTGGCCCACGTCGGCGTGCACAGCGACAATCGCGGCGGCGTCGGCGTAGAAGTATGCAACGTGCACAAGGTGCTTCTCCGCGTCGTGCGCCAGGGGTGGTCGAAGGCGGAGGCGGCAGCAGCTCGATGCTTCGAGATGCCGCCAGGCGCTCGCGGTGCAGCCCAGTGGAAGTTCAATCAGGATCTCGCAGTGGCGTCAGATGGCTACCTCGCGCCCTTCTCCAACGAGGGCCAGCTGCGCTTCCTCGCAGTGGCGGGGTCCCATTGTACAGCTGGTGTCCGCTGCGTGAAGTGCCCACGGGCAGGAGGAATGAGGAGCGGGAGGAGGAGGAGGAGGGCGAGGAGGAGCTAGGAGGAGAAGGAGGATGGGGGAGGAAGGGGGGGAGGAGGAGGAGGAGGAGGAGGAGGAGGAGGAGGAGGAGGGGGAGGAGGGGAACTGAGCGCAGGAGCGCGCTCCACCCTCCAAGAGCTGACTCGCGCATCGCGCCACCTCCCCCGACTTCCCGCCCATCGCGGCGCCGACGGCGATCCGTCGGAAGGACGGGAGGTGTGATAGGTGGTGGCGCCATGCGTCGCGGTCGGGCTCGGCGTAATATCGCCAGGTACGGCAGTCTGACGGACGAGGTCGAGATTTCGGCTGGGAACCGTGTCTCGAGGGACAAGGTGCTGCAGCTGGCGCCATCCTTCGCGGAACCTCTGGACCACGGCATCGATTTCTTGTGCATCAAGCACCAGGTTGAGAGTTACTGTCCAGAGTTGGCGGACTTCTTGCAGGTGGCAGGCAACAGCGGTCACGACACTGAGCAGACGCCTTCGAAGATAGCTACTATGCTCTCCATCCACAAGAGGGCGGCTGCGCAGCAGAAGCTGGTCGGCTCTGTGGATTGGTCGAGGCTGGCGGCGTCGCTCGAGCGGACCGCGCCTTATCTCAGCGGCCAGTGCGAGGACTTGGGGGAGTTCGTCAAGCACTACTCGGGCGGCACCGTGCCGATCTGGCTGCACGATCTCGATGGGTGGTCAAAGACGTGCAGGTTCCTCCGCGACGTCGATTCGAGGACGTTCAAGATCATCGCAGGCATCAAGTACGGCCAGGGTGCAGAATACATCGTTGCGATGGTCAAGGCGGCCATTCAGGCTCCAGAGGCTTTCGTTCGCGATGGGGTGTCCAAGCTCATCACCAGCAGCGATGCTCAGCAGGTGACGGGCTCCAAGAAGATCTTGGTCGACCAGGCCGTGGCGTACATCCGCGCCGCCAAGGCATGGCTGCCGCAGGTGACGGGCATGAGCCACACGGACAAGGTTCGAGTGCTCGCGGACGCGGAGATTCGTTTCGTCATGTTCATTCATGGCAAGAAGGCGAAGGGCCGCCCGCAGTTCAGCTCGCTGAGGGCGGTCGCGAACCAGTTCTTGGAGGACGTCGCCAAGAAGGACCCGCTGTCTCGGAACCTGCTGCAGCCGTGGACTGATGCGTCGGACCCCGACGAGAAGGCGACGCCCGAGAGCGGCGAGGTCATGGTCGAGTACGCTGGCCAGTCGGTGACCGCGGCGGCGATCGCGAGAGCGGGCTTCATCGTAGGCTCCACGGTGGTCTTGCGCAGTGGCGACCGCACGGTGATGACCATCGCCAAGATCGACTCAGACGCGGTCTGGGTCAAGGCCGCGGGGAGGGCGAGGCCCGTGAGCGTGGCGTGCGGCAAGTTCTTGGACGAGTACCAGGACCGCACTTTTTTTTATCTGACTCCTCCCGCAGCCTCCTCCAACCTTCCTCCCGCCCCCTTCCAGGGGACGACCAAGGATCCCAGAAGCAAACGGTGGCGAGAAACGCTCCAAAGCCCCCAAGAGCCTCTGACCATCCCGAGAGCGAAGAGTACCGTGACGACCCCCCGAAGAACCTAAGCGACCACTGAACACAGCGGCCCTCTCGACCTGTGACTGACTTGGGGTGGAGGGGGAAAGAGGAGGGAGGAGAAAGAGTATGAGGAGGAGGAGGAAGAGGAGGAGGAGGAGGATGCAAAGGAGGAATGAGGAGGAGGAGGAAGAAGATGAGGATGAGGATGAGGATGAGGATGAGGATGATTATGATGATGATGATGCTGCTGATGATGATGATGCTTGAATGAATGACGATGATGATGAGAGGAGGAGGAGGAGGATGAGGAGAGTAAGGAGGGTAGGAGGAGGAAAGAAGAGGAGGAGGAGGATGCAAAGGAGGAATGAGGAGGAGGAGGAGGAGGAAAATGAGGATGAGATGAATCAGGTTATGAATGATGATGATGCTGATGATGCTGATGAGGAGGAGGAGGAGGAGGAAGGGTAGGAGGAGGAGCAGGAAGAGGAGGAGGAGGATGCAAAGGAGGAATGAGGAGGAGGAGGATGAGGAGGAGGAGGAGGAAGATGAGGATGAGGATGAGGATGAGGATGAGGATGCGTATGATGATGATGATGATGATGATGATGATGATGATGATGATGATGATGATGATGATGATGATGATGATGATGATGATGATGATGATGATGATGATGATGATGATGATGACGCTGATGAGGAGGAGGAGGAGGAGGAGGAGGAGGAGCAGGTCACAGATCTGGCACAGGAGCACCAAAATATGTGACATCCTCCTCCTCATCCTCCTCCTTCTCCTGCGCTGCTCCACGTTGCTGTTGTACCAATGCTACAGATTTGGTATACAAGTTACAGGTTTGGAGGCGGAGGGGGAAGGAAGAGGAGGGTGGAGGAGGAGGAGGGGGAGGAGGAGGTCACACTTTTGGTACAGCTGTACCACATATGTGACCACATCCTCCTCCTCCTCCTCATGTGCTGTCCCTCTTTGCTCTTGTATCAATGTTACAGATTTGGTACAAGCTACAGGTTTGGAGGAGGGGGAGGGGGGCGAAGAGGAGGGAGGAGGAGGAGGAAGAGGAGGAGGAGGAGGAGGAGGAGGAAGACGTCACATATTACAGGTATGCTATGACCTCCTCCTCCTCCTCCTCCTCCTCCTCCTCCTCCTCCTCCTCTTGCGCTGCTCCCCTTTGCTCCTGCACCAGTGTTGCAGATTTGGTGCAAGTTGCAGATGTTTGGGGGGGAGGGGGATCGGGGGGAAGAGGAGGGAGGGGGAGGAGGAGGAGGAGGAGGAGGAGGAGGAGGAGGTCACATATGTGGTACAGGTGTGCCAAATATGTGACCTCATCCTCCTGCGCTGCTCATCTTTGCTCTTGTCCAACTTCTACATAGTTGGTACAATGTTTCAACGATGGAGGAGGAGTGGGAGGGGGGGAAGAGGAGGGAGGATGAGGAGGAGGATGAGGAGGTCACAGTTTTGGCACACGTGTACCATATGGGCGACCTCCTCCTCCTCCGTCTCCTGCGCTGCTCCTCTTCGTTCTTGTATACCAGTGCTACGGAGTTGGTACAAGTTACAGATTTGGAGGAGGAAGGGGAAGGTGCAGGAAGAGGAGGGAGGATGAGGAGGAGAAGGAGGAGGAGGAGGAGGA
>CAUYUJ010000379.1:66570-69070 GCA_963575745.1 Prorocentrum cordatum | reverse complement strand
TGAGGGGTACTGCAGGGGGAGGGACTTGTAGGGGGGGATACACGTGTTCCTCCTCCTCCGCGTAGCCGTAGGACGAGGCTGATGAGATGGAGGAAGATGCAATGTGACCCTCCTCCATCTCATCATCCTCTTCCTACGGCCACGCGGGCTAAAACGGCCATACGGGTTAAAACGGCCACGCGGGTTAAAACGGGCATACGGGTTAAAGCGGCCACGCGGGTTAAAACGACCATGCGGGTGAAAACAGCCACGCGGGATAAAACGGCCACGCGGGTTAAAACTGCCATACGGGTGAAAACGGCCATGTGGGTTAAAACGGCCACGCGGATTGACACGGCCATGCGGGTTAAAACGGCCATACGGGTTAAAACGGCCACGCGGGTTAACACGGCCACGCTGGTTAAAACGGCCACGCGGGTTAAAACTGCCATGCGGGTTAAATCTGCCATACGGGTTAACACGGCCACGCGGGATAAAACGGCCATGCGAGATTAGATTAAACGGCCATGCGGGCTAAAACGGCCATGCGGGTTAAAACGGCCACACGGGTTAACATGGGGGAGAGCGTTGATGTTGTTCGGCGCACCGCCCGAGGATCATCGCGAGATCGCCCTGGACCTCGCGAAGGCGAGGCTGCGGACGGCGCTGACGTGGGCCTACCAGTGGGACGTGAGCAACCGTGACTGGCTCACGCACGTGTTCTCTGCCAAGGGCGTTCCCTTGCAGGTCGTGTGCAACGTGAAGGTGAACAAAGGTGGGTTGATGATGGTGCCGCTCACCACCAGCATCGGCGTCGGGACGAAGGTCCCAGCGTCGGCGGTCGAGGTGGAGGACATGACGACCATCCTCGACGGCAGCGGTAACAAGATGCGCTTCTGGCTGAACCCCAAGTTCGAGATGCCTGTGAGCACCTCGCAGCCTGGGTTCCTGGTGCCGTACTGGGTGACGAAGGTTGCCTCCGACAGCACGCTTGCCAACCTCGAGCGCAGCGTTTTCGGCATCCGCTCGCGCGTCTCTGGCGTCAAGAGCACGGGCAGCGGGGACATGGGCGCGTTCGTGGACACGTACATCCCTGTGCTGGTCAACCCGATGGCCATCAAGCCTGGCGACGAGCTGCTGCAGCAGCCGACCTGCGGCGTGAAGCGTGCTGCGGCCTCCGCCGCGTCTTCCAGCAAGGCGCCCCGAGTCGCGTGAGCGACGGCCGCGCAGGCGCTCGAGTCAGGTTCGAGCATAGAGGGGTTTGGGAGATATGCCGACGAATACGGCGAACTAAGACGGAGAAGGAGGAGGAGGAGGAGGAGGAGGAGGAGGAGGAGGACGAGGTCACAGATTTAGGAGAAGGAGGACGAGTCTGTGACCTCCTCCCCCTCCTCCTCCTCCTCCTCCTCCTCCTCCTCCTCCTCCTGCGCGTGAGTTTTCACGGTGGCCCGCTTGAAACCCTGCCCCCCCCTGGGATCTTATGCTGTTTCAGATCCAATTAAAGCATGGGGCTCTCGAAAAGCAAGCGTTATTGTCTGCGGCGAACACGCATTTTCCTACGGTGAACGCAGCTGCCGCGTGAAAACTCACTCGGGGGCTTTCTCAGGTGGAGGAGGAGGAGGAGGAGGGAGAAGAGAAGGGGGGAGGAGGAGGAAGGGGGGAGGAGGAGGGGGATGATGAGGAGGACGATGGGGGGAAAGAGATCGCGGAGGCAGGTCAGGAGGAGGAGGAGGAGAGCGAGGATAATGAGGAGGAGGAGAGGGAGGATGAGTTCGACCCAGAAGACTCGCACCTCCGACGTCCTGGCAGCCCTCTGCAAAGTTGTTTAATCAGGATTAAACGCTGCCATGCCGTCGGCTCACTCTGGACCCGCCAGCCTCGGTGAGGCATCGAGGCGGATGATGCACGCAGTGGCAGAAGCCAGGATCGGTGATCCCACGCGATGCCCGCGAAACACAACCCTACGTGCCAGACATCCCCCTCCCCTCCACCTCAAGGGTTGCACAGGCTGGCTCTAGTCGTCTGCGGCATTGCGATCCGAGTCCCTGAGCCGACATCTATTGGCGCTTCTAGCGCCCGCGTTGGGATCAGGGACGCGCGTCCAATGCCGCAGGCCTCTATTGCTGGTGCGTGTAACCCTTCCATGAGATGGCCCCTGTCGTCGGAACTGCCGTGCACTCGTACTCCTCTTGAGTGCCCTCCTTTGCAACCTAGCCCTCCTCTCATTCATCATCCCCCCTGTGCAAGTGTGACATCGGGCGTGCGTGTGTGTCCGTCAAGGGGGGCTACGCCCCGACATGATCAGACAGTCTCAGGTGGCCACGGGCCGGCCCCTGGCACACTTGGCAGCGTTTCCGTAGCCATTTTGGCTCAAACGTTTTCTGGTCAGAGCCCCTAACGCCCAGGAGTTGTGTGCGAGTCCCCGCCTGAGGTGGGTTCCAATGGCATGTATCGACCAGGATGTCGTGGCGATCTCTCTCTACGAGGGGCAGCCGCTGACCAGCAGATGGATCGCGCCCGT
>CAUYUJ010000379.1:45000-66470 GCA_963575745.1 Prorocentrum cordatum | reverse complement strand
GATGCCCGCGGTCGTGGTCGTTGTAGTCGACCCTGACCGCGGCGGCGGTGGGACGCCCGGCGCCCCCGGGGGCTCGGCCTGCGGCCCTCGCCCCTTTCCCCCTGCAGGCGCGGGCTTGGCGGGCGGTCCTCGCCCCTTGCCTCGCCCCCCACCGCCTGCCGGCGGCGCTGTCGGCCCGGGCAGGGCTGGCGGCGTCGGCGCTGGGACCTCATGTCCCCCGCGCCCGATTGGCAGCCAGCCAAGTGCCCCTTGGACCGTAAGAGCGCCGCCCGTAACCAAGATCATCAGGTGCGCCCCCAGGAAGCCCACAGCCATGGCACCACAGGCGCGCTACCTAGTCCGCGGTCTAGCACGGCTGTGGTTATGGCCGCCCCGCGGCCCCCTGGAACACCCGCGCGTCGGCCAGAGCCGAACGCTACGGACCCAAAATGGCTACCTGAGCCCACACCCCCTCCCACTTAACCTGCAGTCTACAACCAATCAGACTATACAAAAGAGTGGGCTGGGCCTCTATAGGCCAGCCTATTCGGAGCACAACGGGAGAACGCCACTGTTCAGACATGTCGGCACCAATTGCGTGCGCCAATCGCCGCAGTCAGCGGCTGGCCCGATCACGCGGATCAAGCGCCGAAGAACGACATGAAACGCGCGACATCACAATTATGTCCGACAGTTGCCAAGCACAGGAGGCGCATACTCATGTCAACCCCCGCGCCCGTTGCATTGCTTCCCCATTGCGATGCCAACTCATCTGGTGGCCCGTCATACCCCCCTTCCCCGCCCATCAACCCGCAGGTCCTGGAACGAAATATCCTCGGACCTGCTGTAACCAGTGCGTCTGACTAGAAAACGATTCACCGTCACCAAGAACTTATCGTCCCCCCGCGCGGCAGCTTGAACGTTGAATGCTGAATCACAATCACGGGGAAGGCGGATAGCAGGCAACTCAGAGGATAAGGTACCACCCCAACTACTTGCATCAACCATCTTAGCAACTGCTGAAATCCAAGTTTTGCACACCCTCATGGCAGCAACTCCGCTGTTACTGGCGCGCATCACTGCAAACAGCACGCAATGGAACGGAACGTGCCGAACTGCGTCCAGGCGGGGCAACTCAATTCCAAGATCATGCCACGATGCAGCACGCCCCACACACGCAAGCACAACCAGAACAGACCCTGAATCCATGTGGCGCCCGTGCACTGGCAGCCAGATGCCGTCGCCTAAGTATATTGTAAACGCCCCAGGAAGCACGTTGTCTAGCTGCTGCTGAATAAGAAAAGACGCCCTAACTAGAGAGAGGACTCTCGACTTCCACTGCAGGATCCACGACAGAAGGCCTAGGAAATACAGCACCGAGCACATAAACATCCTGAAGAGCGGGCGACGGCCATTGCTGCATGCGCCCGTGATTGGTTCAGCGGCAGAGCCAGATTGCACTAAGCTTCTCAAAGGCTTGTGCAAGTGAGATGGTGGAACCCCCAGGCCTTCTAGAAACTGCCACATATGTACGTTATTGTTGTTAACCATGAGCGCTAGCGACCCCGTGTCAGGCAGACCGCCACCCATTCCTTACGAAGTGAGCGCAGGTTTGCAGGCTGGCTGGGCGGCGGTGTTGCGGTTGTGGGCAAGTTTGGCTAGATAGGTGGCTATGCTGGTTGGGTTGGTTGGGCTGGCTGGTTGGGCTGGCTGGGACAGTTGGGTTTGACCAGCGCGCACTCCCGTTTCGCTCCCCGACGCGCGCATTATTTTGTTAAATCACGTCGGCGCGTTTGGGCTATAGCTACTACTCGGTGAAACGTGGATGCGCGACCAAATGAACAAACGCAAGGGGGAAGGGGGGGAAGGGGGGGGGTCGGAATCTGTCTCGACAGAGCCACTGTCTATATGCCACAAAGCCGTGATAGAGATGACGTGTTCATATTCGCATTGGTTGGCCAAGCCCGCGCCTAGTTTAGCAATCGGCAGTGGAAACGTATGATGGCGCGAGCTCTCAGACTGAATCCACTCAACGTCCATGTTCCACCATCGCCAAGAATAAGAAAACGCGTCGGGTGCGCAGCGTTCAACAAGCCCACTGTCAATCTCAAACGTGCGGTTCACATCTACTGGCAGCCGCGGTCGATTCCCACGAGCCTTTTGGCCCGAAGTGGCGTGCAGCGTTGTTTCTTTAAGCAGCCGCCTCACCACCCAAATTATGCAACGAGGTTGTTCCCCCCCTTCCCCATATTCTTCACCTACCCACGCCCCTGGGGAAATTACATTGCCTAGGGCTGCCTCAGCTACGCACCCAGAACAATGCGTGACCGCGCGCCCAAACCAACTACAAACAACGCGGATATGGGCCCTGGATGAGTTGGCGAAAGCACGCGAAGCGTTCCGAAGTGAAAACGGCACCCTGTCTCTGAGCACATCAACAATATCCTCCAAAGCGGACCTGGCCAGCTTCGTCCGCTGATCGTCCACTCGCCGCGCAAGAAGGGTCAGCACAAACTCAAAACCATATTCAGATCTTTCCGCTCGGAGTTGAAGAAATTCGCGTTCAAATGGCTCCAAATGCGTTGGCAGGGCCGCCAGAACTGCCATGCTGAGCCAAATAGGCCCCAGGCTGAGTGGCATGGAATGGGGGGGGGGGCTGGCTGGCGGGAATGCACTGGAAGGCCATGCGCCAGTGCCAGGGCCAGTCTGTTTCACCAGCAATTCAGGGGCAGGCGGTCAATGTCGCTTTCTCCCCTAAGCCTCATGCCCCCCTGCGGGAAAGGTTTAGTCTTTCCCCCCCGACCACCCACCGCGAACCTAGACGAGGTGGTCCGCGACGCGTCGGAGCGCCCAAGATTGCCCAATATTGCTCCAAGAGTGCTTCATGCACTGCAATGGCACATCCAATATGCCCCAATAATATAACTCAAGATTGCCCAATATGGCTTTCAAGATGCTTCGGGGGCCCCGAGGTCGCCCCGAGTCGGCTCCAAGTGGCCCAATGGCCCACCAGGAAGGCCCACCACTAGTTAGACGTGTTCTGACATTTCAAAAGGGCGAAACTCTGGAAAAGATGGGCACGGGCGAAGGTGGCAAGAGATGGCGGTAATCAGGAGGGGGGCAGGGCAAGAGAAGAGGAGGTGCACCTAGGAGGACACGTGCGGCCAGGGTGCGCAAGGACAAAAAAAAACGCGCCATGAGGTGGAACGGGCGCTGGGCGTGCGCGGCGGGGGGGGGGGGGTGCAAGCGGGGCGGCAGGCGGGCGGGTGGCGGGCGGGCGATGGGGGAAGGGGAGGGCGGGTAGATGGGAGACGGAGGGGGGGGGGGGGGGGTACTTAGGGCACGCGCGGGCAGTGGGCAGTGGGCATGGGCGCAAGGGGTGCGTGGGGGTGGGTGGGTGGGGGGTGTGGGAGATGCTTAACTCGCGCGCTTGACAATTTGCTTAAAAACACGACGCGCATGAGTCAACGCGAGTCGTGGTCGCGTCATTTTGCTTAAAAAATGCGGGTGCGGAAGCAAAACGTCGTTGGCGATCGCGCCACTTAGCTTACATGTTGCTTACATTTTGCTTACATTTTGCTTCAACGACCTTACATTTTGCTTCAACGACCTTACATTTTGCTTAAAAAACACGAGTGTGGAAGCAAAACGTCAAGGTCGTTGAAGCAAAACGTCAAGGTCGTTGAAGCAAAAAGTAAGGTCGTTGAAGCAAAAAGTAAGGTCGTTGAAGCAAGCTGTAAGGTCATTGAGCTTAAAAAACGCGGGTAACCAGCAACGCGACGCATGCAACAAGCTAAACCAATGAAGCAAATTGAAGCAAATTGAAGCTAATTGAAGCTAATTGAAGCAAATTGACCCCGTTGAAACACATTGTGCTTCAATTTGCTTACTTTTTGCTTGCAATTTGCTTACAGTTTGCTTCGTTTTATGCGTTTGCAGGTGTTTGCAAGTGTTTGCAGGTGTTTGCAGGTGGTTGCTGGCGTTTGCAGGTGTTTGCAGGCTAACGCCCGCAAGCGTCGGGTGATTCTGGCGCGCGGGGGTTGCGCAAACGCAAACGCGGGCGCGCGGCAGGAGCGGGCGGACGAGGGAGCGGGCGCGGGCGCGGGCGAGGGACAGTGGGAAGGAGGGCAACGGCGACTAGGTAGGACGCGCGGGAAAGAGAGCGAGGTGAGGGGCAAGAAGAAGTCGGGTGGCGGAGGGCACAGGAACAAGGAGAGAGAGGAGAGGGATGGGGGAAAGGCGGGGAAAGGATCATGGAAAAGAAGAGGAACGACTCACGCGGGTTCCTAATGCGTCTCCATTATGGTTCCAAGATTGCCCATATGGTAAGGGTATGGGGTTGTTCTATAAACTTCAGTGCATCAGGGCCTCACCGCTTTAAATTAGCATGAGTATAAGCATTGTGCGAATGCGACTCTCGCTTTAGCGCCGACCACATTCGTCTTAACAGCCCGCCAAGTACCTTGCACAATGCGACCCACACGGGTTTCAGAACTGGAACCCCTAAGACCCTGAGGCTCATACCACCACGTGATCCTGGCATGCCGTATACGGCCATGTATATGCGCCAACTACACACATATCCTGGGGCGCCAGAAGAGGGGATACATGTTTCAGCCAATCGTGTCGGCCGAGAATTCGCGCCTATTGGCCAAGAGCGCCGATGCGAGCCGACACGTCGTCGCAGCGGCGCTGCTGCAGCACGCCACTGACGCGTAAAAAGCGAGCGGCGCTAGCAATTATTCAAGCACTGCGGATGCATCGCCCGATACATGCAACCGTGTCGTCGTCGTCGTCGTCGTCGTCGCCGTCGTCGTCGTCGTCGCCGCCGCCGCCACCGTCGTCGTCGTCGTCGTCCTCGTCGTCGTCGTCGTCGTCGTCGTCGTCGTCGTCGGCGTCGGCGTCGGCGTCGCCATCGTCGCCCGATGGATGGCGCGATGCATCATCCGATACGCCGTACGTCTACTGGTGCGCCCGCGGCGGGGCATCAGCCCCCTGCATGGCCCTCACGGCCTGCACGGCCCCGCGCGGCTGCGCCGCGCCGATCAGCTGGTTCGTCTCCGCGAGGCGGTCGGACACGAACGCTAAGCGGTCGACCACGAGCTGCAGGCGCTCCAAGACGTCATCGAACTTCCTCTCGATGCGCTCGATGTGTTCGGTCTTCATCTCCATGACCTGCTCCATCGCGTCGGTGATGGTCTGCGTGTGCTGCTCCAGCGCGTCGGTGATGGTCTGCGCGTGCTGCGCTGCCGCCGCTGGTGCTGGCGGTGCCGCCGCTGGCGCTGGCGGTGCCCCCGCTGGTTCTGGCGGTTGAAGTCCTGGAGCTGGCAACGCTGGCTGATTCTGCTGGTAGTTGTAGTCCGTGTGAACTCGTGCGATCTGCTGCCGTCCGCGCGTAAATTGGCCCAGCTGGTTCCACTGGCCCTGGGTCCTGCTAAGATGCCTGTTTCCCGTCAAATGGTCCGCTGTCACTCGGGTACCTGCATTCGAACACAAATAGCACCGCCAGAACTGGTCGGTGCGGCTCCACTCCATGCACGGCGCATCGGTCCACGTCCCGTCCTCCAACATCACTGACTGCGGGCACGTCATCTCGGTCTCCGTGTACAGGTAGGCGGCCATGCCGCCGCACTCCACGAGCGAAAAAGCACAACCTGTGTTCGCCACAACGGCTTGGGCCCAAATGGCTGTCATCGTCGCCACGGCTGGATCCACTGAGTGGCCGAGGACCCCCATCCTCCTCATCGGCCCTATAATCATACTCACCATCATCGTGTTCCGTGTCCTTACCTCGCCCCGAAGAGGGGGCGGAGACGCGCGGCGCTGTGCATTCAACAAACGAGGGCCAGCGAGGACCCATGCTAAGCATCATAGGGCATGTGCCGCTGCGGATTCAACACGACGACCCACATGCACGCTGCGGGTTAACAGATTCACAACAAAGGCCGAACGCGCGCAGCGGGTTCAAAACAAGGAAGGCCCAGGCGAAGGACGAATGCGCAGGGAGCGCATGGCGCTGCGGGATCAAAACGAGGACCTAACCTGCGTGTGTTTGGTGCTGCGTGGATGTATATGCGCGGTGGGTGATGTGTGATTGTTCGAAGCTCGGCTATAGCGCGTGCGTCCGCCGACCACGCGCGGGCCTCGAGGAGCATGAGTTAGGTTTGTTCGACGGTGCGGGGGTTCTGGGGTATTCCCAAGATAGGGGTATTCCCAAGATAGCGTAGCTTTGGGTGGTGAGACGACACGACGATAAGACGATACGACGACACGGCGATAAAGACGCCCAAAGACCGCCGAGATCGAGCGACATTTGGCCCACATACCGTTTCCTTAAAAACGTTTTTTGAAGGAAGGGGGAGGGTGCAATGTTTTGGCTCGGTTGTTGGAAGGGGCCCCAAGGCGAGCTCCCAAGTGAGGCGCCTTGATGGGCGGAGACCAAGGCGGGGCGCCCGGGCTCCAGAAAGGGGAGGCCCTGAGGGGAGCCAATCGGGGCACCGTTGAATGGCATAGCGCGGCATAGCTAGCTATGAGCCAGGGGTGATAGTTACAGCGCTGGGCGGTGGGACGGCACAACGATATGGCGATGCTACGGTACACCGTATCGGTTTATCGGCTTGTCTGTTGATCACCTGGCGGTGCCATATATCGCCTTATCATCTTATCGTGTGGCAGCTTTCCACACCGTTGTATCGCCTTACCGTCTTATCGTATTATATCATATTATCGTTGTATCGTCGTATAGGCGCATCGTCTAGCTTTGAAACAGCAGGCCCCATAGTTGCCCACAATGTGTACATATATGTGTATATATATATATATATGTATGTGGATGTATGTGCGTGTGCGTGAGCTGTTCTATCCACGATGACCAATGACAGCTCCTACCATGCCTCCAGGAGCCCTCCATGTCTCCAACGCCCCAAGGCTGCTCCCAGGAAGCCCCCAATGCTCTTGCACTGGTTTGAGAGAGCCACCCCGCGAAACCACACCCTGCAAAACCACTGTCAGGTTTAATGTGTTGTGCAGTTCCACCGCGTCACGCCCGATGGGCCTTCGAGACTCCACGCTGGCTCCAAGATGGCCCAATAGAGCCTCGCGAGGCGCCCAGGGGGTGGGCGAGGGAGGCACGGTGAACCCACGAGCGCCCACTACCACCCGTAGCCCACGAGAGCCACATCAGGAACACGAGCCCAGACGAGCAAACTTCCAACCAGCAAAGAACATTGATGTAGTGTGGTTAAGATGTAAGGGCAGGACAATGGCACGGCCTTCGGGCACTGCTGGGCTTTCTGGCGGGGGGGGGCAATGAGAAATAGGCCCCACCAATAGGGTTGGTAGGCAACCGTGCCAGCACCCAAGGGGCATTGCAGGAACAAAAAAATGAAGGCAATCGAGCGAGGCAGCGACGACGCGCACAAGTGTGCGACTGGCGAGGCACACGCAATCCAAGTCAAACTGCCCCGCTCTAAACGGCGACGCGCAGAGGGAGGCCGCTGCCGCGGCAACGACCGCTCTCAGCTTCAACGCACATCTCGCGTGGCGCGGCGGATGCTCATCAACCCGCCTTGTGGGCATTGGCCGCTGACCAAACGTCAGACGATTTGACCAAGCGCCAACCGTGCCGTCGTACTTGGTGCCAAGCACACACTCACCAACAAGAGGGGCAGCCTTAAACAGGCGCATCTGGTAGAGGAATAGCGCGCCGCGCAACCCTTGCGGGAGGCGCCATGCCATCATCATGGCAATGCGTGAGCGAACTGATATCTTCGCCCTCGTCGCAGTAGTAGTCTGCCGAGACGTTGTCAGACTGGTCATCTTGCGAGTCAGACTGGTCGCCCTGCGAGTCGAACTGGCCACGCTGCTCCAGCAGCTCCATCGCGGGCTCTGCGGTCCGCCCTAGCAGCGGCATCACCACGCCCCGACGCCTCTCGTTCAGCCTGTCCCGCGACGTGCTCCTCAGCTCGTGCAACAGCTGACGCCTCAGCCTTGTATTCTCGTCCGTCAGGCCGTCGATCCTCGCTCTGTACATGGCTGCCAAGCCGAGCATTCGGTCAGCCGCCGCGCTCTGCGTCAGGGCGGCCCTCTCCGCCGCGCGAGCATGCGCCTCGACCGACGACGACGACGACGACAACCCTTGTCGCTCGCGTCGGTCGTCGTCGCCGTCGCATTCGCTGTGGATCCCTTTCGCATTCGTCGCCGCCCTTTGTCGTGTCCGCCATTGCCGTCGGTCGTCGGCGCGTCGTCGTTGTCGCCCCTCGTCGTCGGTGTCGCCCTTGTCAGTCCTCATAGTCATCGTCGCCGTCGTTGGCCCCTATCGGTGCCCTTGTCGTCGCCGTCGTCGTCGAGCTTTGTCGTTGCCGCCGTCGTCGCCGCCGTCGGCGCCGATCTTGGTCGCCGATGTCGTCGGCCATTGCCGTCGTCGCCGCCGCCGCCGCCGTCGATGCCGTCGTCGGGCAGTGACGAGGGCCGACTGTCGACGACTCCGACGGCGTCGGCGCTGCATGGTGACGAAGACGACGGCTCTGGCGACGACGCGCACCGACGACGACGTGCACGACGGCCGACGGCGACGAAAACGGTTGGAGCCGACAAAGGCAACAACCGTATCCGTCGCCGTCGGCCGTCGTGCACGTCGTCGTCAGTGCGCCTCGTCGCCACAGCCGTCGCTTTCGTCAACATGCAGCGTCGGCACCGTCGGAGCCGTCGCCAGTCGGCCCTCGTCTCGTCACTGCCCGACGACGGCAACGACGGCGGCGGCGGCGGTGGCGACGGCGGCAGCGGCCGACGACATCGGCAACAAGAATCGGCGCCGACGACGACGACGACGATGGCGACAACGACGAAATTCGACGACGACGGCGACTACCGACGACGACACAGAGCGACGACGACAAGCGCCTGCCACTCGGCCAGCGTCGGCTGGAGCGCCAACGCGTGGCGCAGGCGCTCGTCGCATGCAGCGCCGCCACCCTGGCGCGGCGATCTCGAGCGGCTCGGCTGGGCGGCCGCCGTGGTTGGGCCCGCGGCGCCAGCCGCGAGCAGCGGCGACGCCGTCTCTGGCCCGCGCCCCGTCACCACCATCAGTTGCCACCCCTGCGCGAAAGGGCAACCCGTAGATATCTGAACAAAAAATATTATGCTACATAACGGACAATGGCTTTTGGGGGGTTGTGGCTTTGAGGCCCAAAGTCCAGAATCCGATGCAATTGCTACGTTGAAACCAGACAGGTATATATATATGATAAGCCCTAGAAGCATGCCCAACGAACAGCGCGTGCCACGTAACCAATACATGCGCCATACAATGCCAGCCATATACAGTCGGCACGCCTTACGAGCCACATGTACCGATAAACCATGAGCAATGCATACACCATTATGAGCCACATCAGCCGTACATGCCCTGGACGTCCTACGCGACATGTTTACAATATCAATTGTCTGACCCTCATACGACATATGGGCACATTGCACCCTATAACGTCGGTAAGCTCCACAGGCCCTGTATATAGGCCTTGCTAGCCCTATATGCTTGGTCATCAGCACGGCCCTTGCAGGCCTCATGGCCTTCATACGCAGCAGCCACACAAGGCCCTAGATGCACCAACTAAGCACTGACATCACAGACGCCCACCGTAAACCCTAGACATGGCCCCACAAGGTCTATGACCCCACTTCACCGTAGACGGCATACACGCAGATGCTACAGATAAGACGTACCAGCGCGACCAAGACTCCCAATTATTTGAATCATATACGTTGCATTGAAACCACATATAGACCACGTAACCCACGTGCACCGTCTAAGACATCAGGCTCATGAGTCTTCTGTATAAGCCCCGCGAGCCCCATCCAGCCCCGTGAGCCTTACAGGCCTTATAAGTCACTCCAGCAATGCAAAACCAGCGGGCGGCGTCGAAGCCGCGACGAGGCGTCGGCGGCGGCGACAGAGCAGCCGCCAGACCCGCACCCAAGCGCAGCTTATCATATAAGTCCAGCAGTCTTCTGGGCACAAGTGGTTTAAGTAGCTAGCCCTTGCAGCTTACAATCGTAACCCCTCACACTGCCCTATCCCCTAGACTTCGCCGCAGCGTCCGCAAGACCCTGCAGGGGGGGGGTGGCGCAAAGCTGGTCATGCGATATCCTGAAGTCATTGCTAATCGACCCTGCTATACTTTGCAAACCAGGCCCTAGCAGACCCTGCAAACGAACCTGCAATGCATTCCAACACCCTGCAATACCATGCACATGACCCTGCCATGCCTTGCAATTGCCCTGCACCCCCGCTTCTGGGCGTGGATCGTCTATGAGGTTAACTCTTCCCTGGCGGCCTCTCGGGGCACTCTCAAGGCTTCGGGGCGAAGGAGGGGGAGGGGGCCAGGTGGCCCCACGAGGGGGGCGCGCCAAAAGAGCCCCACGAAGGTCCCAATCGAGCTACAGGAAGGCCCCACGAACGACCCCAGACTGAGCACCCCTGCTGTCAAGGGCAAGGGCCGTCATCTTGACAACCCTCGGGGCCCTCATTGAGCCAGTCTTGGGCGCCATTCGGGCCCTTGGGGCGCCTTCCCAGGAGGAACCACTTGCTGTAAATGACGATAGTCGCCGTTTCGACAGCTGGATGGCCCTTGAGGCCTCGATGGGGGCTCTCCTGGGGCCCTCGTGGGACCCTCTTAAAGTTCGGGCGCCCTCCCCAGGCACCGAAAAGGCCCTCAGAATGCTTCAAGAGGGACCCACGATGAGCCCACCTGCTGTCAACGATGAGGGCAAGGACCTTACCAGCAAGGAGCTCCCTTAGGGGCCCATATTTGGGCCCTCCTGGACACGTCTATGAGCCTGGCTTGTACCCTTAAGGGCCCCTCCCCCAGGGCCCTTGGGCAAGCCCAAGAGGAGCCCCCCCCCTCCCCCCCCCCCTGCAACCAAAGACAAGGGCAGTCACGGCCAGGTGGCACTCGTGGGGTCCCCCTTGAGACCCTCCTGGCGTCATCCCGCGGCCTTATTGGGGCTTATTGGAACCATCTTAAGGCTCATCCCAAATCCCCTTTGATGCAACATTGCCCCCCCCCCACACCACTACCACTCTCGGGGCCACCCCGAGGCTCTCGGTTGCGCTGCATGCTGCCACATTGCATGTTGCAACGCATCCCTGACCAAGGCATCTTGTCTAGTCATCTTCTCTGGATGGGCTGGTAGGGGCACGCGAAGCATCACCATTAATTGCAAACCAATAGGTCCATGCACCGCTTCGCTACCTTAGCAGCACAACCAGGCACAATGCACCTCCAGGGCGGGAACTGATGGGGGAAGTAGACATAGGAGAAATGCATGGGATGGGACAGGAGGCAGCGGAGAAAGGCCGATGACAAAGGTGAGAGGTGGTGAGCCAGGGTGAGGCCAAGAGGGAATGACACGTTCTCTGGCGCAGGGCATCTCAAGACGCCGATGTCTGCACTCAACGTGTGTTCCCAGACGGTTGCGCACCGCCTGTGCTGCATCAAACTTCGGCGCCTGCTAGGCGCAGGCGGCGGGAAGACGAGCAACAGACAGCAAGCTGCAGCCCTGAGAGTACACGCACGGGCGGCCACGACACGATTGCCGCATGCACGGTTGGGCAAGCCATGCCCTTGCACCACGCAGCTCGCGAGCAAAATGCACGCGATGGTTAAATTGCCAGTCCTCTGGGCCACAGTGGCCTCTGGGCCACCGCTTGCATCACACCCCTTCTACCCTTTCTGTACGCGATGTTCCTCCTCACTCCACCTGGGGGGGCACGCTGTGGCAGCGCCCAAAGTGGCCCCAGCAAGGAGTGGCCAAAGACTATCTCGCGAGCATCGGTTCTGGATGGGGTGTTCGGGGTCAGCGGTGCGGTTCTGAGCTATGCGCCGTAATCATCACAACAAGTGCGCGCGGCCTCGCGCGCGAGCAACCCCAGAACCTCTGCCCACCATGAGACGGACTGGCTGCAAGCATTAACGTCCTACATATCTGGCGATTGTTCACGCATCACTTAGGCTGCTTTTGCACCTGCCTGATCGCCCTCTGGGCCGTCACCCTCCTCATCTTCATCTTCTTCGTCCTCATCATATGCGCCGTCACACTCGCCCTGGAGGGCCTCGACGCCAAGGCCGCCGATGCCCTTCTCGTCCCCTATGGTGATCTGCTCGGGCGCGGCGCGGGCAGCCTCGCGACCGCCGCCATCGCGCCCGCCAGCAGCAGGACGATCGGAGCGGCCCGCAGCCTGCGACAACGCAGCGGGAGACAAGGCGCTCACGACGATCATAGGCACAAGACATGCACTGGACGCAATCGTTGCAACCACTCGGCAGCTCACAAACCACCGTCGCACAATGCAAATCAGGCGAACATTGCACACTAGCAACACAGCAACAGCGGACAAGTTGATGACAAGTCCCACCAACTCTTCAGGGCGGCATATGAGGGGACGGCCACACCGAGCAAATGAGGGAAGCGAAGGACGAGACTGGACGCATGCATGAGGGAGCTGGGAGACGGACGACGAATCGCACGAGGAGGATGGGACGGACCATGAGTAGAAGGATGATGCTGACACGGGTGAGGGGAGGACATCGGCCGAGAGAGGGGAGGGTTGCAATTCCCACCCCCGTTGCAACCCCCCTCCCCCTCCCCGCCCCCCCCTTCGCACATCCCCCAATCGGAGCCAGAACCACGCGCATTTCTTGGGTAGCTCTCGGGGCGCTCTTGGTGCGCTTCTGGGCGCTCGCGGGCCAGTCTCGGGTCATTTTTTTCCTGGGGCATCTGTTGGGGTCATCTTGCACAGCTTTGGGTCCGTCTTGAAGCCTCGGGGGGGTCACCGCAAGCAAAAAGGCAACGCAACGCAACGCATTGATAACCATTTGGGTTTTGATGAAACCGTGGGCCTCTTGATGGCCCTCCAGTGGGGGGCTCTTTGACCAGTTGTGGCCGTCTGGGGGGCGGTCTTGGGGGCTCTTAGGGCATATTGTAAGCAGCTCGGGCGCGCGTGCGTTGTAGTTGGCCATCTTGGAGGCCCAGTTGCAGTCCGATGCCGTTTTGGAGCCATTGCGGGAAACCTTGGGCGCTTCAACCTAGCAGACCATTCTCCAGGTCCAGGGGAGCGGGGTAGGGCGAGGGCGTTACTTTCCTCGAAGGAGGGAGGGGTTGGGCGAGAACGTGGTTTAAGCCACTTCCCTGACCACCCCAACTTGTCAATGCATCGTTTCTGGATGTGCTGGTGGCAACACGCTAAATCGTAACCACTGTTATCTGGGACCATGCGCCTGCCTGAACGCACGAGAGATGCAATTCAACAAAACAGGGAAGCAACTCAGCCTCAGCGCCATCCTTCTCAGCGCCATGCTTCTCAGCATCATCGTCATCATCACGGGCGTCAGGAGCAAGCGACGGCAATGGGGCATCCTGGATGTGTTTGCGCTTTGCTTTCTTCTGGCCGCCGTCGCCCGTCAGCTCAGGCTTGCGCTCCTCTCCTCCTCCTGCTCCTGGCTTTGCCGCCTTTGGCTTGCCTTTCTTGCCCTTCTTGGTGCCGTCGGCCGCCTCCTCTGGTGACGCCTGCTTTGTCGCTGCCATCTCCCGCGCCTCTGCAGCGCGCAACTGCTTCCTCAACTTGTCAGCCTCATCCTTTGCGTTCTTCTGCTCTCGGGCCCTGATGGCCTGCTCCTGTGCTCGAATCGCTCCGATATCCTGCATCCTCGACTCCTGAACCTGTCTGTGGAGCCCCTCTGAGATGCTTCTCCTCGCTCCCCACTGCTCCTCGAGCCACTCCTTCCCAAACGTAGTGAAGAGCGCGTAGCTCGCGGTCTTCGTCGGGCCCCACTTCGAGACGGCCAGCAAGCTGTGAATCTCCGCCTGGCCCCCGCCCCACCCCCAACGAGCGCTGCACGCACCCCCAAAAAAACGCACGAGGAGACATGACAAACACCACAGGGCAACCATACAAATGCAAGACCAGCGCCACCTGTCCAACACACGTGACCACATGGGACAACCAAGAAGCCACGAAATGCACGCCGCAGGTGAAGCCGCGCGCGCGCGAAGCGCACGCAACTTCACCTGACCACGCGCCACGGAGGCATCCGACGCCCTTTTGGGCACCCTTGGAACGACCAACCGACGCGAGCAGCCAAACGAACAACGATGCAAAGGATCGGGGCAAGGGTATTCGCGGACTCGCGTCGTTCCGACCCGATCCTGGATCGGGTCGAAAAGACGCGAGTCCGCAGAGACCCTCGACTTCCTCCTCCATCTCTCCCCTTGCTCTTCCGTTATGTCCACTCTCCTCCTTCTCCTCCTCTTCCTCCGCCTCCTCATTCCCCTCCTCTTCCTCCGCCACCCTCGCGTCCTCGTCCTGATCCTCAAGTCTGTCTCCTTGTGCACATGCTCCGCTCTCTCGCCCGCCCCGCCCCTCCATGTTCTCGATGTACTTATGCTCCGCAAGGTGCTGCAGCGCACGCTGGTCGGGCTTCTTCAGGCCCTGGGCGGTGGCAATCCATTTTGGTATCTTCGTGTCATCGCCACGCTCGCTGGCGCACTTCCCGAGTGGGCGGCCGTTGTGCTTCATGCTGTCGTCGGAGTCGTCGCTGTCCGCGCTGTCGTCGGCGTCGTCGCTGTCGTCGTCGTCCGAGGCCGCTTGCAGCGGCTGCCGCTGCTTCAAGTTCTGCTTGAAGGCTGACCGCGGCCGCGAGTCCGACACAAAAAAGCAGCATACTCGAAAAAAAAATAGAAAAAAGCAAATAAAAAAAAACTCAAAAAAACTATATCAAAAAAAAAAAAAAAGAAAAGAAAAAAAAAAAACTAGAACTCAGAGGAAAAGCGCTTCTTCTCCCTCATGTTGCTGGTGTGGCCCTTCTCGCGCTTCTGGCCGCCGCTCTGCTCCCTCTTGCTGTCGTTGCCCTTCTTGAGCCTGTCGCCAATGTCGATATTGTGCTTCTCGCCCTTGCTGCGAGCCTTGACTGACAGCTCGCTTCGACGATGGCCTTTGACAGGGGTCTGATCCTGCTTGTCGCTCTTGCCGACAAAGCCGTCCTCCTTCTCCTTCCTCATCTTCATCTTCTTCGTCTCGGCCGAGCCGATCACGTCATTGGAAGCTGAGTCCGACATGTCGCCTGAGTTCTGATCGCTGTCGCTCATGTCCGAGTTGTCGCTAGCCTTGGCCTTCTCCATGGCCGCGAGCGCACTCTTCAACCACGGGTGCTGGCACTTCATCTTGGCGAGCTCCTGCGCGGGCTGGCGGGCGCGCCGCCTCTCGGTGGCAGTTTTGACGCTTCCAGGGGTTTCTTTGTGGGCCTCTTGGGGGCCTCGTGGGCTTCTGGAAGTCTTTTGGAGTCTCCTGGGCGCCTCCTGTGGCCTCCTGGGGGCATCGGTTTGGCGGGTGTCTTGCACTGTCGCTTTGTGCCCCCCCTTTTGGCTTTCTCTTGGGGTGGGCCTCTGGGGGCCGTCTGGTGGGCCTCAAGGGCCGCTCTGGGGCCCTCTTAGGCCGCGTTGGGGCCCTCTTAGGGGTTGCTTGGTCCGCCTTAGGGCGCTGTTCGGAGCCTCGATGCCCGGCATGGAGCGTCGAGGCACGAAGCAGCGAGAATCCCAATCACATAGGAACCCTGAATAAAAATCAATGGTTTGACATCGTGGCACCTTCTCGGGTGGCCTCGTAGAGCGCCCCCGTGGCTTCTTGGAGGTCCATTGGGCCCTCTTGGGGCCACTGGGCGTTTATATTGGGCGCTCTCGGGCCGTCTTGGAGATTTATCGGGCCCTCGTGGGCAGCGCGCATGCACGACGGTGTGCTCATGTCTAGACCACCTCGCCCAATCTACACGAAGCGCTGCTTTGCTGGTCTACTCACCACAGCTTAACCCTGTGCTGCGCGCGCAACTCAGGCTCGAACTACTCTACTCTGATCTACATGCTACACCTGCTATTTACGCAACTCCATGCTAGATAACGCTTCCCCTAGGCATTCCACCACATACTCTAGTGCACCCTATGCCAACCTACTTTCAACTCTGCAATGCCCACCACGGCGCCACGAGGCACGAAGTGGAGTTACCCCCATGCTTCTGATGCCCCCTGCCCTGAACTCCAAGATGCTGAAGATGGCCTCCAAGACGGCCCAAGAGCCCCCCAAGACGTCCTCCAAGAAGGCCCGAAAGGATCAAAATGGCCTCCAGGCTGCCAGGATGACCTTCAAGATGCCCACGTGTTCCCCGAAGGCTTTTCAAACCGATTCGGGGACCACGTGGCCCGATAGCTCGGCAGGTCTGGCCTCAACGTTCGGCCACATAGGCGCTTCCACAATTGCAGGGGGCGGCGATGATTCGCCGTAGGCGTCTTCGATACAATCCTACATGACGCCCCCCCCCCATTCCCCTTGCACGCTCCTCTTTGCAGCCGCTGCCTCTCCCCTCCCCTTCCCCCCCTCCACGTCCTCGTCAGCCTGCCTCTTCAATGACTCGTGCATGTCTTTCACCTCGCGGACGCCCTCCTCGGCGGCCAGACATTGGCATGGCGAAACGGGGACGCCGAGGACGACGGCGACGACGACGACTACGGCGAGAATGGTGCTGATGATGTTGCTAATCGATAGTGGGATCGATAGTGAGATCGATAGTGAGATTATCAGATTGACAGCGAGATCGGCAACGGGATCGATAGTGCGATTGGTTGCGGGACCCCGTGGCTCATAGCAAAATGACCGATGATTGAAGTTCGAGGGCCGATGCACTGTGAATGAGCATCGGAGGCTGAGGGTCGAGACTCGGGGGTCGAGGATCCGAGGCCGAAGTGCGGGAATCGAGCCGAGGACAGAGGACTGAAGTTCTCAATCTACCGCCGAGGGCCCGTATTTGACGTTTGCGGGCCACGGCACCAGCTCCTCACCATCCTCATCCACATCATCACCCTCATTCACTTCCTGCTCCCCTCTGCCCCCCCCCGCATGCCCACATTTCTGACAAGACCTAGCCACGATTGCTCAAACGGGTGAGGGGTGTGGACGTTGAGCGACACGCAGAGGGCAATGCGAGCGATCCCACTATCGATACCATCGACCATGCAAGTGGTAGAATCACCGGTTTCATTATCGATCTCATTCCTAATATCACTATCGATCTTACTATCGGTTTGAGTGTGTTGATCGCCGAGTGCACGTTCATTCGCGCGGCGCAGTGCGCACAGCACTTCCCAGGGTAGCGAACGCTTACGCAACGCACCCGACAATGCAACGCAACGCAACGCACTACAATGAACGCAGCACCACATCATGTACTGGGACCTGAGGGGGGGGAGGGCATTTGCGCTAATGCACGCGGCAGTGCAAGCAAAAGAGGGTCGGTCCTTCTTGCGCTTGTTCCACTGCTCTTGCCACACGGTCATCTGGCGCCCCATCGTAGTGTCTTTATCTGCCCTGCATTGCTTTGAAGCTGGAACGTTCAGAGCACAACATAAAAGCTTGAGGCACCGTTGTTTGTAATGAGAGCCCTGGGTCGTCCGAAGGTTTGCCTATGCTTCGCTATGCTATTTTGCTTTGTTCCTGTCTGCGTAACGATTGGTCATGGTCCCTCGAACCTGCCTCATGTGAAACGAACTCTTGGATCCAAGCTCACCGAGATCCTCTGCTGTCACTCCGACACCTTTCAAATTCAGGATAATATACTCTACCTGTTTGATCGTTAGTTTGTCGTACTTGCGGTGGCGTGCTCGAAGCTCGATCTCTGCCTCATATATGTAATCATCAGACTCGTCGTCTGAATATGAGCCCTTTCTTTTTTAATATCATCACTTTTACCATAATACGCCTTCATGCCAGAAGTCAACAAGCTCTGAACCGGATCTGGGCCACTGCTCGATTTGCTACGCTTTTTGCCCATCGTCTGTCCTGTGTTCGGTATGCGGACAGCCCCGTGCGCGGCGAAGACGTGCAGGCTTAGCTGCTGAGCCAAACAAGCAATGCGGATCATGATGCATCCCTGCACTGACGCGCATCGCAATGCACTTCAGGCAACGCAGGACATGCACTGATTGCGTGGACAACGCAAGCCTATGCAACACATACCACATCACATGAATGCACCGCCATGCAATGTCAGTCTCGCAATGCAGTGCACAATGCAAGTACATGCAACGGGCGCAGATCGCGTATGAATGTTCGCCGACGCTGGGCCCAACCGTACAGGCACAACCGCGCGCTGCACATATGCGCACCCCCTCTTGCTGTGAACGGAATGACGAGGGCAAGGCGTATCAATTCACCAAGATGTGGCAGGGCAGGGGACGCGGGGGCAAGATTGTAATTGTACACACACGGCAGAGCAACCTGGTCTGTCGAGGGCAAGGTTGAGGATGGCACGGCGAGGGGGCAAGATGCGGGAAAGCGGATGCATACTTGCACACCAGGCGGAGGGGTGAAGGGAGCGGCGGAGTCGAGGTCGCGGGGGGGGGGGGGCTGAACGGGGGGGGTGAGGGGGCGAGAAGCATGAGGGCGAGGGCATACGTATAAAGAGACGGGCTGGCGACGGCGGCGGCGACGATGACGATGGTCGCGGGGGACAGTAAGGGACAGATGGGGACCGTAGGGGGCCGTAGGGGACCGCAGACGACCAAAGCGAGAATAGGGCACCGTAGGGGACCGCAGGGGGCCGCAGGGGACCGCAAGGAACCGTCGGGGTCCGTAGGGGCCCGCAGTGGACCGCAGGGGACAGCGGGAGGCCGTAGGGGACCGACGGGGCCGCATAAGACAGAGGGGACCGTAGGGGTCCGCGAGGGGCAGCAGGGAGCAACTGGGGACCGTATGGGGACGTAGAGGGCATCAGAAAACAGACTGGACAGTAGGGGCCCGTAAGTAACCGTTCTCTGGGAAGCCATGAGGAACCCTGGGGAATCACAAGAAGGGTCCCTGTGGATCCTGGGGGGTGGCCACGCGAAACCCAAGGGGTTCATGAGGGGCTTTGGGGGTTCCAGAGGGGCCCACGCCCAAAATAACACAGCATAACCAAACCCCAACAATATATTCACTGACATGCATGGGAGTGCGCTGCAGCCACACCGAATTCTCAATAAAACACGCATGCGCGACTTAGTACACCACGCGAACGCACTACACCAAAACATTATAACAACGTATTACACGAATACGCTAACACCTGATACTACGCGAACACTCTGCGCTAATGCACTACACACATACACTACAATAATACACTTCACTCATGCGCTCTACGAAGACACTGCACGACAACGCTACGCGAATACGCGACACGGACGTGCTACGCCAATTCATGCCACGACATCAACAATTATGATTCGTGTTGTTGCATGGTTCCAGGGGGGCCTTCAGAGAGCCCAAGAAGTCATTTTTCGAGCCGCGGAGCCTTTCAAATGTGAGCCTCCGAGAAGCCATAGCCCATCGCAACCATAAAGGCACTCAATGTTTGTTGCCTTCCCGCCGTTTCGCCCCCGTCAGCTTGCCAATGCCTCAAGAAGGCCCGGGGGTGGCCAAAGAGAGCCCCGCGAGAGGCCCCAGATTGCCCCAAGACGGCACCAACGTCGTGGACTAGGCAGCGCGTCGTAAAGTGTCGCGCACTAAACATCGCTTGCTCAGTGTCGTGCATGAAGTAAGTGTCGCGTAGCGGTGTACCATTAGCTGCCGTAATAACGCAGGGCCGGCGCGTCGTGTAGTAGCGCAAATTGATTACGCAATAGGTTCGTGTAGTGCATTGGCGCCGTGCAGTTGTATTGTGTACTATATTAGCGTGTTAGCGTAGTGTATTCGCATCGTGTTGTAATGTAGTGCATTCGTTCGGCGCGCACTGTAGTAGCAGATTTAGCGTCGTATCTGTCGTATTACATTTAGTGCAGCTTATGTCGTGCCTTCAACTTAATATAAGCTCGTGTGCGATCTGCAATGCAAAGACATTCGCGCCTCATCTTCAGTGCCGCACACCTGATGCATTGTAGCAATTGTTGCGTATTTAGTGCAGCGTAAGAGCCGTGGTGTACCAGGTCTCGCGTGGAAAATGTAGTGCGTTAGCTGTAGTGGGTTGCCCATCGCGTTTAAATTGTTGCGCCTTACGCGTCGTGCCTTTTAGTGTCGCGTATTAAGCGCAGTGTCCTAGGTGTCGTGTCTTGAGTGGCGCGCGCAAAACGTCGCGTGCAAAGTGTCGCGTATACTGTGTAATTGTTGCGCGCGGGATGTCGCGCGATGCCGACATGTGTAATGGGCCGAGCGCCGTGCGCTAATTATCGCGTTCATGCGCAGTCGTAATACACTACCCATTGCCGTGGTTGAAATGTCCTATATATACTGTCGTGTATTATGTGTAGCGCACGGGCTATAATGTAGATCGCGTCGTGCTTCAATGTCGCGCGTGAATGAAAGCGTCGCGCATTAAATGCCGCGTATTATCGCGCATTAAATACAGTGCAACAAGTGCCACGCAGTTCGCTGTTTAAAACAGTTGACAATGTCTCGTAACATGCGCCGCGCGCCAAGCGTTGCGCGCTGAGTATCGCGTACGAAAAGTCCCGCGTTACGTGCCGCGTAGAGTGCGCTAGTGTGGAGTAGTGTATTCGAGCGATGCATTTGCGCGGTGCGCTAATGAAGTGGATTCGTGGATAAGTGTCGCGCGATAAAGATCGAGCGTTGAACGTCGCGCATGAATGGTTCCGACGTAAGTGTCACGCGCACAGCGCGATAGCGTGGATTAGTGTAGTCGCGCCGTGTATTAGTACGGGGTAGCTGTGCAGTGTATTAGTAGATTGTGTTCGCGTGTTGTAATGTATTAGAGTAGCGTACTGTATCAGATCCTGCATCCTCCACGCATGGTTATTTTCTTTTCATGGCCAAGGTTGCCCGAAGATTTAAACGCATCGTGAATTCTATTCTGAATAGCATATTGCCCCCCTCCCCCCCCCCCCCCCCCCCCCCCCCACCACGCCGAAGAAAACCCAGTGATATCCGCGGCGCACCAGACACACCCCGACTAACCCCCAATAGTTTCAAGAACCCAACGAGATCCCAAAGAAACTGGACGTCCTGAGCACGTGCGACTGAACCTTGAAAGTCCTGCATATCCCTGTGGGATCCCGAGGAATCCAAAGGCAACCTGAAAATTCATCTTGACGAGGATGAGGAAAACATGCAGAATCCGATTGAATATTTAGACATCCTGAAGAAGTTGAAAGGAAAACTAAGAACCCCTGAGCAGTCCCTAAAAACCGAACTCTGATACATCCTGAGGAAGGCAGATGAATCCTGAAGAGCCCTGACGCACAAGCAGACACCCAAGTAAACGCCCCATATGCACCCCGAGAGACCACCACGCTTCGAAGACGCCTCTGGCCCACAAACCAGGCGCGCTTTAGGGCGAGCCGCGGGCCCACGAACCCAAAGAGCGCCCAAAGGAGACCAAAGATTTGTTTAATACTTTTTTTTTTTTTATTTTTAACAAAAAAAAAAAAAAAAAAAAAAAAAAAAATGCGTAAAACTG
>CAUYUJ010000379.1:0-40000 GCA_963575745.1 Prorocentrum cordatum | reverse complement strand
GTCGCCGAAGGATCGGTCGAAGGTTCCCAGGGCGGCTCCAAGATGGCACAAGAGGCCTCCGAGACAAAGAAATTCATAGAGGCCTATAGCCCACAACCCAGGCACGGTGGTGGGAGGGGCCGAAAGCCATTAGATAGGTTACGGAGGTGTTCGGAGACGCAAGGAAATTCCATCGGAGGTTGTAGAAGGTGCTCAAAACTTCTCCGCGGTGTCCGCGGGCTTCGACGTTTTTGGCACGGGTGATGCGAGAAGAAGGTGGGGGAGGAAGATGGGAAGGAAAAGGATTTTTCCCAGGATTTCCTACAGGCCGACGACCTAGGGAGGGGAGGGGCAGGAGCGGGGGGGGGGGCAGGGCGGCGACGGCGGGCGCGGGCAACCTGCAATAGGCGACCCGCGGGCCGCAGACCCAGACATTCGTGTCCGAGTCGGGCAGCAGCCCGCGTCACAGCCACACCAGCAGATCATTGCTGCGACAGCCGCAGCTGGCGGCGTGAACGCAACAAACGAGGAGAAGGAGGGAGGAAGAGGATTGAGGAGGATAAAGAAGGAGAGATGAGCGACGAGGAAGAAGGGATGGGAGGAGGAGGTGGAGGAGCAGGAGGAGGAAGACGAGGACGGAGGGAGAGAAGGAGGGATGGCGGAAGGGAAGAGGAGGGGGGACGGAAGGGTAAGAACGTGGAGAAAGAGGAAAGTGTGCCAGATGGGACGACCAAAATGCGTGGAAAGGGGTGACGGGCGAGAAAAAGGGTGACGAAGAGAGGGATGCGGAGGGGGAGGACGAAGATGAGGAAGACGACGCAGAGAGAGAGAGAGAGATTGAGGTAAGGAGAAACGGGGATGAGAAAAACAAGGACAACGACTGTGATAACTGGTCGCGCGGCAATTCTGACCCTGGCCCATCTGCTAACCGTGACGCCCCCCACACATCGATTGCGCCAGAACAAATCTCACTCACCCTCTGAATGATCGGGCTGTGCTTCCAGGCTGCCGCGCCGTGGGCGCCCGTCCCCGCCTGTCGCCGTCTCGTGAAGCAGCTGGATGGCGGGGGTCTCGGCCAGAAGGCGCCCCTCTCCGCCGCGCCGCAGCCGCACATCGGCGACGGCGGCGCGATCCTCCGATCCCACTCGGAGCGGATCCCATTCTGGAAAACCCCATAAGAGCAGGAAAAAACAGGAGGGAAAGGGTACTGCTACCCGAATGTCGCCTGTTGCTCGAGCGAGCTACCGCCTTCACAATCGCACAGCAGGCTTTGGCCGCCCACGACCCACAGGTGGAATGTGGCGTGCCCCGCGGAACCGCCCCCTGCAGGTTCACAACCCTGCGTGCCAGTGATGAGCGGACGTTGGTGGCAAACTAAAGCGGTCGCCGCCCGGAGCGCGAGGGAAGCGGGGTGAGGCGAAGGGCGGGGGAAAAGCTCGAGCACCGCCGCGGCCCCACCACTCCCACCCAGCACGGGAAAGATGAAGGGGAACTGGAACACACAAATAAATCCACACAAATAAAAATATCCCCCATATTTTCCCATATTTTCTGGGTTTCTGTCTTCCCCCCCACTTCCCATATTTTCCCATATTTTCTGGGAATCGCCGATTAATTGTGTCTGTGTGTTTTCTCCCCTCCTGAAGAGAGGCGGAGCGCGACGGTCGGTCCTCCTGCAGCCTCGCGAGCGCCGCCGCGGGGGACAGCAGCCCGACGCGGCCGTAGCCCCAGCGGCTGTACTTGGCCTGGCCGGCGCGCGCGCGCGCCGCGCCAGCGGCGCCGCCGCGCAGGAGGAGGAGGAGGAGGAGGAGGAGGAGGAGGAGGAGGAGGAGGAGGAGGAGTGGAGGAGGGCGGAGGAGGAGGAGGGCGGGGAGGAGGAGGGGTGGGCCAGGTTCCCGGGCGGCGAATTTGCAGGCCCTGGCCGGGGGGCCTCCCGCTGATGCTGTTGCACCTCGTCCATGTCTTCCTCCTCCACCTCCTCCTCCTCCTCCTCCTCCTCCTCCTCCTCCTCCTCCTCCTCCTCCTACTCCTCGTCGTCTTCTTCTGATTCGTCTTCTTCGCCTTCTTATTTGTGTTACGATCTTCTGCATCCTACTATTCGTGATAGTACTGACATGACCATTCGCATTAACATTCGTAGTATCAGTCTTATCCCTCATAGTATCAGTATGCTTACTCTGTTTCGTATTATTGTTCGTAGTAGGTGTCACATTCTTCTTCGTAATACGATTATTGTTATGATTAGCATGTGTAGTTTTCTGCTTCTTAGTAATACCATTATTACTCATAGTATTACTCGTATGTGTAGTATTACTCTTAATATTATTATTAGGATTAGTCTTATCAGTAGTATCATGATTACTTATGAATTTAGTATGAGTATTATGTTTATTATTAGTGTTAGTAATAGTATTAGTATTATCGTTCGTCTTCATATTATTCGTCTTATTCGTATTAGTAATAATCATATTGGTATTCGCATTCGTGTTCTTACTCTTCCTCGTCCCCCCCTTGTTCCTCTTCCTCCTCCTCCTCCTCCTCTCAGTCCTCCTCCTCTTCCTCCTCCTCCTCCTCCTCCTCCTCCTCCTCCTCCTCCTCCTCCCCCTCCTCCTCTCATTATGTCTCGTATTGGTGTTCTTCGTATTATTCATAATATTCGTATTATAAATATTATTATCAGTAGTATTAGTCTTCCGAGTATTGCTAATAGTATGATAACTCGTATTAGTACTACGAGCAAATACTATGACTGTTATGGTCATTAAGACCAGTGGAAACATTATTATGTATTGT
Source organism: Prorocentrum cordatum (assembly GCA_963575745.1). Classification (NCBI taxonomy): domain Eukaryota; class Dinophyceae; order Prorocentrales; family Prorocentraceae; genus Prorocentrum; species Prorocentrum cordatum. The sequence continues at coordinate 37,228 of CAUYUJ010000379.1, read as the reverse complement.
TAGTATTATCAATAGTACTGTGATGATTCGTATTTTTACGATTAACACGTTTAATCTTATAATTCTTAGTTTGATTCGTATTACTGTTATTAGTATCATCATTGTTCGCATTGCTATCATTATTATTCGTCGTTGTATTAGTAGTATTGTGTTCATGTCTCCTCTTATCGATATTAGCATCGTGTGTCTTACTATTGTTCCTCGTATACGTATTATTGTTCGTAGCATTTAGAAAAATACTATTATCAATCCTCCTCCTCCTCCTCGTCCTCCTCTTCCTCTTTCTCCTCCTCCTCCTCCTCCTTTTCCTCCTTTTCCTCCTCCTCCTCCTCCTCCTCTTCCTCCTCCTCCTCCTCCTCCTCCTCCTCCTCCTCCTCGTCCTCCTCTCTCTTTCCTCCTCCTCCTCCTCCTCCTCTCCTCCTCCTCCTCCTCCTCCTCCTCCTCCTCCTCCTCCTCCCTCCTCCTCCTCCTCCTCCTCCTCCTCCTCCTCCTCCTCCTCCTCCTCCTCCTCCTCCTTCCCCTAAATATCTACCTTCACCGCCTCCTCCTCCTCCTTCACCTCCCGCTGATCATGTGGTAGGAGCTGTTTCCCCGGAGGCGAATGAAACTTGGACCAAAGAGCAACGCCAAACAACTTTGCCTCACACGCTACTGTTTGACGGCTATGCTCCACGATCGTACGATTGATTCTGACGGTACCTCGCCCACCCAGTCGGAATGTTATAAGCTCTCCCCCATCGGCGGATGAACCAAAGTTAGAAACAGGCGGTATTAAAACAAGTGGACAACGCACTGAACACAGGCCCCCACCCGAGCGGGTCATTTCCGATGAAGTTGAAAAGAAAACGCGCCAAACGATCGAAAAATGTAGTCGGTTAAAGATTTTTGACAAGCGATATAATATTCGTATGCGTCGTACAGCACCAAAACGAACAACCTGTTCTTCAAAACCTATCATTGAGCGCAGGTTCGGAGCCACAAAGACGATCAACCGATGCTGGGCTCAAGTATCTGGAAAAGCGGCTTGCGGAAAGGACCGGGAGATTCACCCGGTTGAGCTAACACTCCGTGGCTGGCGCCAAGTCGCGACTTCCTTTAACAAGATGTTGGTTAGTACCTCGTCAATGCATCATCAGACGGTCCCTGCTCACGTACTTCGCCCAAGCATCTGCAAAAGTTTCGCGGGCTCCCACTTTGACCACCGTGGCAAACTTCAATGCGCATTACGGCGTCTAGTCCTTGCCTACTTGCAATGGCAACGGCTGCATTAGCACAGCTTCTTTGAATAAAACATGTCTCAATAACTCTCGAAGTACTTGAGGTATGCTTGCAGTCTTGGCGACCCCGCATCGCCTTCCACCTGTCAGCAATATTCCACCAGGCCCGCCGATAATGCCACCGCACTCTGTATTGAACCCCACGGATTGAGAACACGATCCCCTCATCACCGCGCACGTCCACTCGTCATATGGTGCGCCCCCTTTCCTGCAATGCCGGCAACTGCACTTACAGTTAACGCATCAAGGCGTTCTGGGTGCAAATACCGGCGCCCAAACCTGTCGCGATTCTAGGTAGCGGCCTAGCGCGGTGACACTTGTCCACGCCCATGGGGTTGAGGCTGGCATGGAACGCGCCAGTTCCTTAGCCGAAATTTGTATACCCGAGCGGCCCCGCGCTGATTTGACTGGCTTGCCCTGCGCACTAAAGCTCGGCAGTTCTTCACTTTTGAATGTGGTCACGGCTCATCGTCGTCTTCTCCGCAAGGCGACCATCACCCCTCGCTGCTGCAGGCCTGACACAGTTGACGCGCCCATCAGCAAGCCAGCGATCCACCTCTCACCATAGCCCTTACCAACTTCATTCCACAAGCCGACTCAGAAACTTGACACACGCCAAGCCATCCTGCCCTTCTCCGAGTCTGCCCCTCGCTTCAACGACAAGCACACGCACGATTCTTCTTTCGAACCAAACAACACCAACATACTTTTCCGCTGAGGAAAACATATACATGGACCGATAGCCAGATTCCCCTCGCCTCACGCTAAATCACATCGGGCGGCGCTTTCCCGTCGCCAATACCGACGCCACGCACGATGCCCACGCATTAGCCTACGAGTTGCCGGCGGCGTCCCTGGCGCGAAACAATGAGATTACAAGAATGTCACAGATGCCTGGCTCGCGACCTGTAGGGCAACCTGATGAGGACGTTCTGTCGGTTGTCGATGCGTAGAAGATTGCGCGCTTAACAGATATGAACTTAGGCTCGACCCCTCTCTCAACGCCCCCTTCGGGCATGCCCTAGACCCCTGGGCGGCCACCGGGGAATAACAGTTTTTGAGCTGCCAATGATCGGGGCAGCTGCCGACATGTTCTTTCATGCGACTTGCCTTCAAATTGCTGAGCCACCACGCGGGGTCGGCGCCCAGGATTAGCCTCGCCGCCCCCGTCGGCATCAGCGCACGCGCACCCGTAAGGGCCACGCTGGCACCTGCCCAGTACTCCTCCGAAATTACTCAACAATATGCGCCTCAAACTGATCCATCTCATCCCACCGAGCCTTCAACGCGAGCTCTGGATCGAGCTCAACGCCCGACGTCGCCCCAGGTCCGTGCTTCCCTCCTACACAACGAAACAGATGGCGCCCCTGGTGACAGGGCGCACCTCTGCAACGTTGTCGCACGCCTCGCGCGCCCCTGGAACCCGACCACCCCCTCCGCCAATGCGCCCCGCGCATCCACTGATCAAGCTAGACGTCTCGCGTAACTTGGCAGGTGAAGCTAGCGGAAGCGCTGCGAGCTCCTCCTCGGAAACCCCACGCCCGCCCCAGCCCCCGACGTCGCCGCGCCCCCCTGCCCACCACAATCTGGCCAAAGTCTGAGCCGCAAGTAACTCGGCGCAGGGGCGAGCTGCGAAGCGGCCCTGGCCATCCTGAGCCGTTCGGCGAGATGCGCCAGTCTCTTCTAGTCTCGGCCATTACAGGCACAAGTCCACCTCCATTCTGCCCACGCTTGACTTCGCTGACTTCCTGTCCCTCACCTGGCTCAATGCGAATAATTCCTGGGCCATGCGACCTGAAGGGGGCTTTCGCAGATGGCTGTTGACATGTCTGGCAGGACAAGTTCCATCGCTAGATGAAACTACGATGTTGATTCAACATGCTGGGTTTCTCCATCAGAACTTCCTCCCCTCGTGCAGTTTGACTCTGGTTGTGCCACGGAACCCCTCCATCGCGCTGCAACACTCTCTGAAGGGGTCGCGGTCCAACTGCGAGGCCCCCGCGGAATGTTCGAAGCCAAAGCACGACCTACATGCCCGGCACAACCTTAACGCTCACCATCCCGCAGCCGCGAATTTCCCACGCGCTTCCCGGCCCGAGCCCCGTCGAGCCGGAAGCGCGCAACCCGCTGAAAGCCGCGCTCACTAGGCACACTATCGAGAGTAGACCTTTCTCACCCTTGACCAACCTCCCAGTTTCCACGCGTCCTCCACCACGCTAGCAACTCGCACTGGCAAGTATGCCTCGGATGCGCGCGACTGCGCTTTGCGCCGGCTTTTGCCGCATTACCTCGCAGCTCCCCCGACGAGGCGACCTGCTCGATGACATCCACGCTTGCGCCGAACACCCGCTAAACTACATCGGAACCGACCCCGTCATATGAAACCCAACACGTACCTCATCGGCGGTCATATTGTCGCGTGCTTCATCTACGCGTTCATGTCCACGTTCCTCAACGCGTTCGCCATCGGGCTCCTTGCCACGCCCAGCCTCTCCGGCCTCAGGTTGAATCTCTGTGTCCTTGCCCTCTTCACGCCTAATTTCTCGGGCCCCCTGATCGCCTCGTGGATCCTCTGCCCGTCATTCTGCTGCCGCCGATCGCTGCGGATTTACACCGACCGGGCGCCGGTCGCCATCGCAACCAAAGATAGCACGGAACTCAGCCCACCCCATTCAATGCCCCCGTGGCCCAATTTCACTCTCACCATCCCAATCATCGATGCGATCCCCCATCGCACCAATTCTTCGATAAATTCATGGCGCCCATCACTCATTGCTCACATGCCTAGGGGATCGACCCCACGTCTCTAGGCGCAGGCAATATGATTATGGGTCCACGGCTTTGTGACATGGTTAACCCGTCTTTGACTACCAACTCGTCCACGAGTGGCCCCACCTTACCCTCTTCCTTCCTGGAACGGCAGGGCCCCGCGCGTATCCGAACTGCCGCTAACCTCTGCCGGATGTTCGGGCCATCTTGTTGTTTGTCTCAATCAATCGACTAAGCTTCCACGACACTTCGGGCCGCGCGGTTCACGGGCAGCGCCTCGCCCAGCTACAGCCTCGCACCCGCGGCGCCCCGGCGCGGGCCCCACGGCCGCGCGCATCGACTCCGCCACGGCAATCCCCCGAGCCACTACCGGCCCGGCGTCAACAGCCAGGTCATTACTGGGCGCTGCCATTGGCAGCGTCAATCTGGCTGCATGTTCAATTTCGAGCGCGCTGGAGACAGTTTGCCAGGACAGCTTCTCACGCTACGACCCTCATCTGCACCCCACTTCCCCCCGTCGCTGCCTTGGCGCCAGAACTCGCGAAACCTGACGACGCCTTGTGGATTGCCGACGATTGGCCCTTGGCTTGTCTCATGCAACCCCCAGGAAGACACAGCACTCGCACCTTGCTCTGCAGTCGGTGCCTCACTTTTTTCGGCGGGGTCTCCAGGTGCATGATGCGTCCTCCAAACTCGGGCAACACCACGTTGAGCTTCCGCCCTCAACGCATTTCGCGGGCCGCCCTGACATCCGCAAGAATCGCAAACTTATCGATGACCACAGATGCAAAAGTCGTTCATTGAGGTGAATGAGCACGCTCTCCTCCGAAGTCAGTCTTCTATTTGTCGCCCAAAGCACCCTCCAACGTCATAGGTTGGCATTCAGCAATTCTGAACGCGCGCCCTCTGGACGCAACCACGCGCGCAGGAATCTCCGACCGGGCAAACTTCCACCCCCATGTCAAGATCGCACGAAGCCCCAGCAGCATCCTCCAGCGCCGCGACTTTGTTTCTAAAAAACGGCTCCATGTTAGCCCGGCGCCCTGTCAGAGCGGGACAATGATCGCGCATGCCCCGCCATCTTCCTCGGCGCCCCCCCGCCCCCCGCCAAGCCGCGCGTGGTCGCGCGAGAACGGCGAAAAACCTTGCTCGAGCGCCCCGAACCTCCGCGCACGCCCCCCCCCGTGCTTTTCCTCGTGCGCAGCGGGGGCGCGGCGTGGGCAAGCGAGCTCGACTTCCACTTCGCAGGGTCTCAGGCCATGCGCAATCCTGTCGGGCGCCCTGGCCTCCTCCCCGAAGGACGTCCGCCGCGTCGCATCACCCGCCGCAGACACACTCGCCCCCCAGATCCACGACGACTGGATTCTGACCAGGCCCCACGGGCCCAGGCGGACCCAGCAATAAGGTCCGCCACGAAGGCGCCCTGCCCGAACAGAGCCACGCGCACCCTCGCCAACCTCGCCGATCACCCGCGGCCCCAGGTGACTCACAGCTCGTTTCGGGGCCCGGATGGCGACAATAAGATCGCCGTCTCCCGTAAGTCATCGTCTTTTGCCCAAGTTGCCCCGTGCACGGGGCAACTGCGGGGTCGCCGGCGGCCCCGCCCAACGCCATGCGATTCCCTGATTGGACCACCCCGCAAACAGACGCGAACCCCCCCCCCCCCGGAGTGTGTGTATATATATATATATATATATATATATAATATATTATATATATATAAAATAAAAAAAAAAAAAAAAAAAAAAAAAAAAAAAAAACACACCTGCACGGGCGCGCTCAAGATGCCCCCTCGCGCTTTCTACCACAGTTCTCCGTCGCGCGAGGCCCGCGATGACCGGGCGTTTCGCCGCGCTGTAGCATCCGCCGCCCACAGAAGCCTCCGCGGGTTCAACGAGCGCGCGATTCCCCGTTTAGGAATCCAACAGAGTTGTCAGAGCCCCTGAGTCCGCGGCAGCAGGCATTACTATCACTGCGCCTCCCCGGCCCCTCGAAAGCACTTCATTAACTTCCTCGCCGGGCCCCTCCGTTCCCGCGAACTATCGCCAGGCGCGCGCGGCGCCCGATTTTTCCCCTGTTCGATGCATTCCGAAATTCGGATACCCCAGGCGGCGCCGCGGTCCCAGTTGGCTCCGCGCCCCCGCGATGCACATGTCCTCTCAATCCAAAATATCGCCTGCCCGGCCTTCTTCGCCGCGCGGAGCTGCGCCCTCCACTCGGGGATCCGCCGGCCCGGGCCAATCCAGGCCCGGGCCAGCCACGCATTTCAGGGCCCTGCAGGACCCTGCAAGATCTCGCGCCCAAGCTCGGGTCAACGCGAAAAGTCCTGCAAGACCCTGCAGGGCCCTGCGCCCAAGCCTGGGCGAATGCGACCCTGGCCACGCAGGGCCCTGAAAGAACCAGCGCTCTGGCTGACCCCCGTTTGCATCGGCCCCGTCTCTTGGGCCCCGATCTACCCCCGCGCCCCGCTGACGGGCCCCCATGGATTGGAGTCGTCTGCGGCCCCACACTTGTCCGTGCCTTCACCCCTCTCGACGCTGCGCGACCCTGGTCCAAATTGAATGGGGCACACAGAGACATACTAGTACTATATGTCCTCCTTGGAGGCGCGCGTCCGACCCGAACATATAGTATACCCATCTTGTCGCATATCGTTCCCCGAGCGGCGTGGCCAGAAAGCGCCCGCCACGACGCAAATACTATAAGATTTCTCGGTTGCGCGCGTCGCCCCTGGGGGGGCGACGCACATATAGTATAAGTATGTTGGGGCGTTGCCGATTGAAATTGCACCGACATGTGCGAGGCCCCCCACCGCCACCCCACCCCGCCCACCCCGACCTCGGGCAACTTCGCCGGCGCCCAGGGAAAAGCGGGCTGCGGCGCGGCCCTCCTCGCCGAGCGCGCAGCGCCCCATCGCCCCGGTCGGCCCTCCCCGACCTCCTCTCCAGCCCGGGGCCCGGCCCCCCGGCAATCCCGGGCAGCCTCTGGCGCCCAAATATACCCCCTCAGTTGCATCCGCCCACCTGCGCCCACTGGGAGCCGTTGGCCCCTTTCGCACCCCCCTCGTCCGCATTCTTACTTTTTTGGCATCACCCTTGGCGGCGCAGCCCATAGCAACGCGCCCGCGCCTACCGCGCCAGTGGCACATGGGCCCGCTGCCCTTTGCCAGGCCCCCAACGTCGCTCGCGCTGCCTCTCGACCATTTGCCGCGCGCTCTCGAATTATCAAAAGCTTACCTCGCCGCGATAGCCTGGATCGTCTCCACCGGCGCCCCGACATACGACGTCGCCATCGTTAAACTGGCCCGCGTGCGTTGCATCGGTGTTCTTCACGAACTGTTCTGGGCAGGCGCCGATGCTCGACGACCCCGATGCTTTGAGACAGCATCGTTGCCAGGAGTCAGAACATGCACCTGCCTGGGCAAGAATGACCCCCAAGGTTGCAAACCCGCATGGCAGCGGCAAAGAATAGGCAGACCCATAGATTGTCCAGAGATTCGATGTTAGCGCACTCCACTGCTCAAGCTGCACAGCCACGTCATGCATTGCCTCTGGTTTGTCCAGTTCCATGGCCAGTGTCACGCTGCGCAACGGCGCAAGCCCGGCAGCCGCAGGAAGCAACTCGCAAGTTTCTGGACGCGCCACCAAGCCGCCTCCTTGAAGTAGACCCTTCGGCTTTCCAACGGCTGTGTCCCCTCTAACTTATTAGCCAACAAATTCCAAACATCTTCGTCGGACTCGGCATAATCTCTTCCGTCCAAATAATAAACCCCTTTGTCGTCATCTTCTTATCCTTGATGTCCGACTCGCCGGCGCACTCGCTCAACGTTAAAACCTCCCGCTCATGATCTGTATCACGTTGTCCTCTCGCATCGGGCGATGCCCCATCCATGGTTTCGTTTTTGTCGCTCAAACTATCTAGGGCCACCAGGTAACCGCGCTCTCGGGCCCAAGCTTGACAGGCGCAAGCCTGGAAAGGACGACCGCGGCGCCCTTCCGAGAACCGAAAACGGACAATCCGCGAATCGGCGCGTCAGCGGGAGGGTTCTGTCCACCCCCGATGCTCCACTTGGGAGAATGCATTGAACAGGTTGTCGATACCATCCCTGCGCTTGGTCCTGCCACCTGAGAACGTGCTTGATCGTTGGACAGCCTTGTACTCGCTCGTTGGGTCGCTTGCACATCCACCTGCTATGACGTGTCCTGCACCCTGTATTGCCTCAGCGGTCTTGTTGGAATTAAGTAATCGCCTGTTCTTCCAAAGTATTGAACTGCTCCCCGCGGTACATGGTAGATAGTACTACTGAAAGGTGGGAACAAGAGAGCATTCATGTTGTAGCTCACCTGAAACATGGTGAGTTCTTCATCGTTGCCGACAATCCTGGTCTCCTGTGTAAAACTGCGTTCGGTGAGGTACGTTCCTGTCTTTTCGTCTTGTTTTCTTGATCGCCGTGCTTATATGCATGGAATATCCGTTCTCGCAACTGGCAACGCACGGCTCCGCGAATCGGCTCGTGGTGAGGTTGTACCATGCCTCTCGGACTGCGGACAACGTTACATCGAAGTCTGGGTCGACTGCACCCAGATTCGCTGGAGCCGTTGCGACTGTCGCTGCGGCCACTACCGGAAAAGAAGCGCTTCGCGGAGTGACAACGCGCACAAGAAGCCGTGGGGCGAACCACGGGCTCCGTTGACATGGAAGTATAGCCATATCTCTTGTTTATGAAGGCGAACGAAATTTGAATCAAACAGCAGTGCCAAACTGTGTTTGTTTAGTACACTCCGGCTTGGCAACTTTGCTACAAACACGTACTGAGTTCTCGTCAAGTCTATCTTGCTGACCGAATCGGAATGATATAACCGAATGCCTCTTCCCCCACCTCCTCCTCCTACTCCTCCACCTCGCCCAGCTGCTGCTACTGTTGTTGCTGCTGCTCCTCCTCCTCATAATATTGTTCCTCATCCTCCTTCTTTTCCTCCTCCTCCTCTTCCTCCTCTTCCTCCTCCTCTTGTTCCTCCTCCCCCTGCTCCTCGTGTTTCTCCTTTTCCTCCTCCTCCTCCTCCTCCTCCTCCTCCTCCTCCGCCCTCTCGTCCTCCCTCCTCCTCCTCCTCCTCCTCCTCCTCCTCATCCTCCTCTTCCTCTTCCTCCTCCTCCTCCGCCTCTTCCTCCTCGTTCTCTTCTTTCGCCTCCTCCGACTCCTCCTCCTCCTCCTCCTCCTCCTCCTCCTCCTCATCCTGCTGCCCCCGTCGACCTCCCTCACTCCTCCTCCTCCTCCACCTCCTCCTCCGCCTCCTCCTCCCAAACAAACGGGGCGGTGAGGGAGAGGGGATCGACAGGGGCGGGGCTGCTCTGCGACCGACACAAAGCCGCCGAGCATACGCAGAGCGAGGACGTGGCGTTTGCTCCCTCGGCCTGTGGATGTCAAACGCACGATCCCGCACGAAAACGTCGTGAAACGGGACAAACAACCATATCGATGCCGATGCTCTCTAGACCTCTCCAGAGGTGCGCTCTGGCCAGGACTGCGCGGCGAAGTCAGCCCAGTGGAGAAAGCAAGAGGCAGGAGCTGCATTAAACCAGGGCTCAGCGCACAAAAAAAACAAGGAGCCGAGCAGAGAAAGAGCATGGAGGAGAAAGGGAGACGAAGAGGGACGGTGAGTAGAGGAGGAGGAGGAGGACGAGCAGGAGGAGGAAGGGTAATAGAGGAAGAGGAGGAGCAGCAAGAGGAGCAGCAGCAGGAGCTAGAGAAGGTAGGCCAGGCACCATCATCCTCCTCCTCCTCCTCCTCCTCTTCCTCCTCCTCCTGCTCCCCCCGCCCCCGTCATAGATTTTAGTGCCCCTGCTCCGTTCACCTTACTCCTCGTCGTCGTCGCCACCCCTCGTCCTCCTCCTCCTCCTCCTCGTCCTCCTCCTCCTCTTCCTCCTCCTCCTCCTCCTCCTCCTCTTCTTCGTCCACCCCCCTCCCTCCCTTCCTCCCTCCCTCCCTCTCCCTCCCTCCCTCTCGCCCTCCCTCCCTTCCCATCCCCATCTGCCCGTCCCGATGCCGCCTCTGCCTTCGATTCCTCCGCTCCTCCCCCTCCCCTGTGCGCAACGATTGGAGGGTCGCAACCCCGACGCCGTCCACGTCGTCGACGTCCCTCGTCGTCGTCGTCGTCGTCGTCCACCAGCCGTCCCCGCGAGCGCCTGCAGCACGCGGAAGAAGGAGGAGAGCTCGTGCGCCTCGAAGGCGCAGCGCATCCAAGTCTGGAGCAGCTCCTGATTGGCCCGCCAACCTGTTACGTGCTGCTTATCATCCGTTGCTGCAGCTGCGTAAACTATTCGTCCTCATTAACAGCCTACTCCTCCTCAGCATCGCCGCCATCACCATCAACGGCCATCATCATCATCAGCGTCACCAGCATCATCAGCATCATCATCATCATCATCATCATCATCATCATCATCATCATCATCATCATCAGCATCATCATCATCAGCATCATCATCATCATCATCATCATCATCAGCATCATCATCATCATCAGCATCATCATCATCATCAGCATCATCATCATCATCATCAGCATCAGCTTCATCAGCAGCATCACCATCATCACCATCATCGCCATCCGCATAATCATCAGCAACAGCAGCATAATCATCATAATCGCCATGAGTATCAGCATCATCATCATCATCATCATCATCATCAGCATCATCATCATCATCATCATCACCATCAGCGTCATCATCATCATCATCATCATCATCAGCATCATCATCATAAACAGAATCAGCATTATCAGCAGCAGCATCATCAGCATCGTCATCATCAGCATCCTCATCATCCGCATCGTCATCGTCATCATCATCAGCTTCGTCGTCGTCATCACCACCATCATCATCAACAACATCATCAGCATCATCACCATCGTCATCATCATCTTCATTATCAGCATCATCGTCATCATCACCATCATCATCAGCATCACCATCAGCAGTATCACCAGCATGAGCATCAGCATCATCATGATCATCATCACCAGCACCAACTCCATCATCAGCATCATTAGACTTATAGGCAGCATAATCAGTATCATCATCATCGTCATCATCATGATCAGCAGCTGCATCATCATCATAATGAGCACCAGAATCAGCAGCAGCAGCAGCATCATCATCAGCAGCATCATCAGCATCGCCATCATCATCATCATCGACATCAGCAACAGCATCATCATCATCATCATCATCATCATCATCATCATCATCATCATCATCATCATCATCATCGTGTTGCGCATAAGCATTACCAGTGTCATTAGCACCAACAGCATCAGCATCATCGACATCATCATCAGCAGCAGCATCACCACCAGCATCATGTTCATGATCCGCGTCATCAGCAGCAGCATCACGAACTTCATTAGCATCTATGTCATCAGCATCAATACCATCATCAGCAGCATAATCATCCTCATAATCAGCATCGGCATAATTATAAGCATCATCAATTCCATCTTAAATATCATCATCAGCATCATCACCACCATCATCATCATAAGTATAATCAACATTGCATCCGAATTTTCATCAACAGCAGCAGCATCGACACCATCATTATCATTATCAGCATCACAATCACCATCGCCATCCTTATCATCTTTCCCGCATCGTCCTCCCCCAGTATTCGCACGCGTACTCCCTATCCTTGTTTGTAGCCTCCTCCTACCGCCCTGTTCCCTCCGTCCCCCTTGACTCCCTCCTCATCCTCGTCACCCCTCTTTCCTCATATCCCCCTTTCTTGATCCCTCTTCCTCACCCGCCGCCTTCTCCTCACCTTCCTCCCTCCTTCAACCCATTTCCTCATCCCCATCTCTTAACAATCCTTCGTAACTTCACCCTCTCGCGCCACCAGGCGTGTCCGTAGGCATGTCTGGGTGTTTCGCTTGAGAGTTCCAAGTAACGTTCTTTCCTGAAGCTGGTGAACTCCAGCATTCACAAGGATGAAGGGCCGGTGGCTTCTGAAATGCGGGGCTCGCCTTGGCGCCGCACACATTCGCTTCGAAGCGCGGAACAGTTGTAAGGATCGAGGTGCGTGTTGTCCTAAACGTGGCTCTCGCATTCGCGCCGCGAACATATTCGTTGCAAGAACGTACAGCTGCGTCTCTCGTTTGAGGCTTCCTCGAAATGGACGACGTAACGTCACACTCTGGACAACAGCTACACGCATGTGAGGGTAACTCCTTTTCGAGATTGGGCCCTCGTTCGAAACATCCAAACACGTCATGGACACAACTTCCAAACTGAAGCACCACGTACACGGATGGAGGGAGGGCATATCCTGCTCAGAAAGGGCCTCTCGCTGGACATTTCCCTGAAATGCCTGGCCCCATTTATATGCGGCCCTGCTGGATAGGAGGAGGGTGGAGGGGGGGGGGGGGGGAAGGGAGGAAGAGGCGGAGGCGGAGGAGGAGGAAGTGGGGGGACCCTTTGCAACACGAGGCCTCGCCTGGGTAGCAGGCCCACCAGGCGTTTGTCTGCCAAAGGGCGCGGCTCCCACAAAGGCAATGAATGGGTGAAGGAACTCGAGAGGAGGGGCCTTGGGACGGGAGGGATCGCTGCAGCAAAATCAACCCAGCATGGGTGTACTCAACTCACGCCGCCTGTTCTCCAATATACTACAGACCTGAGCAACGGTTAGCACGATCAACAATACCATCATCACCACCACCACAACCATAAGCATGGTTACCATCACCCACATCACCATTATCGTCATCATTTCATCGGCATCATCATCAGCAACATCAGCATCATCATGGTCACCACCACAACCATGATCACCACCAGCATAAACATCAGAAGCAACAGCATCATCATCATCAACAGCAGCAGTCGCAACATCACCATCAACATCATCATCACCAGCCGCATCATCATCAGCATCCCCAGCATCAGAATCATCACCAGCAGCAGCATTAGCAGCATCACCATTGCCATCATCATCATCATCATCACCACCACAACCACCATCATGATCATCATTCCCACAAACACAAACATGTTCAGCATCACCAACCGCACCATCCACATCATCATCATCAGCATACGCATCATCAGCATAATCGTCACCAGCTTGATCAGCAATAGCGCCATCACCATCATCAACATTATCATCAGCATCAGCACCATAGTCCTCCTCATCCTCATCCTCATTATCATAATCGCCCTGCTGGTCCTCCTCCCGTGATCATCATCAACATCAGCATCGTCATCATCATCGGCATCATCATCACCATCACAATTAGCATCATCATCAGCATCGTTATCATCATCAGCATCATCATCGTCATCGCCGTCTTCGCCATCAACAGCAGCATCATAATCACAACCACCAGCACAGCCAGCATGATCAGCATCATCATCATCAGCATCATCAGCATCAGCGCCACCATCATCATGATCAGCAACAACAGCATCAGCAGCATCATCATCACAAGTGTCATCATCGTCATCAACAGCAGCAGTATAATAATCAAGATCGTCCTCTCCCTCTTACAACTCCACCTTCCGCGCCCTGAAGCCCGTTTTATATTGTTTGGGGCACGACGGGCGTCATAGCCCCCAGCCACCCCCCCATGACGTAACGCTCCCCCCGCCAATGCGTTCCGGGCACTGCCGCCGTGCGCATCGTGATCCGCATGGGTGTCCGCATAAAAATCCGCGTAAAGCCTGGTCCGCAGTCGTCGTCGTCGTCGTCGTCGTCGTCGTCGTCGTCGTCGTCGTCGTCGTCGTCGTCGTCGTCGTCGTCGTCGTCGTCGTCGCTCGTCGCTCGTCGCTCGTCGCTCGTCGTCGTCGTCGTCGTCGCTCGTCGCTCGTCGCTCGTCGCTCGTCGTCGTCGTGCGCGGGCGCGGCCCTCCCCCTCCTCTTCATCCTCCTCCTCCTCCTCCTCCTCCTCCTCCTCCTCCTCCTCCTCCTCCTCCTCCATCCTCCTCCTCCTCCTCCTCCTCCTCCTCCTCCTCCTCCTCCGCCTCCCCCTCCCCCTCCCCTTCCTCGTCCTCCTCCTCCTCCTTGCCCCCCCAGTGACGCCCGTCATCGCCGATGATACAGAAGCGCGCGCCTGCATGCTCCTCCTGGAGGCGACAGGCCTGACCCTGCCTACACGTCGCCCGTCCTCCCCCTCCTCCCCTCCTCCTTCTCTACCTCCTCGTCCTCCTCGTCACCACCACTACTGGGGGCTCCAGTGTCCATTGCGGGAATCGGCGCTCCACTGCTTGGGTACATGTTCGTGGCCCTCGGGATTGGCCAAGAGGATCCGAAAGGACTCCCCCTCCTCACTCATCCTCCGTCTCCCCCTCCTCCCCCCTCTCCCACTCCTCGCCCTTCTCCCGTCCTCGGCCTCCCCCTCCTCCTCCCACCCTTCCTCGCCCTCCCTAATTCTCGCCCTGCGCCCCATTGGCTGGCAACGTCCGCCGTCCTCCTCGCACTCCAGGACCACGCCAGCCACGCCTGCGCACGCCAGGCTCGCCCGCTCGCTCGCTCGCCGCCGTCGTCACTGCTTGTCGTTTTGTCCGTTTGAGCCTGTTCCCCCCGGCCCCGCCCCGCCCCTCGTCGGCGTCGATGTTCCACGTCCGCTTCTCGTTCCCCTCCCCTCCCCCCCCCCCCCCCCGTCGTTTCTTTGTTTACGCTCTTGGTTGAGAAGAACAAAAAACAAACGGCATCAACCGATCATCTTTGGTGTCCGCGCGATTTTCGTGGATCGGCGCTGGACCCCCCTCCTGACGCGCAAAGCGCGCCAGGGGCGGCACCGGAGGCGCCGCAAGGGGGGCTAAGGCACCGATAGAAGAAATACACGCGGACTTCAGAGAAATATGTTCAAGCCGCTGGATGGAAAAAGCTTTTAGGACGCAGCGCCGATGTTTGCTCTGGGGCTTAAAAACTGATGTGGCTGCTGAAACACTCATATGGTTGGCTTCTCCCCTTGATCCTCTTCGGATGTGCCCCTCCGCGCGCCGATTCTGATCTTGAGGTTGCTCCTGATGTTGCTCCTCGTCCTCCCCCAAGTCCTACGCAGCAGGCAGACCCAGGAAAGCCAAAGAACTAGCTGGACCAGCCAAATCACACGGCTACGCAATTCGGGTACAATGACAGGTCGACCACAAACGAAAACCAATCAACCAACCAGGCAGGCCAGACCAACAAAACTAGACCAGGCCAAAAACATGAACTGCTCGACGACTCAAAGCAAACCAGGGCATCCCAAGCAAACCAGACCAACCAACAAAGGCCAGCGCAGCAACCCGAACAAAACAAGCCAGCTGAATCAACGAGACAAGACAAGGAGCCTGCGCAAACAATCCGATGATGCCAACAAATATGGACCAGACCCTGAGGGGGGAAACAAAAAACAAATGGCCCAACCACGCCAGACCAAGAAGACCAACCAACCAGATGGACCAGACATCGGAGCAGCCACCTGAAACGAACCACGCCAAGCAGATCAGCAAGACGACCCGGGCGAACTGCGACGGGCACGCACACAACAGACCAAAGCAGTCAGACCAGAACAAACACATAGCGAAGAACGCAATCAATGCCAGACCAAGAATACCAGAGCAGACCAGTCAGAGAACACCTGACCATACCAAGCAAGCCAGAACAACCCATCGGCTGGCCCCAGGTGCCGGCAAGGGGGCGAGAAGGCGTCTGAAGAATTGAGCTGTCCCCATCCCCCATCACCCCTCCCCTGGGGTCCAAAATGCTGCTTGAGAGGGGGTAGGCGAGCTCCCAAACGCACCCCCAAGCCTCCACAGCCTCCGAAGAGCCCACAGACGACCCAAGAGAGCCCACATAAAGCGCCAAGACAGCTCCAAAATAATCCAAGAAAGCGCCAATATCGCTCAGTGTAGCCCGACGACGACCCTCAACGGCTGCGCGCCGGCCCACGAGGCGCTCCAGACGGCGCAAGAGCATTCGCAGAGGACCGCCGGGAAGGTCCCCAGAACTACCAAAATTAGGAGCATGCACATGTTTAGCAAACTTGCCTTCTTCGACCTGACACCGTCAAAGACGGCTCAAAAGGGTTCCCACGATCGTTCCAAGACGGCTGACGAGGCCCCAAAGAGAGCCCCACGACGGCTGAAGAAGGTCTCAACACGGCCGCGGGTGCCCCCCAGGCGGTCCCAAGGAGCCCCAGGAGGGCCTGAATGAGGGCCCAAGAAGGGGATACGAACTGGAATGTCAAGCATCTCACCCCAAGATGGCCCTAAAAGCCCAAACGACGACCCCGAAGCGCCCGCAGGAGACCCCAAGAGGCCCCCAAGGGGTCCGCAACCCCCGAAAAGGCCCGAAAGGCCCCCCAGATGCCCCCGAGAGCCCCCCGAGAGGCCCCTGAGAGGGGCCCCACAAACCCCTCGCATGCTTCCAAGAAGCCGCTGACGCACCCGATCACTTCCAAAATCGTCACAGACACTCGTTCTTTCTGGGGGTCGGCAGAATGGCGTGAGCCACTTGAACCAACCAAGGCCCGCCCTGCGAACGGAACAGACCAAAGCAAGCGAACCAACGAGACAAGAGAAGGAACCTGCGCGACCAAACCAGCAAAACCAACTAGCTTGGATCGGACACGGCAAAAACCCTGCTGGCCGGACGAACCAAATCAAGTGGACGAGCCACGCCGAACTGATCAGACCAATCAGCCAAACCATCCAGACATCGGGAAAGCCATCGGCGACGGCGGCGGCGACGGCGCTCCGCGGGGGCCCGCGCGGAGGCCCGCGGGGCCCTCGCGCGGGTTTCTTGGGGGCGTTCTGGTGGCCTCTTGGAAACTTTGTGACAATCTGGCGCAACCCCTGCGGCGGCCTCGCGAGGGGCTGCAGGCGAGTACGCCGAGAGTTCTTGCAGCGGCCGCCAGGAGGTGTCCGCGAGCGAGATGCCGCGGCAGCCTGCTCGTGGACAATTCCGGGAGTTTCTGGGAAAGCTCTCGGGTGCCGCTTCGGGCCGGTTGGTGGCATCCCGATGACAGCTTGCCGACGGCGTCTTAGGCGCCTCCGGGAGGCTGCAGGGGCAACCTTGGGCGGTGCTGGGGTGGCCGAAAATGTCAGCGATCGAGATGCCGCGGCAACCCGACGGGGGGCGCTTTGCGGGACCTCTTGGAGAGCTCTTGGCCGCCTCTTGGGGGTTCACTGGTGGACTCCCGGGCTCTCCTGAAGCTTGCTGGGGACGTATTGAAAGCCTCTGGGAGGCACTAGAGGCCACTTCGCAGCTCCACGCAAAACGGGCACCCCACGACAGATCAACCTGCGAAACTCCTGGCCTGTAGCACTGAACAGAAGCAGTGCTGGAGTTCTCGGTCAAACCCGTCGACCTCGCTCCTTCGTCGAGGGGAGGATGGGAGACGGGAAACGACGACGAAAAAAACGACGAGCCGGTCGACGAACCAGGAGACAACTGTCGGGACGAGTCGGTCCGAGAACGCCCCCCCGAAGAAATGCTGTCGCCTGGACAACAGCGCTGTGACCGGAAACGACCAGTGACAGACCTGCCCAGACGAGCTGCAACGGAGCCGCGCTGGACTCGGCGAGACCTTCCTTCGTCATCGCACATACTGTCATGGGGGGGTGGAGCGCCCAGCGAACAACTCCACCCATTCGCCCGACATTCTCGACGCACCTCTTGCGCCCGAACACCGGTTGATTTAGCGACCGCCCCCCGCTGCGCAAGTCCTGGTTCTTAGCGGCCACAACCGCGCACGCCAGCGGATCTAGTTCTTTGCCGCCGCGACGACTGTCGCCGCGGACCCCGCGCCCAGGAGCCCCCCCACCCGCCCCCACTGCCTTTCGGCCCGGCCGCTTTCCCGAGGGGGCTTCGGCGCCGACACGCCGTCGGGCAACTCCGCGCCGCCCAAGCCCCGCGAGCGCATGTGAACCGAGCACCGACGGACGCCTCCCAAGCACCGCGAGCCGCCAGAGCGCCGCGCCCGCCGCAGCGCGCCGCGCCGCGCGAATGAAGAAACGGGACGCACGCCCCTCGAATGTCACGCATCAAATGCCCACCCCGCGCGGGGCCTGGCCGCCCGTCCCCGCCGCTCGACTTCGCGGCGAGCATCGCAGCCCCTACAAGAGAAGAGGTCCTCCGCATATCTCGGGACATCTGGGCGCGCGCGAGCAGCCCCGAGCACTCCCAGGTAGAGAGGGGGGCGGGGGCGCCCAAGAATCGCGAACCTTGCACGAGAGATCCTTCCATCGCGCGTCAGCGACAAGATGGGGGGCTTCCCGCATCTTCCGCCCACGCACAACGGCTTTCTCCAGGACGGCACCGAGGCCCCTCTCGGGCTCAATCTCAGCATCTCCGCATCGGGATCTTGGGGGCGCCGAGACGCCCCTCGGCCTTCATATCCGCCCGGCCCGCGCGCCCCGCCGACCCCCGCCTTCCCTCGGCCGCTTCCGCCAGCCACGAACACAAAAAAATAGCGGGCATGCTCCGGAAAAGATCGGAACGCGCCCTCCGCTGGGCCGACCTGGACTCTATCCGAGACGGCTGGAAGCGAGGCCTGGGCCTCGCGAGCCCCCGACTGGCCTTTTATCACGCGGCAAACACGCTTTCCTGAACACTGGCACGCACCCGCCGCACACCTGGGCAACGACCAGGTCGTCGGCATGGAGCCCAGCGCGCCCCCGGGTCGGCGACCACGAAGCCAAGGCAGCACACGTGGAAAATCACCGACTGGACGCCAGGGAGGACGCCGACTGCGCCCCCTCGGGGCCCTCCCAGGAACGCGCCGTGGCAGGGCGCTCGAAGACGCCGCGGCGCCTTCCCCGGTGCTGGACCCGAGCTCACTGGATGAGGAAACGCAGGCGTTGGAGGCCCTCTTGGATGAGGGCCCCACGACGACCGGGATCCACGACGTCCTTGCTGACCCGACAGACCTCGCTGCAAACCTGATAGGGGGCTCGAGCGTAACCGCTTCTTGGCCGGTCTCCTCTCCGTCTCTGCACGGCGGCGCCTCTGCCCCCAGCTTCTTGGACGCCGCGCCACGTGACATGATCCCAGCCCCCAAGGAAGACCCCGCCCTCCGCCCCTAGGCCCGCGGGCCGATTCGAGGAGGAGTAGACCTCGACGAAGGCGATGGAGGCCCGCTGACTTCAGCCACGGGACATCCTAGGCCTCTGGCTCGGGGCTCCGAATGCAGGAAGCCGATGGGCCGGCCAGGGAAGGGGAGGTGGCTTCCAGCGCCGCCGCGCGGGGTCGCCCTGCACTCGAACATCTGGATGAAGAAGCGGAAGCTGCCGGTTTGATAGAAGCTGTTATTCCCCGATTCTCGGCCCCATGCCCGCGCCGATCACTGTCTCCAACGTTTTCCTCTCTCTCTCTCTCTCCCTCCCTCTCTCCCTTTTCTATCTCTCTCTCTCTCTCTCTCCTTCTCTCTCTCTCTCTCTATCCCTCTCTCTCTCTCTCTCTTTCTCTCTCTCTCTCTCTCTCTCTCTCTCTCTCTCTCTCTCTCTCTCTCTCTCTATATATATATATATCCCTCTCTCTCCCTCTCCCTCCACCCCTCTCTCTCTATCCCTCAATCCTCTCTCTCTCTCTCTTTCCCTCTGCCCTCTCTCTCTCTCTCTCTTTCTCTCTCTCTCTCTCTCTCTCTCTCTCTCTCTCCCTCTCTCTCTCTCTCTCTCTCTATCTATATATATATATTATATGTATATATTATCCTCTCTCTCTCTCTCTCTCTCTCTGTGCAAGGTTTACTTCGCAGTCGGCGTTCAACTCTCCGGCGCGCAGGGGGCCCCACCAAGCAGGCCGGGCGGCCACCGCCAGCACGCGAGGCGGGGCCGCTGCGCAAATCCCCAGAGACGCGCCAGTCACGACCGTCCAAGGGCCAGCGGAAGCCTGGCACACATAGGCATTCTCGTCTTCTCTCAACGCTCGGGCGCCCCCCCGGAAAAAGAAGCCCCACTGGAGGGGGGCGCCCGCATTCGCCCTGCAGCTCGCCCAGGGCCCCAGGCTCCGGCACCAAGAACAGGCCCGCAAAGCACTCTCGGATGCCCACGGCGGGCTGGGCGGGAATCCCGGGGTCGAAGGGCCCACCTCCTGCTGGCCCGCCTCGAAAGAGGCCTGCGCGGGTACCTGGATTGGCCTCGGGTTCTGAGGTGGGTCCTCCTGGGCGAGCTGGCGGGCCCCCCGCTCGAGTTTCTGCCGCTTCTCCTGGGCGACTTGGGCGATGGCCCCCTGCTGCAGCACCTGCGCGAGGATGGCCCGGCTCTGAAGATCGGGAGCGGCCAAGAGCGGGGTGTCCAAGAGGGGGGGGGTGCAAATCATGACCAGCGGCACGTGCGCGGCCCAGCGGGGGGGCCAGGGACGTAATGAAACAAGAAGAGCGCCGTGAGATCTGGGGAAATATCATGGCCCCCGCCATGATATCCACCCCCCCCTAGTCATCACCCCCCTCTTTTCCGCTCCCGAGAAGAGCCACTCCCTCGAGCATAGCCTCCATCGGCATCAAGCCGCGAGCCGATGCCCCGGCCCTCGCCCTCGGCGGGCGGGGCGCGAGGCGCTTCTGACTCGGCCCCGACCGACGCGGAGCCCCCGGGGCCCGCCGACCGGGGCCGACGTCTCGGGCGCGGCTTCGGCCAGAGAGGGAGGGGCGGCCGCGCAAGACGACATGCAGCTCGCCCTCTCGCCCAAGCAATTTGCACGCCCGAAATGGGCACCGAAAGAATGGGCACGATGCCCAACAGCAGTTCCTGTTCATTTTGAACAGGACTCGCTGTCCACGCCGCCGCGGCCTGTGTCCATTCGAGACAGGAGGCCGCCTGCCCAACAGCGGCCGCTGTTGCTTTGGGACAACATTTGTTGTTGGGCATGGTACCCATTCTTTCGGTACCCATTTCGGGTGTCCAAAAGCAAAAGTCCCGACGCTGCAGTCCGCACCGCACCTGGAGGCTTTCCGGGGGCCCCAAGATCTCGGGGGGGCCGAGCTTGTCCACAGATACGGCCACCTTTCCGCCAACCGGCCTCTCTTACCCAGCAGGAACCAGCAGGCCGGTCTGGACGGGGACCTCCCCACCACCTCCCCTGGAGAAGGCGCGCGGGCTCTCTGCGTGGGTCGCTCGGTATCCCAGCTCCGCCAAGCGGCGCTCCAGCTCCTCGAGAGCTGGAAGTCCGTTCATCGCTGGGCTGGCCGCCGCGTCTACCACAATGTCGCCGGATTCCGAAACCTGCAGGCTCGGGCCTTCTGCATTGACTGTCCTCACCGCGTCTATCGCTTGGAAAACCATCTCCCGCGCGCTGAAGGAGAAGGCGCCCATCGCGGCAGGGGGCGGCGTTGCGACCTCGCTGGCCAACACGGAGCCCGAAACCGGAGGACCTACAGTCTTGCTTGCTTCCCGGTGCTTGTCACGCTCTGCACAATCCTGGCTCCAATGACATCTGCGGTGATACCGGTGACTCTTCGTGATCTTCATCAGCTTCTCGATCGGCATCCGGCTCTTTCGTTATCGAACCACTCCCTAAACACGACGGCGTCGCTCATCCCTTCGCGGCGGTATTTGAGGCGGTACCTGCTGGAGAATGGCCAGGGCCAAGTAGAAGCGTCTGCCCACATTCCGTTCTCTTGAACAATCGATTACCTGTCCAGGTCTTGCGCTTCTCGCTGTCCATCGCGACGAATACCTCTGGCAACCCCAATATCATCCACGACTGCCTGATCTATCGAGTCCAGAGTCCAACAAGCAAATTTCCTGTTCTGAAGACGTCGACGAGACGTCAGTGCACTCGCACAACTCGTCAAGGAATGCGGGGGCGCCGTCGAACACCTAGTATGCAACCGATGCCTTGCCAGGCTTCACGGCAAAGTGCTCGTTCTGCGTCATACCCATCTCTCTCTCTCGGCTGAGACCACCTCGTCAAAGTCCAGGGATCCCCTGGACAACTCATTCAGACACTGCAGACCGTTCTCGTCCAAGCCGATGCAGCCTCCCGAGTGTTTGGCCCATCTTCGGCGTGCACACTGAGAAAATATCGTCCACGTTGCGGAGAAAGCCTCGAAGCCGCTCGTCTCTTTTCGTCATCGCCGTCGATCCTCTGGCAACTAGGCACGTGCAGGCGTTTCACGATGGTCAACAGACCTTCGGGTGATTGGAGCGCCCCGTCTACGATGTCCGCGAATTTGCGTTGCATGTCTCTCCCAGGGCTCGGAGCACCTCATCTGCCAACTTTTCCACTTGAACGCTTGTTTGATCCAAACACCTCATCCGCCGCCCTCTCCACGAGCGGCAATCAAACCAATACATAAACGCCTCGGAGTCAAGGTATTCTGGCGTATCCCATCTGTTTCAGTTCTTCTCGTCATCAGTCTTGCTCCACACGCTTTTCTTCCACTCTTCCACTTTACAGGCGTCGCCCGTACTCCGATCGGTGTCCCACTCCTGACTGGTCCACGGCTCCTGGTTGGACTGCTGCTCTCCGTGGCCTTGGGTCTCTGGTCGGCGAGCAACTGTCCGAGGGGGTTCTTCTACGCTTCTACTGGCTGCTCGTGGCGAGCTGTCCGACCAGCACCTTCCGTGTTTCCGCTCGCGTTCAGGTAGCGCTTCAAGAGCGTCTCGGTCTGGTCGAGCTGTTGTCTCATCATATGCTGCGCTGCTGAATACCTCCGACGTCACCGTGGCCTCTGACACTGGCCTCGTGTCCTGGACTGTCGCAGCCTGCTCATCTCCGTTGTTGCCCTCCGTCTGCTCCTCCAGCATGTGAATGTATGCCGTGGATCTGGCTGCTCACGCTCTTGCTACCACTGACGCGCTGACACAAATCGGAAAAGGTCGGAACGAAGGGTGTCGGATGATTATTCATCACGCTCGCGACAAACCTCGGGCCAAGAGGGTGCCTGAGGGCACGCACGCACCTGTTTGAAACCCACATAGAGTTCAATATCATGTGTATATATACACATATACACACAAGGCGTGCATGAACCTATTTACTCAGCGCATCACGGCTGAGACCGAGGCCGGCCAAGGCCAGAAGGTCCACTGAGAAGGAAGGACCCAGCATACAGGCTCGTACAGCACACGTCGCTTAGCGGAAAACAACACATCTGGTGGGCAACGATAAGGGGATCTAGGCATAGGGGGAATACATCGACCTCGCATGCCCGACGCATCGCCCATATATCATCGATACGTCGTCGATGCAGATCGCCCCAGGTATTCTCTTTACATCGTGGATACATCGCTCTGAGATCAACGCTGCATCGTCGATGCATCGTCGATGTATCCACCATTCGAGGTCGATGCATCCTTTCTCATTCCATATGCCTATCCCCCCAAGCTATTGCCCCCGAACTTCGGGGAGGAGAGGGAGAGGGAACGGAGGAGGAGGGGACCGTTTTCGGAAATACCCAAGCGTTGACAGAAACTTCTGTTGTTTGTCTTGTACAGCGCCTGTGCGCTTTCGGTGGCATCCAGGATGTGCATTACCCAGGTAGCGGTGACACCATGGCACGACGATCCCTGCCGAGCGACGGCCGTCACCGCCGTCGTGACGAGAAATGAGAGCTACGGATGGCATCCTCGCAAAGTCACTGCAACCGTCGCTGTAACCATCGCGACTCGCATCATCATAACCATCGCCGCGGCTGTCACTGTGAGGAGAGCCCTATGCTCTCTGCCATCTCTGCCTCCCAGCGGGCGCGAGAAGACGCAGCCACCCCAGGCACCAGGACCCATACTGGCTAACAGGCCGGGACTGCCACCACGCCGACTGCGAGCTCGTAGGAAAGCTGTGGCCGGGCAGGATCACTCAGAATCGGATCGGAGCAATCTGATCGAAATAGACGCTGGAGGGTACGTGGAAGAGAGAGAGATTATGTCGCACCTCCGGGCTCTCTTGCATTCAATCGTTCTGAAAAATCCGCGGCGGCTGCGTTGGCGGCGGCAGGGAGGAGAACGAGGAGGTGGAGGAGTAGCAAGATCAAGTAGGGTAGGAGGCAATTGACGACTTGTACGAGGTATCAGGTGACCAGGGGGTATGAGGTGGGAGTCAGGATGGAGAAGGTAGGCAGAGGGAGGGAGAGCGGCGGAGGGGAGGAACAGATGGGCTAGAGGGAGGAGAGGGACGACGACGACGACGACGACGACGACGACGACGAGGACTTGAAGGTTGGGGATCATGCAGGATGAGGAATGGGAGGAGAGTGAGGGGGGATAACAAGAAGGCGAGGGAGAAGAGGAAACAGGCCACGTAGAGGCCTCCCAGATGGGGTCCGAGTAGACGAAGTCGGAGGATCACGCCGCATCGCCGATGAATCGCCGATGCATCGGCGACGCATCGGCGACGCACCATCGACGCCAGCGATGCATCGGCGTCGTCGACGTAGAGAAGATCGGGCTACACGTCGAGTCGCATCGGCGATGCCACACGATCCATCGACCCCATGTAGTCGGACCCCTCTTGGGAGGCCTAGACTCCTGTGGTGAGCCGATGTGTGGGGGGGAGAAAGGTGCAGGCCTCGGCGCCTCGGGTCCGAGGGGCCCCCTCTCTTGGGTCCGGAAGGGCCCCATGTAAGGGGCCCGAGAGGGCTCCCTCCCTGCATGATGGACCTGTTCTCCACCACCAACAACACCACCACCACCATAAGTTGGAGGGGGAGGGGGTCCTCCTCCTCCTCCTCCTCCTCCTCCTCCGCCTCCTCCTCTCCAACTGATGGTGGTGGTGGTGGTGGAAACCAGGCCCATCATTGCAGCCCTCGCTGCCCCCCCCTCTCAATGGCCCCCCCATTACGCGACGCCCGAGCACCGCGGCGGGCGCGCCTCCCGAGAGTTCCTGGTCGTCCAACAGGCCGTAGGCCGCGACGTCCGACAGGAGGTCCTGGAGGAGACTCGAGGCTCGCGTCAGATCGGTGGTCGAGAACCCAACAATTACGCGCGCCACTCGCCCTTCTTCAGTCGAGGCCTCCTAGATGAGCCAACCTCGAGTTTGTCCGTATCCCTAAGATTGGCAAGTCAAAAGGCGATGACCATCTTAGGGATGCGCCCTCACAAACTGAGGGACCCCTAAGATCAGCATGGAGATGAGGCGATGCCAATCGTAGGAATAGGGATATGCTTCAGGCTTGTAAGAGATGGGGTCCGAGTGGATGCGGTCGGAGCATCGCGCAGCATCGCCGATGCGTCGGCGATGCGGCTCGATGTCGAGCCCGACTTTCCCCACGCCGACGTCGCCGATGCATCGGCGATGCGGCGCGATCCTTCGACCCAATCTACTCGGACCCACTCTGGGAGGCCTAGATTCGAAAGCAAAAACCTACCCTCAGAACAAGCACCCCGACAAGCAACGCCGCTGAGCAAACGCACCCAAAAGGGAGGGCTCGAACAGGGTAGGGCTGCTGAGTAAACGCCCAAGGCCGCGGAGCAAACGCCAACTGTGGGGGTCGGGGTGGTGTCCTCCCTTGGTTCGTGGACCTCCGCAAAGCTCCTTGTCGCCACGGCTGGATCCCCCTCGAGATCCTGGCCAGCCCGCACTCCTGGAAGGGCCGAGGAGTCCCGGAGGGGCCCAGACCTCCCGGCGCCGTGACCCTCCTCCTCCTCCTCCTCCTCCTCCTCCTCCTCCTCCTCCTCCTCCTCCTCCACAAGCACGACGGGAGACGGTTCGCCACCTTCGGACTCCTGCGGTCCCTGCTGGGCCCCAGGGGCTCTGGACGAAAAAACGGCCCCGGGGAAAGGGCCCAGACGCGGGCAGGAGCGGTCAGCATTTAAGCAGATCGGGCCGGCCCGAATCGACATCGAGTCGGATCGACTGGATCAGAATGGGCCAGGGGCAGGAAGAGGAAGCTACCAGCGGGGATGGGGAGGCGAGCGACGACGAGGGAACCAGCAGCAGATGTCAGCACAGGTGGAGACTGGAGAGCGAGCGATAAAAGGAGGCAGTAAAAAGATGGGGGCGGGCGATGGGGCAGGGAAGCAGCAGCAGGCAACGCAAGAGCAGAAGGGGGACAAGAGGTACGGAAACGTGACAGATGTACTCACACCTCTGTGGCTGCTTCCGCAGTGCTTCGTCAGTGGACCCTCTGAAGCACCCAATCACCATCAGTATGCGGACAACGGCCCTCGCGGTCCACGTCGCCCACGCCAAGCGTGGCGCGCGCCGCTGGGCTGGACACCGCGTGCACCAGGCATGCGCGCGATGTGCTCTGCAACGTCAGGCGCTTGCAACTGCGTCGCACAATTTGCGGCACCGACGCGAATGTCCTTTCGAAGAACTCGATCTCAGGGAAACTAGAAAGATACCGATTCCCCTACCCCCGACCTCTCCCAGGGTGCGTTCTGCCCAAAACGGCCGTGGCGACGAAGGCCTGCCAAGAGGCCAAAGAAGGCAAAATCAAGAGAAGGGTAGCGGCATCAGTACGACGGATGCCGAAAGAGCTGTCCCAAGATGGACCCCGCCACGGCCCATGTTCCCACATGCTCGTGAGCATGCCAGTTCCCGTTCCCTGCTCAGACGCGGGAACCGATCTCCAGCTCCCTTGGTTCAGCCTTCTCGTTTTCACCCTGGTACATCAGCCGTGGGAGACAGAGAGAGGGGAATAGAGACATCCGCAGCGCCTCGCCGTTCCCTTGGCTGGAAGCCCGGTTCGCAGGGCCAGAAGTCCCGTGCGGGCGAGGGAACGGACCCGCGCAGGGGCCGCGAAGAGTGCGCGGGAGAGGGTGTCAACAGCATCGGAGTGCGGCACAGGCCAGCGCCGAGGGCATCGACAGGATCCCGCGCAGAAAATCTGCCATCGCACTCCCGTTTGGGCCAGGTACGGACGTAGGGCTTTGTATGTCTGAACGGCAATGGCACGCGTGGTCGGTGTCTGGCGCGCCAGATCGGCGTGCGTACGCAAATGCCTGTGCCGTATGCATGGTGGGCATGGGGTGCCTGGTCGGCGTGCCTGGTCGTTTTGCATGTTGTGCATGCTATGCTTGGTGTGCCTGTTGTGCCTGTCGTACCTCCATTATTGTGCCTGTTGTGCCAGATGTGCCGCTTGTGCCTCGTGTCCCTGGCGTGCCTGGTACCCCTGTAACGCACGCTGTGCCCGCCTCGTCTCCCCCATCCACTCCAATGTTGTGCTCGTTGTGCCTGGTGCGTTTGCTGTGCCTGGCGCGCCTGGTTCGCATGCTGCGCCAACGGCGCCTGGCGCCCCCGTTGTGCGCGCGCGTAAGGTCTGAGGAAAAAGAGGAAGATGAGTGGAATAACGAACACGGAAAGGACGCGCAAGTACCCAGCGTCCGCGCCGCCACTCTCTCATGGGCGAAGGACGCGCACTACCGCCGGCGCCACGTTGTGGCATCACCATCTAGCCCAAATGAGTAACTACAAAGAGCGCTTTGTCGTCGTGCTCCATGGTGTTCTCACGCTGCCACTTCTGAACAACATTCTGCAACGCCCCCATGCCAATGATCGTCAGTCTCTCCTTGCGTCGGTGTGTTTGGGTTGCAGCGCATGTACTGCCTTTCCTCCTGCGCGAGCTCATGACGAGCTTGGACAGAAGCACGGCGCTGCTTCTGAATGAAGCTCGCTTCGGCGAGCCAGATCTGCCGCGGCATCGTTCCCAGCTGGTGACAGCGGAGGGCCTTCTCGATCGATCTCGACACATGGAAGGAAGGGGAACGCTCCGAGCTCCCGTGTGCGATCGCGCGCCTGGCAATAACACGAAGGTGGTCGCTCCCATCGTGAACGCCAAGCAGCTCTAGCGTGCACGGGAAGACCCAATCGCCGAGGTCTACCCGCATGGCGTGGAAAACCGCGCGCCCGAACTGGTAAATCTTGGATCCTTGGGCCACCTGTCAAGTGGCTTCACGGGAGCACCTTGACGATCGCCTGCGATCCCCCACGGGCTGCCCCACGCACTGCGCTCCTCGCGGCCCGCGCCCTGGCTGGAATCCCTCGGCACGCCCACACGGGGGCGGCAGGGCGGCGGCGACTTGGCTGGAAGCCCCTGGCACGCTCGCGGGAAGCGGCATCGCGGGATCGCACGGGCGCGCGCAGGTGCGCGCGCGTGGCGCGGGGCGGCGCGATCGTTTGAGGACGGCGGTGGCGATGGGGGATGAAGGCGGGGACGACGGGGGCGATCAGTATGACGATGACGAGCCAACAACTCTGACGTGAACGAAGGTGATGGTAATGACAATGATGACGGTCATGGGGCAAAACTACTGACGGTGAGGATGAGGATGACGATGATGACGGTGATGGCGGTGATGACGGTGACGATGATGACGATGATGGCGCTGATGACGGTGATAACGAAGAGGATAAAGATCAAGACACGCGTGAAGATGAAAAAAGGAGCGGGAGCCACCGTGCTCATGAGCACTTCCATTACGAGCCGTACACAGGACAACATTGGGACAGTTACTTCGACATATGTCGTACCTGGTCCTCCTGTGAGGTCTTCTCCGCCGAAACCCCGCGGAACCTCGCCACGGCTGTCGGTGTGCGCTCGGCCCACGCGCCAAGCTTCCGCGTCTGGACGTCGGACGTCCAGTCTTCGCGTGCGCGTGTTTTTCTGAGTGCTTTCCAATATGCTCGAGCATAGCCCAGATTTTCCAGCGCTGGCCTCGCCGAGAAAAATGCACAAGTCTGAGCGATGCCAGAACACTCCCCCCCCCTTCCACCAGTTGAGTCCGCGATGGCGGCCCGTGGCCACGACCCCCAACGCGTTTCCCTCAGAACCGACCTACACAAAAGGCCTCGGCACGTCCTCCAAAATAAATTGAGCAGCGTGGCGCGATGAGCCACCAAAGAAAGCCCCCCCCCCAAAAAAAAAACGCCGGAAGCGGGGACACATCGATCATCCACAAGCCGGACAAGACGGCCAGAATCGGGCCATGTGGTCCATTGCAAAGTTTTCTCCACGCCGAAGATTCACAACTCCACCCTCAAACACTGTAGAACATGACACGACTGCATGGCTGCGCCGCAGAGTGAGATGGAGGGTCGGCTGACGGTGGTCGGACCGCTTACACCCGCATGCAATATTCTCCAGATGAGCCGTGAAACACAAAAACACAAGACAGGCACCTCGAGACGAGCCGCATGACCGCAGGCGATAGGCCCACGCGACACTCGACATTCAGACCGTCTTACAAAGGCGGGGGAGGGATGCAGGGGAAAGGAAAAGAAAACATGGCCGGGGCTCGTGGGTGCGGAGGCCATTCGAAAGCGGCGCCGCGCACCAGGGTCCCGCACGAGCAGTGTAAGGTAGCGAAGGGCAGCAGAGGGGAGGGAAGGAGGCGAAGAGGGGGAGAGGCCGACGACGGTACAGTGCGCGATCAGCTAGACAAGTATAGCAGATCTGTAGTGTCACGGCGTGGCAGCATCGTGCCGCCCGCGGACCAACACATGGCGGCGGGTGGCAAGCCCCGTGTTGAAGCTGGGGTTGGCCGCCAGCGGCCGAGCGGAGGCCCCGAATTTGCAGGCGATGGGCCTCGGACCATCAATCAAGAGGAGGGGGAGGGAGGGAGGAGGGCGACTGCACGCCCTGGCCCAACGTTCCAGGCCTCCGCAGCCGAGAAATAGGGGACAGGAGGGCGCTCCGCGACCTCACACCGTCTGGCCGGCGAGACCCTCCGAAGCGCGGCATCACGAATCGGGGGGGAGGCGGGAGGTGGAGGGAGGCGGGAGGAGGACGAGGAGGCACGCTCTGGCCGAGCGCCCCGGGCCTCCGCAGCCGTGGAACTGCCCGACGGCTCGAGGCAGCAAGTCGGCACCACGATATGGAGGCGAAGATGGCGGCAAGGCAAAGGAGAGGCCACAGAGCGAGCTTCACGGCCACGCCGCAACGGTCTGAACGGCCTGCGCTTGCCAAGCACGTGAAAAACATACCACTCAAAAGGGTCCGTCGCTTGCCATGTGGTCATTTGCAAAGGAGGCCATCAACATGTGTGTCATAGTGCATCCACTGCGTGACGATGGGCTCCCTGAGATCCGACGTCATATAACAAAATACGATGGGGACCGCAGGAAAAGCCTGAAACCCACTCCGGCTGGCGAATCGCTGCCCCTGACCCAGGCCGAGGGGAAAACAGGCCTCTGATGGCCGCGACGGGCCGCCTTCGCGGGAGGGTGCGCGCCAGGCGGCGACGCTGCAGTGCAGAGGGGAGGAGGAGGAGGAGGAGGAGGAGGAGGAGGAGGAGGAGGAGGAGGAGGACCAGCGCGAACCCAAGACTCATCAACGATGTTGGGATAAACCCTCCCTCCAAGTGCCCTCTTCATAGACCCCCACGAGGATTCATTTCCACTAAGGGAAATGCCCCGTTCGGAGACAACCATTTGAAGATCCTCAAGCGTGCCGAAAGACCATTCTCGGGATTCGAACGCCACGAATGAACCTGACTGTTGCTTCTTGACGCTGAATCGCGCCAGAACGCCAGTCCTGGGAGTTTAACACCACGAATTAAAGTAACTGTTGCGCCTTGACAATCCTGAATCGTTCCAAAACGCCATCTCTGGTACACTGACCATGGGCATCCGTGAGCGCTAAAGCGAGAGCCATATTTCAAAAAACAACCGCCATCAATCCTTGAAACTCTTGCAAGTTGATTAAACGAACGTGCGCGGTGCTAAAGCGAGAGCCACATTTTGAAAAAGGCACGCCCTCTACGCGCGAAACTCTCGCAATTGTTTAAAACGAATGTGCGCGGCTCTGAGTGGAGAACCACATTTTGAAAACCACCCGCCCTCAATCCGTGAAACTGTTGCCGATGTGTAAGCTGCAAGATCATAAGTGGTGAAGAAGTCTCAGGCGAAAGGCCGGCCCCCCCCTTTCGACCGGCCTCGATGGCGACAAGGAAGAGTTTTTCATAAGGAGCGAACAGGGCTCCCGTCAGCGGCAACATCTGTGCCTTGGGCTTCACGTAGAGAGAAATTGAACGCACGGTCGCGGGGGGAGAAGTGGAGGACGAGGAGGAGGGAGCAGCAGAGAACCTGAATCCTCAATGGAGGCTGGAGGACCAGTTCCGCGACAAGTACGAGAAGCAGACGAGGGGCGAGGGCGACAGGGAGGTTAGAGGAGAAAGAGGAAGGGGAAGAATGTGGAGAAAGTGATGGAACGGACACGACGAGAGGACAGGTTTGGAGAAGAAGAGAGGAAGGGGAAGGGCGAAGAGGCAGGCATGGAAAGAAGAGGAAGAGAGGCGGGATGGGCGAGGGAACAAGAGGAGGGAAGGATGAACCGACGACTCAGCTCGGCGACTGCTCGTGATCCTCCTTATCCGCCTGCTCCTCCTCGTCGTCCTCTCCTTGTCCCCGATCCCTCCTCAGCAGCCTCCCATCCCAAATCCCCATCCTCCTGGAGCGCGCTGTTTTACGATTCGCGATAACAGCCATTACCTGTGATACTCCCTCCCTTCCCCCACTCCTGATAACGTCACGGCTCGCGCCGTCGCCGTTCGGAAATTGCAAGGGGGAGCGAATTCCCAAAAACGGCGCCGGCGAGAATCGTGACGCCACCAGCCCCCTCGCCCGCCCCCCTGCCCCTCCCGGTAACGGCCCGTGCCGCACAGGGGATCAAAAGCGGGCCCCTGCCCCTCCCGCCCGGAGGGAGACGAGGTCGCAGACGCGGCTGCGGACACGCAGGGCGCGGACCACGACGGAGAGCCCCGGCCGCCGACGCCTCGACCCCTTCCCAGGGGGAGGGCCTTCCCCGTCCATGACCGGTCTCCGATGACCCCAGACGCGAAAACTGCCCCCAGGAGGCCAGGGTCGAGAAAAGGCCTTACTCGGCGACTCCGAAGGGTGTGCTTTGCAACTGGTGTGGTTTGCGACCGGCACCCCGGGGGGCACACAGGGGGGCGGGAGGACAGAGTCGTGCTCCCCAGGCCCGCACGGTGCCGATCGGAAACCACACCCTGGCACAACCATCGACTTACGTTCGTTTCTATGAAAATCGGTCTGAGCCAAAAGGTTGGCGGATAGGCAACTAGCCAAAGGTAGCGGCAATTGATCAGCGGCAAATAGCAGCACACGCCCCGAACCGTCAACCAATCAGCCCCTATTCGGCGCCAGTGGCCGCGAAATCAGCAAAATTCAAAATTTCCATGAAAACAAACCTGAACGGCCGCCGCGACTTTTGGGGGGAAGAAGCAAATCAAGAGGGGAATAGGGAGATGCCGATACCGCTGCTCCCCGGACCTCTCCCGAGTTGAGTTCTGCCCAGGATGTCGAAGCGAATCCAGCCGTGGCGACGAGGGCGCCCACGAGACCTCAAAACATTATCCTGCGACGTACCCAACCCTTTCTACACAACTGGCAATTGCATTCAGGACCACTCGATACCGAAGGACATTTCGGCGCCAGGGTATAGTGGTGATCTGCGTAGGACGTACCTCCGCTGAGCCCCCCAGAAGCCCATGCGCGCCAGGTGAACCAAACACGCGCCAGGTGCGCAAGGTGCGCCAGGTGCGCCAAGTGCGCCAGGTGCGCCAGGTGCGCCACGTGCGCCACGTGCGCCAGGTGCGCCAGGCGCGCCAGGAGCGCCAGGTGCGCCAGGTGCGCCAGGCGCGCCAGGTGCGCCAAGTGTGCGCCAGGTGTGCGCCAGGTGTGCGCCGGGTGTGCCACGTGCGCCAGGTGCGCCCAGCGCGCCAGGTGTGCCAGGTGCGCCAGCTGCGCCAAGTACGCCAGGTGCGCCAGGCGCGCCACGCGCGCCAGGTGCGCCAGGTGCGCCAGTGGCGCCAGGTGCGCCAGATGCGCCAGTCGCTCCAGGCGCGCCACGAGCGCCAGGTGCGCCAGGTGCGCCAGGCGCGCCAGGCGCGCCAGGTGCGCCAGGTGCGCCAGGCGCGCCAAGTGAGCCAGGTGCGCCAGGTGTGCGCCAGGTGTGCGCCAGGTGCGCCTAGCGCGCCAGGCGCGCCAGGTGCGCCAGTTGCGCCAGGCGCGTCAGGTGCGCCAGGTGCGCGCCAGGTGCGCCAGGTGCGCGCCAGGTGCGCCTAGCGCGCCAGGTGCGCCAGGTGCGCCAGGTGCGCCAGTGGCGCCAGGTGCGCCAGGCGCGCCAGATGCGCAAGGTACTCCAGGTGCGCCAGGTGTGCGCCAGGTGCGCGCCAGGCGCGCGCCAGGTGCGCCAGGTGCACCAGGTACGCCAGTTGCGCCAGTTGCGCCAGTTGCGCCAGGCGCACCAGGTGCGCCAGGTGCGCCAGGTGTGCGAGGTGCGCCAGGTGCGCGCCAGGTGCGCGCCAGGTGCGCCAGGTGCGCCAGGTGCGCCAGGTGTGCGCCAGGTGCGCGCCAGGCGCGCGCCAGGTGCGCCAGGTGCGCCAGGTGCGCCAGTTGCGCCAGTTGCGCCAGTTGCGCCAGGCGCGCCAGGCGCGCCAGGTGCGCCAGGTGCGCCAGGTGTGCCAGGTGCGTCATGTGCGCCCAGCGCGCCAGGTGCACCAGGTGCGCGCCAGGTGCTCCCAGCGCGCCTGGTGCGCCAGGTGCGCCCAGCGCGTCAGGTGCGCGCCAGGTGCGCGCCAGGTGCGCGCCAGGCGCGCGCCAGGTGCGCCAGTTGGATCAGGTGTGCGCCACGTGTGCGCCAGGTGCGCGCCAGGTGCGCCAGGTGCGCGCCAGGTGCGCCAGGTGCGCCAGTTGCGCCAGGTGTGCCAGGTGCGCCAGTTGCGCCAGGCGCGCCAAGTGAGCCAGGCGCGCCATGTGCGCCAGGTGCGACAAGTGCGCCAGGTGCGCCAGTTGCGCCAGGTGTGACAGGCGCGCCAGGTGCGCCTGGTCTGCGCTAAGTGTGGCAGGTGCGCCAGGTGCGCCCAGCGCGCCAGGTGCGCCAGGTGCGCCAGATGCACCAGTGCGCCAGGTGCGCGCCAGATGCACCAGGCGCGCCAGTTGCACCAGGCGCGCCAGGCGCGCCAGGTGCGCCAGGTGCGCCAGGTGCGCGCCAGGTGCGCCAGGTGCGCGCCAGGTGCGCCCAGCGCGTCAGGTGCGTCAGGTGCGTCAGGTGCGCCAGGTGCGCGCCAGGTGCGCGCCAGGTGCGCGCCAGGTGCGCCAGGTGCGCCAGGTGCGCCAAGGGGACAGGGAGGCCCCAAAGTGGTTTGCGTAAAACGTACCTCCGCTGGGCCTCCCAGGAACCCACCAAAGTGGCGACAGTTGCGCAGATCGCAGCCCCGCAAGGGACAGGGAGGCCTCAAAGTGGTCTGCGTAAGACGTACATCCGCTGGGCCTCCCAAGAACCCACGAATGTGGCGACAGTTGCGCAGATCGCAGCCCCGCAAGGGACAGGGAGGCCTCAAAGTGGTCTGCGTAAGACGTACCCCTCCGCTGGGCCTCCCAGGAACCCACGACAGTGGCGACAGTTGCGCAGATGGCAGCCACCCCAGGGGACAGGGAGGCCTCAAAGTGGTCTGCGTAAAACGTACCTCCGCTGGGCCTCCCAGGAACCCACCAAAGTGGCGACAGTTGCGCAGATCGCAGCCCCGCAGGGGACAGGGAGGTCTCAAAGTGGTCTGCGTAAGACGTACCTCCGCTGGGCCTCCCAGGAGCCCACGAAGTGGCGACAGTTGCGCAGATCGCAGCCCCGCAGGGAACCGCTTACACAGGAGAGAAGAAGGAGGAGAGGGCGGGAGGTGGATACCACAGTGCTCTATTCTAAACGAGTACCCAACACAAGGAGGGCTTGGAACAAACACTACGGAAGGGCAGTCAACCGTATCGGCAGCTGCTCCTCCTGTGACGTCTTCTCCGCCGAAGCCCCGCGGAAACTCGACACGGCTGTCGGTGTGCGCTCGGCCCACGCGCCAAGCTTCCGCGTTTGGGCGACGGTGGGGAGCTCACCTTGCCATCGCTCTGACGTCCATTCCCAGAACATTGTCTGGTTTCGCGCGTGTTTCTCTCAAGTTAGTCCAAGATGCTCGTCGTGGGCAGCGGTATCGACACCTTGTCCTCCTCAACGACATCACACAAAACGACGAAAACAACGACACAGACAGCGGCGGCAAGCCGTGGCCGCCGCCGCCGCCGCCGCCGCCGCCGTCGTCGTCGTCGTCGTCGTCGTTGAGGCAGTCGTCGTCGTCGAGGCCCTCGTCGTCGTCGAAGGCAGCGGCGGCCGCTCCTCCAGATGGGAGGCGGGCGCCTCGGCCACGCGGAGGGCGGCGGCCAGCGCTCCGGCAGCGAGGAGGGCGTGCGGGTGGCGGTACTGGGGGTCGGCTCCTCCATCTTCTTCTCCTCCTCCTCTTCCTCCTCCTCCTCCTCCTCTTCCTCCTCCTCCTCCTCCTCCTCCTCCTCCTCCTCCTCCTCCTCCGCCTCTTCCTCCTCCTCGCCCTCGCTCTCGCCCTCGCCCTCACCCTCGCCCTCGTCCACGCCCTCGTTATACTCCTCCTCCTCCTCCTCCTCCTCCTCCACCTCATCGCCTCCTCGCCCTCGCCCTCGCCTCGGCCTCCTCCGCCCTCCGCACTCCTCGCACTCAGCCCTCGCCCAGCCCCTCGCCCTCCTCCTTTCCTCCTCTCCTCCTCTCCACAGCCCTCCCTCCCTCCTCCTCCGCCACCTCCTTCTTTCTCCTCTTCTCACCTCCTCCTCCTCGTCCTCGCTCCTCCACCTCCTCCTCCTCCTCTCCTCACTCCTCCTCCTCCTCCCGCCCTCAGCTCTCGCCCTGCGGCTTCTGCTCCTCGCCGCTCGCCGCCCTTCCTCCTCCTCCTCCTCCTCCTCCTCCTTCTCCTCCTTCCTCTTCTCCTTCTCCTCCTCCGTCTCCTCACCCTCGCCCTCAGCCCTCGCCCTCGCCCTCGCCATCTCTCCTTCTTGCTAGTCCCCTGCTACTCCTCCCCTACCTCCTCACTCCCCCACTCACCTCCTCCTCCTCCTCCTCCTCCTCCTCCTCACTCCTCCTCCTCCTCTTCCCTCCTCCTCCTCCTCCTCCTCCTTCTCCTCTTCTCCCCTCCTCCTGCTCCTCGTCCCCCTCCCTCCTCCTCCTCCTCCTCCTCCTCCTCCTCCTCCTACCCCACCCCTCCTCCTCCTCCTCCGCCTTCTCCTCCTCCTCCCTCCTCCTCCCCTCCTCCTCCTCCTCCTCCTCCCCCCCCTCCCTCCTCCTCCTCTCCTCCTCCTCCACCTCATCCTCCTCCTCCTCCTCCCTCCTCCCCTCCTCCTCCTCCTCTCCTCCTCCGCCTCACTCCTCACATTCCTCCTCCTATTCCTTCCTCCTCCTCCTCCCTCTCCTCCCTCCTCCCATCCTCCTCCACCTCACTCCTCCCACTCTTCCTGCCGCCTCCCCTCCCCTCCTCCTCCTCCTCCTCCTCCCTCCTCCTCTCCTGCTCCTCTCCTGCTGACTTCGCCCTTGTCCTTCCTCCTCCTCCGCCTCCCTCATCCCCCACCTCCCCCTCCTCCTCCTCCTCCTCCTCCTCCTGCTCGCCCTCTTCCTCCTCCTCCGCCTCCTCCTCCTCATCCTCCTCCGTATCCTCCTTCCTCTTCCTCCTCCCTCCCTCTCCTCAGCATCATCATCCTTCCTCCTCCTTCCTCCTCATCCAACTCCTCCTCCTCCTCCTCCTCCTCCTCCTCCGCCTCCGCCTCCTTCTTCTCCGCCTCCTCCTCGTATGAGTCGAATTAGTCGTCATGGTAGTATATTTCGGTGTGTTAGTTGTGTTATGCTGTGTTGGTATGTTTCGTCTGTTTCGTACCAGTACCATGAGTAAGTATTAGTGTTCCCCGTGTTATTCGAATTACTGTTCGCAGTCGTAGCCTCATCAGCATTAACATTCGCAATCGTATTCGTCGTGTTCGTATGAGTCGTATTCGCAGTAGTACGATGATTAGTATCGTTATTAGTAGTAGTGTTCCTCGAAGTAGTAATAGTAGTCTTCTTAATACTATTATCAGCAGTAGTAGTAGTCGTCGCCTTCTTCTGTGCAATCGTCTAGTATTAGTGTTAGTAATGATAGTGCTCGTAGTAGTACTGTTCGTCCTAGTATTCGTATGTGCAGTATCGGTCTTATTCGTAGTAGTATCAGTGTTAAGTTCATCCTCGTCAGCCTGCTTCGTCCTAGTAGTAGTGGTCGTACTCATCATCCTCCTCCTCATCCTCTTCCTCCTCCTCCTCCCTCCTCCTCCTCCTCCGCCTCCTCATCATCCCTCCTCCTCCTCCTCCTCCTCCTCCTCCTCCTCCTCCTCCTCCTCTTCCTCCTCCTCCTCCTCCTCCTCCTCCTCCTCCTCCTCATCCATCATCATCCTCGTCCCGCTGCTCCTCCCCCTCCTATTCCTCCTCCTCC
>CAUYUJ010000378.1:57828-112828 GCA_963575745.1 Prorocentrum cordatum | reverse complement strand
CGGTGATGGCATTCGCTTCTTGGAGGTCGACAACTACTTGACTCTCTGGGGGTTCCGCGGTGCTTCTCAGCCTGCGGAACTGACTCTGTGCGAAGACAGCAAAGTTTACAGGCCTCCTAGCGGCCGAGTTATTGATGCTGTTATTTCACATTTTGAGGTGAACAAACCAGGCCATGACAAGTTCCACGTGGTGATCGCCAACATGCACATCGTGTGCGGCAAGAAACCGCCGAGCATCCAGACTCGAAAGCGGACAGTTCGCCATCTCCGCTTGCACCTGGACGGCCTGGCCAAGATTCTTGAGAATCTAAACGAGGCAGTCGTTGTGATTGTAGTCGGCGACGACAACCTCACTTTCCAGGAGGCGCGGGAGGCTTACCAGCGCGAGCAGAACGACGAGAAGGTATGGGAGGTCCATGCCACTCCGGCCGACCTCAAAGGCGACCACGTCGCGGTCTGCGGAGCAGTCGCCCGTTTATGCTCCATTGCCGTTGGCGCGTCTTTTACGGATCGTGGCATGCGCAACGACGCACACGATGCGGTGGCGGTTGTGCTCACTCTCCCTGGTGCTATTCAGCCTGGGGAGAGCAAGGGGCGGAAGATTGTCGTCGAAAACGTCTCCGACGCCGACGTCAGCGTACAGGCGGACGCCGAGTCTTCTGTGCATTGGGATCGGTCGCCGAGTTTTACTCCTCCGCTTTCACCGACTTCACCGGGTGATCCCGACTACGTCGAGGATGTCGTTCAGAATCGCGCGAACGACTTGCACAGGGAGCTGAGGCAGCTTTGGGACGAAAGGTACGACGAGGAGTACGATCCGAAAGTCCTCCATCATCTCAGTCTCTTGCTCTTCAAAAAGAGGAAGTCCACGGAGCCAGCGGACACTGATCCAGCTGGCGCTCCTCAGCCTGGCTCGGAATATGACACGGCCTTTGCGTCTCAGGAGGAGACTGGCCGAGCCATTCTCTCTGTCCTTAAGCTTTGACATGACTTTCTGCGGAGCAAGAACATCGACGACATGCGCTACGTTCTCACGGAGCCTGAGCGCCAGGAATTGGTCAGAGTAGCTCGCGACCAGCACGAGCAGTCGCGGCAGCAGCGTGCGCTTCAGGAACGGGATATCGAAAAGGGAAAAGCGAAAGGCAAGTCTGCGCCACAAGGGGGCATGCGGTTCCGCAGGGTCCGAACAAAGGGCCAGGCGGTAAGAAAGGTTCTCACGGTGCTTCTCAGCCTGCGGGAAAAGGTGGCCAGGCCAAGGGTGCAGGTCTGGGTAGCGTCGCCAAGTTAGTGAAAGACCAGAAGCGTAAGCGGTGGCATCGCCATTTGCAACGTGTGGCCGGTACTAAACAGATCTGGGAGGTGCTGGCCTTCTCAGGGCGCTTCGACGTTGATAGGTTAACGCAAGCGTTGCAAGCTGATCACAGCGAGGGCCGCGATGCAGCAGTTCCCGAGGAAGCTCTGCGGCAACAGCGGCGCCGGCTGCACCACCAGAAGGCCGAGGCCATCGCGCGCTACAACGAGGGGGAGCGGCTTTCCCTCCATCTGTCTGCCCAGGCTGGCCAGGCAAAGCCGAACTTCACGCGCAGGCAGCAGGACGTGTTGCAGATGTTTGAGAGCGGAGCGCTGCTTCAAATCCGCAACCAAGCGATTCTGGCGTGCGGGCGCGGCCGTCTGTTCAGGGGCGATGGCGACTACCTGGACATCGGCGGCAGCACGGGCGGTGGCTCCAGGCGCATCATCGATTCTTGGCAGCCGCCGGACTGGCGTGATTTCCTCCAAGACGATCAGGACATCTGAGTTTTGCAAGTCTCCCTGCCCGCGGTGCTTCTCAGCCTGCGGTCTGCCGCTCTCCAGCTGCGGCCTCGAGCAGTAGTGTTCGAAAGCATGCGAGTTCCTGCGGTGCTTCTCAGCCTGCAGGTTTCGCAGCCTGCGCTCTGCAGTACAAGTGCTTTTCAGCATGCGACATCCTGCGGTGCTTCTCAGCCTGCAGGGTTCGCAACGTGCGGTTTGCAATGCATTCCTTCTCAGTATGCGAGTTCCTGCGGTGTTTCTCAGGCTGCAGGGCTCCGAGGCTCTTCGCTTCGATGCCAATGTTTTCAGACACCGTAGCTCCGTTCCGTAAACGTCTTCCAATAGCCGCTCGCAACCTTTTGCAGCTGGCTGTCTGCACGCTTCGCCGGCTTTTGCTGCGCGGACAATTTTCTCACACACGTCAGCGCCGTTTGTAGGCGTCAGAAAAACATGTAGACATTCACGAAGGGCTTAGTCTGTATATCGTCACATCATTACATACGCAGTCGTCTAACACATCGGTGTACATTCAGCGCTTTGTCCTTCTAGCCTGTGTGGGGGTTTTTTTTGCTTCGTGCTGAGGCTGAGGCTGATGCAGGCTGAGGCTGAGGCAGGCTGAGGCTGAGGCCGAGGCCGACGGCAGACTGAGGCTGAGGCTGAGGCTGAAGCAGGCTGAGGCTGAGGCAGAGGCAGGCTGAGGCTGAGGCTGAAGCTGAGGCAGGCTGATGCTGAGGCAGGCTGAGGCTGAGGCTGAGGCTGATGCAGGCTGAGGTTGAGGCAGTCTGAGGCTGAGGCCGAAGCTGAAGGCAGACTGATGCTGAGGCTGAAGCAGGCTGAGGCTGAGGCTGAGGCAGGCTGAGGCTGAGGCAGGCTGAGGCTGAGGCTGAGGCAGGCTGAGGCTGAGGCTGTGACTGCGACTGCCGTTGCCACTGCGACTGTCATCGCCAATGCGACTACGACTGCGAGAACAGCAGAATTCTACAACTGGATTCCCATCCGAATCTTAAGGGGAATGCTTCCAGATATGTTCCTACACATCGCTGTTAGGGTTGCTTTCCCGGGATATCCCTAACAGCGAAGATGATCGGTTTCTAGTTGATCAAAAAGAGCTCACAGATCACTCCACAGGGGGGTCCGGGCAGGGTTGGGGCGTTGCCGGGCGGCATGAGCCGGCTCGTTCCGGGCTCGTGTTTTTTTCACCAACAGTCCACACACTTCGTGCTACTTTGAAGCTTCTCGAACTTCCATTCCCGGCCACATTAGGGGGGGCCGGATGTGCAACCGTCACACACAAAGTGCTCTTCGACATCCCAGAACCGCCATTCCCGGGCCAACATCTGGGGGGCCGGATGGGCAACAGTCCACACTTCGTGCTCTTCGATTTCCCAGAACTCCATTCCCGGGCCACATTTTGGATGCCCGGAGCCAACTGTAGGCCACTTCGTGCTCTTCTATTTCCCAGAACTCCATTCCCGGGGCACATTTTGGATGCCCGGAGCCAACTGTAGGCCACTTCGTGCTCTTCGACTTCCCAGAACTCCATTCCCGGGCCACATTTTGGATGCCTGGAGCCAACTGTAGGCCACTTCGTGCTCTTCGAGTTCCCAGAACTCCATTCCTGGGCTACATTTTGGATGCCCAGAGCCAACTCTAGTCCACTTCCTGGTCTT
Source organism: Prorocentrum cordatum (assembly GCA_963575745.1). Lineage (NCBI taxonomy): Eukaryota > Dinophyceae > Prorocentrales > Prorocentraceae > Prorocentrum > Prorocentrum cordatum. Next base: position 109,367 of record CAUYUJ010000378.1, on the reverse strand, counting down.
CGAGTTCCCAGAACTCCACTGCCGGGCAACATTTTGAATAGCCAGACGCTTCATATTCCTTCCGCCACAGCTGTGTTTGGTTCAGGACTTGCTAGTGACACTGCAGTCCTCTGCATTCAATTGGCCACTACATTCATTCACGGCAGTCCACTGAGTTTTGATTGCAATGGCGTTCCCCTGGCCGTACCCCCATGTCCAACGTTCATCCGCAGCCTCTGCTCCGCGAGGCTCGTCCGAAGTGTCGCCGCATCGCGGTGCTTCTCAGCCTGCGGAGGAAGGTGGACAGACGCCTGGTTCTGGCGCTGTGCAGCCTGCGTCTTTCACGGTCGCCTCGTTCAATTTCGGGTTCGAACAGGGCATGATGACTGGTAAGCAGGCGGCCACTCACTGCGCTAACTTCGGAAGGTCGTGCGCCAAGATAGTGGAGACCGCTGATGCTGATATGGTCTGTGGCTGCGAGGTCGGTGCGTTCCGTGAAGGCTTTCGCCGAGCAGGGATCAACGTGACAGACATCCTCAGCAAGCCTTTCGGTGATGGCATTCGCTTCTTGGAGGTCGACAACTACTTGACTCTCTGGGGGTTCCGCGGTGCTTCTCAGCCTGCGGAACTGACTCTGTGCGATGACAGCAAAGTTTACAGGCCTCCTAGCGGCCGAGATATTGATGCTGTTATTTCACATTTTGAGGTGAACAAACCAGGCCATGACAAGTTCCACGTGGTGATCGCCAACATGCACATCGTGTGCGGCAAGAAACCGACGAGCATCCAGACTCGAAAGCGGACAGTTCGCCATCTCCGCTTTTGTATTTTTTTTTTTTTTTTTTTTTTTTTTTTTATTTTTTGTTTTCCTTTCTCTTTTGTTTTTTTTTTTTTTTTTTTTTTTTTTTTTTTGTATTTATTCTTTTTTTTTTTTGTTTTTTTTTTTTTTTTTTTTTTTGCACCTGGACGGCCATGGCCAAGATTCTTGAGAATCTAAACGAGGCAGTCGTTGTGCTTGTAGTCGGCGACGACGACCTCACTTTCCAGGAGGCGCGGGAGGCTTACCAGCGCGAGCAGAACGACGAGAAGGTATGGGAGGTCCATGCCACTCCGGCCGACCTCAAAGGCGACCGCGTCGCGGTCTGCGAGCAGTCGCCCGTTCTGCCTCCATTTTGCCGTGGCGGCGTCCTTTTAAGGATCGTGGCATGCGCAACGACGCACACGATGCGGTGGCGGTTGTGCTCACTCTCCCTGGTGCTATTCAGCCTGGGGAGAGCAAGAGGCGGAAAATTGTCGTCGAAAACGTCTCCGACGCCGACGTCAGCGTACAGGCGGACCGCGAGTCTTCTGTGCATTGGGATCGGTCGCCGAGTTCTGCTCCTCCGCTTTCACCGACTTCACCGGGTGATCCCGATTGCGTCGAGGATGTCGTTCAGAATCGCGCGGGCGACTTGCACAGGGAGCTGAGGCAGCTTTGGGGCGACAGGTACGACGAGGAGTACGATCCGAAAGTCCTCCATCATCTCAGTCTCTTGCTTTTCAAAAAGAGGAAGTCCACGGAGCCAGCGGACACTGATCCAGCTGGCGATCCTCAGCCTGGCTCGGAATATGACACGGCCTTTGCGTCTCAGGAGGAGACTGGCCGAGCCATTCTCTCTGTCCTTAAGCTTCGACATGACTTTCTGCGTAGCAAGAACATCGACGACATGCGCTACGTTCTCACGGAGCCTGAGCGCCAGGAATTGGTCAGAGTAGCTCGCGACCAGTACGAGCAGTCGCGGCAGCAGCGTGCGCTTCAGGAGCGGGATATCGAAAAGGGAAAAGCGAAAGGCAAGTCTGCGCCACAAGGGGGCCATGCGGTTCCGCAGGGTCCTAACAAAGGGCCAGGCGGTAAGAAAGGTTCTCACGGTGCTTCTCAGCCTGCGGGAAAAGGTGGCCAGGCCAAGGGTGCAGGTCTGGGTAGCGTCGCCAAGTTTGTGAAAGACCAGAAGCGTAAGCGGTGGCATCGCCATTTGCAACGTGTGGCCGGTACCAAACAGATATGGGAGGTGCTGGCCTTCTCAGGGCGCTTCGACGTTGATTGGCTAACGCAAGCGTTGCAAGCTGATCACAGTGAGGGCCGTGATGCAGCAGTTCCCGAGGAAGCTCTGCGGCAACAGCGGCGCCGGCTGCACCACCAGAAGGCCGAGGCCATCGCGCGCTACAACGAGGGGGAGCGGCTTTCCATATATCTGTCTGCCCAGGCTGGCCAGGCAAAGCCGAACTTCACGCGCAGGCAGCAGGACGTGTTGCAGATGTTTGAGAGCGGAGCGCTGCTTCAAATCCGCAACCAAGCGATTCTGGCTTGCGGGCACGGCCGTCTGTTCAGGGGCGATGGCGACTACCTGGACATCGGCGGCAGCACGGGCGGTGGCTCCAGGCGCATCATCGATTCTTGGCAGCCGCCGGACTGGCGTGACTTCCTCCAAGACGATCAGGACATCTGAGTTTGGCAAGTCTCTCTGCCCGCGGTGCTTCTCAGCCTGCGGTCTGCCGCTCTCCAGCTGCGGTCTCGAGCAGTAGTGTTCGAAAGCATGCGAGTTCCTGCGGTGCTTCTCAGCCTGCAGGTTTCGCAGCCTGCGCTCTGCAGCACAAGTGCTTTTCAGCATGCGACATCCTGCGGTGCTTCTCAGCCTGCAGGGTTCGCAACGTGCGGTTTGCAATGCATTCCTTTTCAGTATGCGAGTTCTTGCGGTGTTTCTCAGGCTGCAGGGCTCCGAGGCTCTTCGCTTCGATGCCAATGTTTTCAGACACCGTAGCTCCGTTCCGTAAACGTCTTCCAAGAGCCGTTCGCAACCTTTTGCAGCTGGCTGTCTGCACGCTTCGCCGGCTTTTGCTGCGCGGACACTTTTCACACACACGTCAGCGCCGTTGTAGGCGTCAGAAAAACATGTAGACATTCACGAAGGGCTCAGTCTGTATATCGTCACATTATTACATACGCAGTCGTCGAACACATCGGTGTACATTCAGCGCTTTGTCCTTCTAGCTGGGTTGCTTCGTGCTGAGGCTGAGGCTGATGCAGGCTGAGGCTGAGGCAGGCTGAGGCTGAGGCCGAGGCTGACGGCAGACCGAGGCTGAGGCTGAAGCAGGCTGAGGCTGAAGCAGAGGCAGGCTGAGGCTGAGGCTGAAGCTGAGGCAGGCTGATGCTGAGGCAGGCTGAGGCTGAGGCTGAGGCTGATGCAGGCTGAGGTTGAGGCAGTCTGAGGCTGAGGCCGAAGCGGAAGGCAGACTGATGCTGAGGATGAAGCAGGCTGAGGCTGAGGCTGAGGCAGGCTGAGGCTGAGGCAGGCGGAGGCTGAGGCTGAGGCAGGCTGAGGCTGAGGCTGTGACTGCGACTGCCGTTGCCACTGCGATTGTCATCGCGAATGCGACTACGACTGCGAGAACAGCAGAAACTCATACACAATGGATTCTTTTTTATTTGAATCTTTAAAGGGGAATGCTTCCAGTATGCTCCACCACCTCGCTGTTAGGTTGCTCGCCGGGATTAATGTAACCTAACAGCGAAGAATGATAGGTTTTTAGTAGGACTCCAACAGAGCCACAGAATCGGCAACAGGGGGTCCGGGCAGGGCGTTGGGAGTTGCGGCGCGGCAGGTGCCGGCTCGTTTTTCACCAACAGTCCACACCACTTCGTGGAGGTCGACTTCAGAACCCCATTCCAGGCCACATTCAATAACGGATCAACAGTCAAAACACTTTCCGTTTGCTCTGCGACTTCCCAGAACTCCATTCCCGGGCCACATTTGAATGCCCGGAGCCAACTGTAGGCCACTTCGTGCTCTTCGACTTCCCAGAACTCCATTCCGGGGCCACATTTTGAATGCCCGGAGCCAACTGTAGGCCACTTCGTGCTCTTCGAGTTCCCAGAACTCCATTCCCGGGCCACATTTTGAATGCCCGGAGCCAACTGTAGGCCACTTCGTGCTCTTCGACTTCCCAGAACTCCATTCCCGGGCCACATTTTGAATGCCCGGAGCCAACTGTAGGCCACTTCGTGCTCTTCGAGTTCCCAGAACTCCATTCCCGGGCCACATTTTGAATGCCCGTAGCCAACTGAGGCTGAGGCAGGCTGCTGCTGAGGCAGGCTGAGGCTGAGGCTGAGGCAGGCTGAGGCTGAGGCAGGCTGAGGCTGAGGCTGAGGTTGAGGCTGAGGCTGAGGCTGAAGCAGGCTGAGGCACACGCTGAGGCAAGCTGATGCTGAGGCAGGCTGAGGCTGAGGCTGAGGCTGATGCAGGCTGAGGCTGAGGCTGAGGAAAAGGTTGAGGCTGAGGCTAAGGTTGAGGCTGAAGCTGAAGCAGGCTGAGGCTGAGGCTGAGGCAGGCTGAGGCTGAGGCTTAGGCAAGCTGATACTGAGGCAGACTGAGGCTGAGGCTGAGGCAGGCTGAGGCTGAGGCAGGCTGAGGCTGAGGCAGGCTGAGGCAGGCTGACGCTGAGGCTGAGGCTGAGGCTGAGGCTGAGGATGAGGCAGGCTGAGGCAGACGCTGAGGCAGGGTGAGGCTGAGGCTGAGGCAGGCTGTGGCTGAGGCTGAAGCTGAGGCAGGCTGAGGCTGAGGCTGAGGCAGGCTGAGGCTGAGGCAGGCTGAGGCTGAGGCTGAGGCTGATGCAGGCTGAGGCTGAGGCAGGCTGAGGCTGAGGCTGAGGCAGGCTGAGGCTGAGGCAGGCTGAGGCTGAGGCTGAGGCTGATGCAGGCTGAGGCTGAGGCTGGCTGAGGCTGAGGCCGAGGCTGAAGGCAGACTGAGGCTGAGGCTGAAGCAGGCTGAGGCTGAGGCCGAGACAGGCTGATGCTGAGGCTGAGGCAGGCTGATGCTGAGGAAAAGGTTGAGGCTGAGGCTGAGGCAGGCTGAGGCTGAGGCTGAGGCAGGCTGAGGCTGAGGCTGAGGCAGGCTGATGCGGAGGCAGGCTGAGGCTGAGGCTGAGGCTGAGGCTGAGGCTGATGCAGGCTGAGGCTGAGGCAGGCTGAGGCTGAGGCCGAGGCTGAAGGCAGGCTGTGGCTGAGGCTGAGGCTGAAGCAGGCTGAGGCTGAGGCTGAGGCAGGCTGAGGCTGAGGCTGAGGCAGGCTGATACTGAGGCAGGCTGAGGCTGAGGCTGTGACTGTGACTGCCGTTGCCACTGCGACTGTCATCGCGAATGCGACTGCGACTGCGAGAACAGGAGAATTCTACAACTGGATTCTCATCTGGATCTTAAGGGGAATGTTTCCATATATGCTTCTACACATCGCTGTTAGGTTGCTTTGCCGGGATAATTTTCTTTGGTTTTTTCTTGATGGATGAACTATCTCGAGGTTCTCCCTTGCACTCTCGTTTGTGATCCGGTTCTTTTTTACAATCTTGATTTAGATCGGTTTCTGCTCGTGCGGCTCCATCATGTTATTGACGTTCTTTGTCACGTAGTGTAGGCTCTTCTTTGATAGCGTTGGCCGCCGCCGATGTAGTACGAAGCTCGACTGAAGAAGAATTTCGCCGTTTGACCGCCCCAGAACGAGCAATATCCATGAGCTGTTGCCCCGGAGACGTCCCAGTCACCTTGGTAATGTGCAATATGTGGTTGTACTGTTTGATCTGCCATTCTTCCGCATGATGTCGAAATGCTTGTTGGCGTTTTTCTTGCAGGGCGCGATGGGTGCACCTTCGAAACGAGGGGGTCATAAGAATTTGTAGGCATTAACAAGTGGCACGTGTGTGCCCAGGCTCATACGAAAAAACTGAAGGGGCGTTTGCAGCAGGAGTGAAATGCAACAACGAAGTCGCACCCGAGCGCAAGTGGGGTTGCCACACCTTGCGACGTGTGGACCAGGGCCCCCAGGAAGCTTCAGGAGGCCCGACTTGGATACCAGAAGAGGCTCCAGGAGGCCCCAGGATTGTGAGTGTTGTGTGTGTGTGATGTGTGCTTTGTGTGGTGGTGCGTGCTCTTTGTGTGTTGTAGGTGTTGTGTGTGTGTGTTATGTTTGTCTAGCGTGTGATGTGTTGGGCGTGATTTGTGTCTCTGTGTGTATGTAGCTCTGGAGCCCCAAGAGGCCCCACGAGGCCCCAGGCGGCCTCAGGAGGCCCCAGGAGACCCCGGGAGGCTTCAGGAGGCTCCAAGAGGCTCCAGGAGGCCGCAAGAGGCCCCAGGAGGCCCCAGGAGGTTTCAGGAGACCCCCAGAAGGCTCCGAGGCGGGGTCTGGGGTGCCAGAAGGTTCAGAAAGCCCCAGGAGGCCCCAGGAGGTTCCAGGAGGCCCCCAGGAGGCTCCGAGGCGGGGTCGGGGGCTCGATTTTGGAAGGATTTTTCAAGCGAAACCGCCATTATCTGAGAATCGCGATCAAAATTATTGAAATTCTTTATGATTCGCGTATCCCCACCAGCCCATCTCAAAACAGCCATTCTTGCGAAGCATGCCGACAGTCGTGTTTTTCAGGCGTGTTTCCGCCTGCCCCCGCATATCTCCCATGTTCTTCCTTCCTCCCGCCTCCTTGTACATCCTCCTTGTGGTGGGAGCGGGAGAAGGACGAGGTTGAGGAGGAGGGAGAGAAAGCGCTCCTCGTGGTTTGAGTTGTTTGGGGTTTCTCGTCCTGGTGTGAGTCGTTCGGGCCCTTCTTCCTGGTGTGAGTCGTTCGGGCTCTTCGTGGTCGTTCGGGCTCTTCGTCCTGGTGTGAGTCGTTCGGGCTTCTCGTGGTGTGAGTTGTTCGGGCCCCTCGTCCTGGTGTGAGTCGTTCGGGCCCCTCCTCCTGGTGTGACTCGTTCGGGCTCCTCGTGGTGTGAGTCGTTCGGGGCCCTCGTCGTGGTGTGAGTCGTTCGGGCTCCTCGTGGTGTGAGTCGTTCGGGCGTCTCGTCCTGGTCTGAGTCGTTGGGGCCCCTCCTTCTGGTGTGAGTCGTTCGGGCTCTTCGTGGTGTGAGTCGTTCGGGCCCCTCGTCCCTCGCTTGGCGGCCCCAGGGGCTTCTAGGAGCGTCTTGGGTGCCTTGGGGGAACCTGTGCGGGCCTCTTGGGAGCCTCTTGGAGGCCGTTTGGGGCGTCTTGGGGGCTTCTTGGCGGCCCCAAGAGCTTCCAGGAGCGTCTTGGGTGCCTCGGGGGAGCCTCTTGGAGGCTCTTGGAGGCCTCTTGGGGCGTCTTCGGCGCCTCTTGGGGCCTCTTGGAAGCTTCTTGGGGGCATCTTGGGAGCCTCTTGGAGGCCTCTTGGGGGCCTCCTGGGGGCCTCTTGGGGCCATCTTGGGGCCTCTTGGTGCCTCCTGGGCGCTTCTGGGGGTCATATTGGAGGAAATCGATCAAAGAAGAGGGGAGCTTTAATGAGCGCTGCCCCCTCCAAAGGGTAAAATGAACCCAAAACCGTCGTAAAATCAATGATTTTGCCTTGAAGGAAGAGGGAAGCTTTAATGAGCGCTGCCCCCTCAGAAAGCCAAAATGGGGCCAAAACCGTCGTAAAATCAATGATTTTGGCTTCAAAGAAGAGGAGAGGGTTTTTTCTGCCTCCCCCCGTCGAGGCTAGAATCCTCGTGAGGGGTGTAATTGTTTAGCCCTCCCAGGAGTCGAAAAGGACTCCCCTGACCACCCGCGAGGCGCCCTCTCCAGGCCCAGGGGGAGGGGGTAGGGAGAGGGGTAAACCCCTCTCCGAAGAAGAAGAAGGGGGGTTGAGAACAGAGAGAGCTCTCTAAACCATTCACGCCCAAAGGGCTGGTGGGATTACCATGTGTGTTTTGAAGGTGTCATGTTAAAATGTTGAAATTCCCATGTGTTTTTGGACCCTGACGTCACGATCTGCGTGAGGGGTGTCACCGATGTTCAGAATTTCGAGGATATCCAGAGCGAAACGCCCAGAAAAATCGCGGACGACGCGTGCGCATCAATCGCCTTTGAGCTCTACTCACTCGGAGAGGTGCGTATGAGAATACATATTATTATATACCTCTTGTCCCACCGCTGCACGGGTACAATATCTCCTCCGTCATCCCGTCGTTGCCCAAATTGTTTGTACAGCGCTAGTTGCATATCGAACATGCTTCGGTATTCCTGCGGGCCGCATGTATTTTGTGGTATGCGTGCGCACGGGCGTTCGTGTGTCCACGTTTGTGCGCATGTGCGACTGCATTAAAATATGTGCTTTGTTCGTGTGACCACAATACGCATGTGTATTTTCTTTCAATGCGCGTGTGCACATATGGAATACGAACCTGCTCGTTCAAGAAGAGGTGCTTCTGCAAAAAGTCGTTCATCTTGATCTCGTCCTAATTGTATATTGGATCCACGATACGAATGGACCGGCGCCTTGAATAGGATATGGTGTGCCGGCTGGGCGACACGAGAATTCCACCACCTGGCAGATCAACGCTTCTATTTGCGACACTTCTTGAACCGGCTTGCACGACATGCCAGTATAAAGTATTTGTTAATCCTGATTGTGTGGTGTATGCTTCCGGGCATTGATATGTCCCTGATACGGCAGTCCAGTGCGCTATTTACATCGACAGAGAAATGCAAATTTCTCCTGCGAAAACCACAAGTTGCTCGGAAACAAGACTTGCATGACCACTTGCCCGCTCAATCGCAACAAATTGCGTAGATATAGCACGGAAAAAATCTTCCCCAAAGCGTTTGACGACAACATACGTACCAAGAGGTAAAGTATCCAGTTTGCGCACAATGCCAAAGGATCGCTCCAGTGAAATTGTTCTATTGCAGAATTGCACGTGAATTTCGTTGTTGATGTGCATCCGCACGGCAGGTGCCGGATGTATGTGGTTCCCACCCAGCCGGCTGACCAGAAAAGCACGAGGAATATCATCGATAGAAATGCAAATCGCATGAAAAATTTACGACGGTAGCATAGGATCGTATTGAAAGCTGAAAAAATGTTTTCTTTTTTTTTATCTGGATGCGCTATGAACCAAAATGGCAATCACGACGGCCGGATTGCAAACGATAGAAGTCCCACTATTGTTTTACCCTCCCACCAGTCTAGTGGACTGGAACGGGAGAGGGGAGCGCAAGGGGTTCAAAAATTGTTGTCTTGTTTACTCAAAGGGCATTTTTTTGACGTTTATAGGAATCACCGCCCCCGAGGGGCGGACAGGCCAGCATAAAAGATCTTCGAGTTTGTGTTCGATACCTTCTCGGGGAAGTACCCCAAGACGCTCTCCAGGAACCCCAACAGCCAGGCAACTAGGAGAGACTGAAACGATATTCTTGGGTACTGAAGCGATTGTTTTAGTTATTGAAGCGATTGTCTTGATTATTGAGGCGATTGTCTTGGTTACTGAATCGGGTGGGGTGGGTTAGTGAAGCGTTTTGTCTTAGTTATTGAAACTGGTGGATTGGTTATTGAAGCGTTTTGTCTTGGTTATTGGAACGGGCGGGGGTGGTTGCCGATTGTTTGGGTTGCTGAAACGAAAACGGTTGCTGTTCGCACGATTGCGAAGACAACGGAATGCATTTTCCATGATTTCTACGACCACATTTCAGGATTTCTTTCTCCGGCTAGGCTTGAATACATATGATGGTGCGGATTACGACGAAATTAAAATTCACGCGTTCAAAAACGCGTTCTTCAGTATGGAGAGACGAAAATGGAAAAAACGATGCAAATATCGATTAGGCACACATTCTGAATTCGTGGAATTACGCTCTTCACGTTGTCCCCGACTGGCTAGAATACCGAAAATCATCGCGATTATCATGATTGCAAGACAGAACATACATTGCAGCAAACACGCGAATCTTTATCTGAGAATTCCCCTCAATCATACCCCACTTGCGGGAAGTGCACGCACACAGAAACGCCGGTTTGGCGCTGGCCGTTGCCGCGGCCAAAATAGAGGTTCCGGCGAAGATTGGACCGTTAGGTCAGGACACAATCGTGGTTGTGGTCGCGCGAAAACAGAAAAACAATTCTCGAAACAAGTTTTACACAGGATGCGGTGGGGAAAAAAAATCGTTCCCGACAACTCTCGGCGATTGAATTTAGTCATTCCAGGATTGAATGTGAATCGAGGGGTTCAACAATTTGATGATGTGACAATCGTCAGTCTCGGAATCGAGATTTGAAACAAGCAATCGCGGGGGAGCATTGTTAGAGCAAACGGGAAATCGGTTTCGGTTTCGTGTTCGTGCGTGCCGCACGTGCAGGCGAGGCAGCTGTGTGGGCGGGCGAGAAATAAGTCTCCTGTGGGCGAGGCACGGCCGGATCAAAAACTCTTGTTCCTGTAACTGGTGCCCCGCGGTGTCCCGCGGGTGTCCCGCTTGGGGGCCTGTGGCGCGCGGTGTCCCGCCGGTGTCCCAATGATGGTGGTGATGACGATGATGATGATGATGATGATGATGACGATGACGATGTTGACGATGATGATGATGATGATGATGATGATGATGATGATGATGATGATAGTGATGGTGGTGATGATGATAGTGTCCCGATGATGGTGATGATGATGGTGATGATGATGATGATGATGGTGGTGTTGATGATATTAATGGTGTTGATGATGGCCAGGTGATTTAGTGATGATGAGGAGGATGAAGATGACGATGGTGCCCCGATGATGATGATGACTAGATGATGAGGTTGATGATGTTGTTGCTGATGATGATGACGATGGTGTCCCGATGATGATAATGACGATGATGGTGTCCCAATGATGGTGATGATGATGATGTTGATGGTGAGGACGATGATGAGGTGATGATGATGATGATGTTGGTGATGGTGGCCCAATTATGATGAGGATGCTGATGTTGATGACGATGTTGATGATGATGATGGTGATGATGATGGCGACGATGACGATGGTGACCCGATGAGATGCTGATGATGTTGTTGATGATGATGTTGATAATGATGATGATGGTGCCCCGATGATGATGATGATGGTGATGGCGGTGAAGATGATAGTGTCCCGAGTGGTGATGATGATGGTGATGATGATGATGATGGTGTTGATGATATTGATGGTATTGATGATGGCCAGGTGATTTGATGATGATGATGATGAGGATGAAGATGACGATGGTGCCCCGATGATGATGATGGCTAGATGATGATGAGGTTGATGATGTTGTTGCTGATGATGGTGATGATGATGTCCCGATGATGATAATGACGATGATGGTGTCCCGATGATGGTGATGAAGATGATGTTGATGGTGAGGACGATGATGAGGTGATGATGATGTTGGTGATGGTGGCCCAATTATGATGAGGATGCTGATGTTGATGACGACGTTGATGATGATGATGATGGTCATGATGATGGCGACGATGACGATGGTGACCCGATGAGATGCTGATGATGTTGTTGATGATGATGTTGATAATGATGATGATGGTGCCCCGATGATGATGATGATGATGATGATGATGATAATGAGAATGTTGTTCATGATCACGATGGTGATATGATGATGAGGGTGGTCATCGGATGGTGGGTCGAATGAAATAGATCGAATGAGATCGATCGTGTGAGATCGATCGAGAGAGGCCGGTTGTGAGATCGATAGTGAGACCGATCGAGTGAGACGTTGGTTCCTTCCCCTCCCGAAGCTTCTTATCACCCGAAAGGTCATTGCATCGGTATGGGAGAGAATTGGGATCATTACTATGCTTGGGGTCGGAAGTGTTTCGCCGATGAGAGGCCCAAAGCATGCATACACCACAATTTGCTCGTGAACACTCCGGGGTTTGCAGAGGAGGATCCGGCGGGCGCGACCTATAGTGTCCCACACCGCTGATGGGATATACGCCGTTATTCGGCTGTTTTACGCGACGTGACTGACTCGCTTGAAGTACAACTCGAACCCGTACCAATATTGGACCTGGAGGTCGTGATTGTCCTTTTCTTCTTGTTCCTCTTCCTCTTCCTTTGGTGCTGCTTTTACAGGCCTATTGCTGAAAACGATTTTTTGTGTGACCCTTCCGTCGCCGTGGCGTGCCTTGTTTGACCCATCGGTTACCGCAGCGAATCTGCATTCAGGTGGTGGGAAACGTGTTGCCAAAAGACGTCGGGGAAGGGGAAAACGCCCGTATTTTGATTCCACGGCATAGCGGCATTCCCGCGCGGGTCGCAGCGACTTCGCGGAAGCGCGGGCGGAATTCATTTTAATATGAAACGCTTGCGTTACGCATTTGAGAAATAGAATGCGAAACGTCGAATAGACATCGGACATATTTGGCATGAAAAACGTCCAATCGTTGCTGGTCAGCTTTGCAGAGCCAAGAACAATCCAATGAATATACAGCTCTGTCGAGATCGCAAGCTTCGTAAATCTTGAATAGCGAATTATGTGCCGCAATGGTTTCTCATAATCTGGAAAATACGTAAATAAATTATGGTTGCATGTCGAACTCTTTCGATATCGCCCGCATCCAATTGAAACATATTTGAATGGCAATTACTCGCATTTGTACCCATTCAATGTTATGTTGTGTTTTGTTCTTCGAATCATGTTTTGGAACGAAGCACAACGTATTCTGAGTCAGAGACTGTATTTTTCAACGAGTCGTGCAGCATTTTTGCGTAAACCAGAATATTGAAAAATTGAAAAAATTACATAATCATGGCCACAATGTCGCCGCAAGCTTTCACACGTGCAATGTGGTTTTAATCAAAATTTACGCCCAATCCAACATGACCAAGAGCATTCTACCGTCGTTTTTGGAACACATCAATCATACGCTTCATGAACATCTGGAACCCCGCATTATTGACTCAACATTTCCACTTAACACATTGACAGTCTCCAAAAATTTGGAATCGATTTTCCGCCCACCATTGCTGGCATAATGAAAACACCTTCTCGCGCGCATCCGGACAAACTGCTACAATTTTCCAAATTATGGTGGTATACCGTTTGGTCCAAGACTTCTGCAACGTCATAGTGTGAATACTACTGCAGATAGTTCCGGACACGAGAAATTATGTGGCAATGGGTGAAACATTTCCTACGTTCTTACTCTGATGCTTTTGGAAATCGAATTTGCCGTTGAACGTCATCGAGGACATCATCCAAGACGTTCGCTCGATTTTGACTGTATGATAGGCCCATCTGGTCGCCTGATGGATACATGCCGGATGGTCTTAGGTTTCCTGAGGTACCGGACTAAGTCTCAACCACCGCACTTGATTAGCCAATCAGGCTGACATCACGATCTCTCTTTCCACAATTGCGAATACGAGCATGCAGTGCTTCTTGCGTTTTTTTGGATCCCCGCGCCTGCGGGCCATAGAGCGATCCTCTATCAAATATAATGTGCACTTGCTTATCCACGCCTGTTTCGCCAAAAACGTGGTTTAAGCAAAATACCGGCAGCTTGTTGAAGCTATGCTGTAGACGAATGTGAGAAAACGACTTGTAAATCGCCATTATTGTGCTGTCCATGTTTCAGTATCCTTGCGCTCGATGGACTGAGCAAATCACTTTCTACCAATCGAGATGTCTTCTTGATCTACGTGCACTATTGGCCCATGCAAGAACGGAAATACCGTTTATTCAAGCAGTAACCTTCATTGAACATTTATTTTGGAAAACAAACTTTAATGCTGAGATGTTCGGAGATTTCGGTTCGGCGAAAAAGACCGCATCATGGAGCAATTTTGTCAAGTCAAAGGCGGCACTTCGGGCAAATATTGACTTAGACTTAGATTTAGCAGATAGGCTTTTCAGTGACACGAATACTGCAAAGATTGACCCGTAATGCGTAGATCTCGGCGCCATCTCTTCCACCGAAGACGATGATTTTTATGAGACAAAAACTTAACAACAACAACAACAACAAATAGCACCGTATCATCACGGTCATGTCGCACATTATCGTCATCAATATCGCCGTCACCACCGTCACCGTTGTTGTTGCCGCCGCCTCCGCCAATGCCGGCAAGTCCCAAAACAGGAGGCGGCGTTTGTTCCGGGACCGTGGCCAATGCCAGTGAGAACTGAACTCGAAGGCGGCGACCAAAAAAGCGCGGGGGGGGGAGAGAAGGGCGCAAACAACTGCAAAAATAATGGAAAGGAAGCATCAGAAACTGGAAGGAAGAGAAGACAAAAGGAACAGAGGATGGAAAGACAAGAAAATTAAAAGAGGAGACGGAAAGAAAATAATACGGACGGGAGCAAGGACGGGAGAGGACGGCAAAGGGAAAGAACGGAAGGAAAAGAGGACAGAGGGAAGAGAGGACGGAAAGAGAGGACAGAAAGAAGAGAGGACGGAAGGAGGAGATGCGGGAGAAAAGAGAAAACGAAAGGAAGAAATGACAGAAGGAGGAGAGGAAGGAAGGACGTGAGAACGGAAGGCAGAAGGGACGGAGGACAGGACGGAGGACCGAAACTGGCACCAAAACCAAGGAACAGCAGTATAGACAAACAAATCGCCTGCTATTGAAACCAAAAGCCGGTACTGAAACCAAGAACACCGGTATTGAAACCAAATCCTCCGATATAACCAAAAAGCAGTACCGAACTGTGAAAACGGACGAAAGTGGAACCGAAACAAGAAACTGAATTTGAATGCCGTGTTCCCTTACGACGTGCACTGAACTAGCTACAGGGCACAACATATACTGCACCACATATTGCACCACGCGGGTTCCACAACATTACCAGCACCGAGTATATATATACACACACTCATACATACATTACATTACATTACATTACATTACATTACATTACATTACATTACATTACATTACATTACATGACATGACATGACATGACATTACATGACATGACATTACATTACATTACATTCATACATGCATGCATATACACATATGTATATATATATATACATACATACATATACAGATATACACATATACACATATACATATACGGATTATCATACGCACCTCTCCGAGGGAGTAGAGCTCAGAGGCGATGAATTGAAGGCCGCGCTGCGTCCGCGATTTTTTCTGGGGACATCCTCGAAATTAAAAAATCGGTGGCACCCCTCACACGGATCGTGACGTCAGGGTCCGAAACACATGGGAATTTCACTATTCTAACATAAATCCTCAAAAACACAATGTAAGTTCAATGATTTGGACCCCGATTCTCAAAGAATGGCGGTTTTGCCTGAGACATCCTCAGAAAATCGAGCCCCGACGCACCTTCTGGTTACCCAGACCCCGCCTCGGAGCCTCCTGGGGGCCTCCTGGAACCTCCTGGGGCCTCCTGGGGCCTCCTTGGGCCTGCGGTCTCTTGGTCGGGCCTCCTGGAGCCTCTTGCGGCCTCCATGGACATCCTCGAAACTTCGAGCCCAAACGTACTCTCCTTCGGCCTCCTGGAGCCTCTTGCGGCCTTTTGGTCGGGCCTCCTGAACATCCTCGCAAATTCGATTCCAAACGACCCCTCCTGGGGCCTCCTGGAATATTTTCCGGCATCCTGGTCGGGCCGCCAGAGGCTTCTTGGGGGCCCGTGGTACACACATCGCAAGGTGTGGCAACCCCGCCTGCGCTCGAGTGCGACCCCGCTATTGCACTTCACTCCCAGCAGCTATCCTCCTCCTCCTCCTCCTCCTCCTCCTCCTCCTCCTCCTCCTCCTCCTCCTCCTCCTCCATATCTCGTCCTTCTCTTTCCCCCCAATCTAACGAAACAAATCGGCTGGTGGGAATCGTGCTTACACTTCTCTTGTTAAGCATTTCGCTCGCTCCGCCAGCCCATCTTGCATCACTGGTGCAAGATGTGCGTGTGCATGTGGCGAGCGAAAAGGATGAGGAGGAGCAGGAGGAGCATTGGGCAGGTGGTCAAGGCCACTGTCGGCTGAGACATCCTCGCAACTCTAAACCTCGGAGGTGTCCTGCTCCATGGAGGTCCGGCCACTTTCGCCATCCTCGCAACTCTGAATTCCGAGATGCCCTGAACTAAGGTGGTTCAACCACTTCCGCCTGAGACATCCTCGCAAATCTGGATTCCGAGATACCGTCCCGTGGTGGTCTGGCCATTTTCGCCTGCGATACCCTCGCAACTCGGGGTTCCGATATGCTCTCAACGGAGGTGTTCAGGCCACTTTCGCCTGAAACGTCCTCGCAACTCTGGGTTCCGAGATGCCCTGAGCTGAAGTGGGCAGGCCACTTTCGCTTGAGACATCCTCGCAAGGCTGACCTCGGAGAGGTATTGCCCTCGTCGATCCCCCTGCTCGATCCCCAATCCTTTTGGGGGGGCCCTTCCTCGATCTTAGATTTTTCTGCGTTCGCCTCCTGCCCCTTCCCCTTCTCTTAGGCACGCCCCGGCGGCGCCGCGCCAGCCTCCCCTTCTCCATTTCCGATCCCGCTGTCGTGGTGTCTTCCCGCTCCAAGCGACCTTCCAGTTGTTTGTGTGAGCCTGAGTACACACGTGCCACTTGTGTATATATATATATATATATATATATATATCGAGAGAGAGAGAGAGAGAGAGAGAGAGAGAGAAAACACAAAACAAAAAAAACAAGAAAAATAAACAAACAAACAAAGAGAGAGAGAGGGAGATATAAACAAAAAACAAAGAGAGAGAGAGAGAGAGAGAGAGAGAAAGAGAGAAAGAGAGAGAGATATATATTTAGCCCGCTGATCCCAAGATCGCCAGTTCCACTTTTTTATCGTGTCTGGGGCAAAGCACATTATTTCCAGCCGAGCGGAAAAGAATTCGCGCCCAGATGCAACTCGGAGCTCCCCGAAGCAGCGGAACGTCAGAAGGCATTCTAAGAGAAAGCTGAAACAATAATGCAATCGAGCGCAGCGAAGGGAGCAAAAAGGCGAAGGCAGGGGACAGGAAGGGAGGGAGACTTGAGCAAGTGCGTCGACGGGCAAAGTCGGTGCGGCGATCATTCAACTGCTCTGCACATCACTTCTGCTTGTTAAAAGCGGCCAGATATTTAGCCTGCAAATCCCAATATCGCGAGTTCCACTTTTTATCGTGTCTGGAGCAAAGCACATCATGTCCAGCCGAGCGGAAAAGAATTCGCGCCCAGATGCAACTCGGAGCTCCCCGAAGCAGCGGAACGTGAAAAGGCATTCTAAGAATAAGCTGAAACAGTAATTCAATCGAGCGCAGCGAAGGGAGCAAAAAGGCGAAAGCAAGGGACAGGGAGGGAGGGAGACTTGAGCAAGTACGTCGACGGGCAAAGTCGGCGCGGCGATCATTCAACTGCTCTGCGCATCACTTCTGCTTGTTAAAAGCGGCCAGATATTTAGCCTGCAGGTCCCAAGATCGCGGGTTCAACTTTTTTATCGTGTCTGGAGGAAGGCACATCATGTCCAGCCGAACGGAAAGAATTCGCGCCCAGACGCAACTCGGATGCCAGACCCGAATGGACAAATCTGGCAGCAGGCCGAAAAACAATACGAAACAACTCAGAGTTTAAATCTTCTCCACCACACGGACACTCGCAGCGATTCGGCGGCATCGATCATGGAGAAAGCGATGGTGTGGCACAGCGGGCGAGGATAGGCAGCAGCGGTCGCAGTCCAGTGCCGCCCTCCGGGCGCATGCCCGGAGAGCTCCTGATGGGCTCGGCCTGTCCTGGAGCATCGCTTGCCGTCGGCGCGGCACAATCGCTGAATGCGAGAGAGGCAACACCCTCGCCAGGCCACGATCCGAACGGCTTCCTTCCAAGCGGTTCCAAACTGACGCTGATACAAACGAGCCTCGGAACAATCCCGAGCACGCCTCAGGTCGATCATGCGAGGAGCCTCCCACATCAAAGATCTGTCGGGATTCTCTAAGAACACAGGAACACCTACCTTGCGACAGCAATCAATGGAACGACAGGACACATGTAATGTAGCATTGCCAATTTTCAGACGAGCGAGCTGCGAGGGCGAAAGCGAGTCGAGAGCCATCGGCGCACCAGAGGATCACAACGGCTGCCTCAATGCCTGCGACCAGGTTGCGCACGGCGGGCCCAGCCACACGCCGAGCACGGCGCCCGAATATATCCACCCTCGCAGCAGCTTCTCGACAACTTTCACGAGCAGATTACCGTGAACCCCCATCTGAATGTCGAGCGATACGACGGCGTGGCCAGCCTGGCGCAACTGCCGCTCCACGCCACCAGAGCCCGCGAACAGCTCCAGGAAGATCCAGCGGCGGCGGCGAGACGCACTACGCAACGCAGCCTGGAACTCCTGCCGCAGGCGCCGCACAACGCCAGCGGCAGTGCGGCTCAGCGGCGGCGGGCCGCCCGGCGGGCGCCCGCTGTGCTGCCCGCGGGCTGCTTGCGGGCGGCCAGGGCGGAGCTCCGGAAGTCGAAACTTGGAGGCCCAGCACGCACCTCCTCGGCCAGCTGCCTGACCTGCAACCGCAGCTGGTCGTGCACCTGGTCGATCACGCCCGACTGGATGAATCCGCGCTCCACGATCGGCTGGAAATTGTGCGCCGACACCACGCCGAAACTGAAGCTGGCGAGCGGCGCGAGGCTGATCTCCCAAAGCAGCTTCGCCTCCTTGGCGCACCTGGCCATTGATGAGGCAGCCTTCCACCTTCCGCGGCCCCCGGCCCGATGCACCGCCGGCAGGAAGTGGGGCAGGGCGGCTAGCAGCTGGCTGCCCTCGGCCGCCGCGGCGCCCGCCTGGAACTGGGAGTTCAGGAAGCCACGAGGCCTGGTGGAGGGCGCAGTAGTTGGAAGAGGGGGCAGTGGTCTGTGAACTTCTGGCACAAGCAACGGTAGAGCGCCTCGGTCGACTCCTTGATCGAGAGCTGCTCCAGCGGCGAAAGACCTGCCATCGGCTGACGGGTGGCCGCCAGATCGCGGGCCGGGCTGGCCCGCGTCCCCGCGCGCCGTCCGCCTCTCGGCTGCGAACCCCGGCGGCACGGCATCAGGCGCGGCAGGCAACCCCCCAAGGGTGGAGGTGGCCACATCCCGTGGCGGGCGCGACCCGCGGCAAATGGCCGCCTGAGAACCAGCCTCAACGGATCAGACGGGTTCAACTCTGATGCAATCCAGCGCGAGGCCAAGCTGAGGGCCGCCAGCTTACGAAGAGGCCCTTGAAGATGACGAGAGCGGGCCCGCCCCTGAGGATGGTGCACCCTGCTGCCGCAGTCCGGTGGGCCCGGCCGGATCCGGCGCTGCTGGCGGATCCGGTAGGTCTGGTGGGTCTGGCGAGTCCGGTGAGTCTGGCGGGTCCGGGGAGTCTGGTGAGTCCGGCGAGTCCGGTGGGTCCAGCGGGTCTTGCGAGTCCGGCGCCTCCTTCGCTGGCGCCGGTGGGCCCGGTGGGTCCGGTGAGTCCGGAGAGTCCGGCGAGTCTGGTAAGGCCATATGGAAGCTGTCTTAGGGCCCTGGGACCGCTGGAACTCGGTCCAGGACGCGCTCAAACTCCAGATTCAAGGCCCGACCTGCACTCACACTCAGTCTCCCCCACACTCGCACTCACACATGCCTCATACTCAGACTCATCCGCACTCAGACTCACTCACACCCACACTCAAGCACAATCAAACTCAATAGCACACAGACCCATTTACACACAGACCACTCACACTCCTAGAAGCTTAAGCTCATACGCGGTCACACTCAGGCGCGCACTCATATACACTCACACTCCACTTCTTTTCCGCCCTCTCATTCTCGTACTCCTCATCCTCCTCCCGCTACCCAATTCCGTTCGCTCTCCTCCTCCCCCTCGTTTTCCTCCTTCTCCTCATCCTCTTTCCCCCTCCTCGCTCCCCTCCTCATTCTCTCCCTGATCAAGATCATTCGCCTGGGCATCGTTGCTGGATGGGCATCGACGCACACATACCCATTCACAAACAGACCATTCACACTCCTATAAGCTTAAGCTCATACACGCTCACACTCAGGCGCACACCCCTATACACTCACACTCCACTTCTCCTCCGCCCTCTCATTCTCGTACTCCTCATGCTCCTCCCGCTGCCCAATTCCGTTCGCTCTCCTCTTCCCCCTCGTTTTCCTCCTTCTCCTCCTCTTTCCCCCTCCTCACTCCTCTCGCCATCTTCTCCCTGGTCAAGATAATTCGCCTGGGCATCGTTGCTGGATGGGCATCGGCTGCAGGGGCCGATAAACGCAGTAGGGCCACTGGTGGCAATCGTCTGCCATCGTCTGCAGCAGACGATAGCAGACGATAGCAGACGATAGGACCAGCTAGCGGCCGCCAGGAATCGCTGCAGACGATAGCAGACGATAGCAGGCGATAGGTTCAGCTGGGGGCCGCCAAGAACCGGTGCAGACGATTGCGGACGATAGCAAACGATAGGATATGATAGGGGCCGCCAGGGGTGGCTGTCGTCTGCTACCTTCTGCAGCAGACGATAGCAGACGATAGTGCTAACTAGGGGCTGCCAGGGCCCGCTGCAGACGATAGAGAACCGGCGCGGACGATAGCAGAAGATAGAATCTGATAGGGGCCGCCGGGGGTGGCTGTCGTCGGCTATCAAATGCAGCAGACGATAGCGGACGATAGGACCAGCTGGGAGCTGCCAGGACCCGCATCAACGTCCAGAAGCAAATCACCAGAACACAATTATCGTGAACGCCGCCATCTGCAGCATCCAAGTCAGCATCGTACCTGTCATCATCACCTAAGTCATTATCTCAATATCAGCACCACTACCGTCACAATCAAAATCACTACAATGATCGCCATCAGCATATCCCCCGTCGACGGAGTCATCACCGCGATCGTACAAACCATCTTCATCATCATAAGCACACGCTTCAGCCTCATCATCAGCATCATGGTCGTCGTCGCAATCATCATCGTCATGGGCATCACCACAACAAACACAATCAACATCATCATTACCATCGTCGTCGCTATGATAATCATATCCCTCATCATTAATTACCATATACATCTTTCCGTCCCTTCCTCCTCACCAGCACCATTAATGCTGTCATCCTCCTCATCGCTGTTCAACAACGAGCGCATTGCCATAATAAGGGCCATCGCCCTGATCAGCATCAACGTTCAGAATCATATCACCCGAAACATGATTACCGTGAACGCCGCTATCTGCAGCATCCAAGTCATCATCGTAACCATCATCATCATCATCAAGATCCAAGTCAGGTATCTCAGCATCAGCACCACCATCATCACAACCAAAATCGTTACAATGATCGCCATCAGCATTTCCCCGGTCGACGGAAGCATCACCACGATCGTACAAACAATCCTCATCATCATAAGCGCAATCTTCAGCCTCATCATCATCGTCGTCGTCATCATCACTGTCATGAGCATCACCACCACGCCCACAATCAACATCATCACTACCATCGTCGTCGTTCTGATCATCATCTCCCTCATCATTACGATGGCCCTCATAACATGCTATCCTCTACCTGCTTACCTCTCATCCTCCTCACCAGCACCATTCATTTTGTTGTCATCCTCCCTGCTTATTCAACAACGGGCGCATTGCCATGATAAGCGCCATCATCCTAATCAGCATCACCGTTCAAAAGCAAAGCACAATAACATCATTATCGTGAACGCCGCCAGCTGCAGCATCGAAGTCATCATCGTACTCATCATTATCATCATCCCAATCGCTATCTCAATACCAGCACCATCACCACTGCAGTCACAATCGTCGGGTGATCCCGGAGTCCGGTGGGTCGGGAGTCCGGCGGGACCTGCAAGTCCGGTGAGGTCTGGTGGATCCTGCGAGTCTGGTGAGTCCGGCGAATCCGGTGAAACTGGTGGGTCGGGTGTGTCCGGCGTGTCCGGTGTGTCTGGTGTGTCCGGTGTGTCCGGTGTGTCCGTTGTGTCCGGTGTGTCCGGTGTGTCCGGTGTGTCCGGTGGCCGGCGTGTCCGGTGAGTCTGGTGAGTCCAGCGCGGTGGCTGGGGCAGCAGGCAAGACCATTCTGCCGTCCTTTGGCGGCCGCAAGGGCCAACGGTGAATTGTCGACCAGAGTTTACCAAGCCAACTCCGCAGAAGATGACGAGCCCCGAGAACTTGCGCTTCTCCCCCGAGACCCAAGATGTTCATGTCCTCAGAGATCTTCACCGCCGCGACTCCAGCCCAAGACGACTCCACCAAGATATCCTCCGGGGCCTCGTCGAATCAGGAATCCGAGACGCTCAGGAACTCCAAACGCTGCAGAGAACTGGGGAGAGGAGGTGATGAGATGACAGCATGTCCGAGGGCTCTCTCGCGAGCGCGAGCGCCGCCCTCCACGCGATATCGCCGGCGCTCCGACTGGCGCCCTATCTCGGCGACCCGCTCTGGAGGCAGGCGCCGGCGCACCTGCCCGAGCCCGAACTCCGACGCGTCGGGGGCGACGACCTGCGAGTGCCAGGGTGCCGGCAGGTCTGCCTGTAGCAGCGGCAGCAGACAGCGCGCCTGCCAGGGCTCCCGCCTCACGCTCTGCCACGGTATGATGGGCCCAGACCCGGCCTCGGCAGCGAAGGCGTAGGCCGCCTGGATCAGGCAGAGCGCCTCGCGACGCAGCAGCGCCGCCCTGGTGACGCGGCCGAGAGGGGCCTTCATGAGCGCGCCGCTGCACGTGCCGACCCGCAGCAGCTTCTCGATCGCGAGCCGAAAGCGCCAGAGGCACCTGGGCCGCGTCGCGAGGAAGCGGCCCTCGGACAGGCGGAACCCAGGGAGCTCGGAGTCGCGGCAAGCGGGCTCTGGTCGCGCACCGCGAAGCCCAGATCAACCAGCTGCTGCCGCGCGGCCCGGGCCCTGCGGTCGGCGACGCCAGCGTCGGTGTCGAGCGCGAAGTAGCGGTCGACGCACCCCGCGGCCGCCGACGGCTGCCCGCGCTCAGCGCGCCGCCCAGGCTGCCCGTCCTCGACGAGGTGGCTGGGCGATAAGCCACCCGGGCTGAAGCCTCGCCGAAGCACGCCCTGACACAGGTGTAGCGCCCGCGAGAAGCTCATCGGCAGCGCGCGGAAACGCGGCGCGATGGGCTCGCCTGCGCCGGCAGGCAATCCAGCGACGCCGCAGCTCCGCAGCAGCCCCGCGCCCAGGCTGGGGGGCGAGAAGTGGTCGACCATGTCGGGCGGCGCCAGCGCGCGACAAAATGCAGCCCCCAGGCCCCCTGGCGCGATTCAGACCCTCTCGTCGGCCTCCAGCGCCCCAGCGGCTGAGGGCGTCGGGGGGCGAGTAGAGGGGGCAAGCAGGAAGTCGCAGTTGACCCCCCACGCGTCGAAGATGATGCGCAGGCGCTCGACTTACGACGCGCGAGGAAAAGTCCGGGGCCCCCGCCGCGACCATGCTTCCAAATCAGCATGCCTCGACGCCTGGCCTCTCTCAGAAAGGTAGCGCAATCGCGATCGCCACGCTGCGGCAGCGGGTCGACGCATGCGCCCCGCGGGCAAGCCTCAGCGCGGAGGCTCCGAGCGGCAGGGGGCGGTCGCAGCACGCGCCCCTTCCAGTCCCCGAGCCACGTGGCGCCCGCGCCCCCCAACAGGTCGGTCAGGCGCACGAGCTTGCTGGAGAGGGGCGGCCAAGCGATCTTGTCGCCGTCAAAGGGAGCGACGGGCCCGCCACCGCTGGAGTAGCCGGGCGCGCCTGACAGGAGCGCGCACAGGGCTCCCCGTCCTGGGTGAAGATCTGCAGGAGGGGGGCCGACGCGCCGATAACTCTGGCGAATATGTTCCAGGACCAAGCGCTGACCCGCGATGGGGCCGACGCTGGAGCGGGAACCAAGCCTGCCCACGCGTCAGCATGGGCAACGCGAAGGCGACGGCGGACCGCGCGACGGCTAGCAGGTCCATGACAAAACTGCTGGGACATCGGCTCCAAGGCAGGCAGGCAGGTCGCGCTGGCGGCCGCCCTCCATGCCTTCGCAGAACGGGCGTCACCACGGGCCAAAGGGCGAGCGCAGCGCGGGCAGCCCAACTCCCACGCTGCAAGGCAATCGCGCCTCGGCCCCCTGCCCCTGCTGGCCCTTCTTGCCAGATCGCTTGGCATTGGGCTTTGCGAGGGCTCGTTCCTCGCGCGCCTTGCGGCGCTCCTTCGCCAGCGCCGCCTCGCGCGCCAGATCGGCAGCCGCATGCGTCTGCAACGGCGGGCAGACACGCAGATTCCCTCGTGAGTGCTGACTCCCAAGGAACAAGTGCCTGTCGAAACTCTCGTCGTCCTGATCCTCATTGAGGAAGTGGCGGTACATGTCCTCCTGAACTTGCAGCGAGCGGCGCACAATCTCGAATGAAGTCAGCGACGCCACGCTGACCTGGTCGTAGCACGCGCCCTCCTGCAAGATACGGCAGCACCCCTCGTGCTCGACAGCTCCAGGATCGGCATCGGCGAGGCGCAGGGTGGTCTTGAACAGCGTGTGCCTGCCAAGAGGGGTGCCGCCGCGCTCGCAGGTAAAGCGACGCTCCCAGAGACAGGTCCGGGGTCCCGAAAGTCTCCAATCGGGCCAAGGATATTCCACCAACCGAAGGACACCCTCTCTAAATTCGACGTTGCGCTGCCCAAGCGCAGCGCCACAGCCAACACCCTGGGATCAGGAGAGGCGGGCAAGGCGGCAGCTGCACCAGGGGCAGCCGCGATCGCCATCAGCGGGGCGGCGTCGTCGGGTGCCACCACAGGCGCTGCGGCCGCGCCAGGCACCGCTGGCGCGCCTGCTCATCCGCCAGCAGGTGGCAACACCGCGGGCGCCGGCGGCGGGGCCGCCAGAGCACCCGGAGCAGCCGGCGCGGGCGCGACAGGGGCCGCTGCGCCTCCAGGCGGCAAGCCAGCCGCGGGGCCAGCAGTACCCGCCACGGGGCCTCCGAGCGCAACCGCCGCAGGGCCCACGCCGCCCACCAAACCTCCAGCGGGTCCGTCTCCAGATCCCCCACCACCAGCGGCGGCAGGTCCAGCTACAGCTCCAGGCTCAGCGAGTGCGTGCACCCCGGCGGGCAATCCCAACACGCTGCCAGCACCCAACTCCAGGTTCAGCACCCGTGCTGGCGGCCGCGGGAAGCCAGAAGCCACCCCGCGCGCGATGGCGGCCCAGGCCTCAGCGGCAGTCGGCAGTCGCCGAAACCGATGCACGTGCCCTCCGCCGAGCCCGCCTGGAGTCGCCCCTTGGCCCGCGATCCTGATGACCTCTGCCATGTCGGGCCCAGGAGCACTCGCCTCGTCCTAGTCGTCGCCGTCTGGAGTCATGATATACGACAGGGCACCCCTCTCCCCGAGCGTCAAGAGCTCGTGCCACAGTAGCGGACCCGCGACGCGGTACCGCACCAGGTAGAACGAGCCCGCCATCACCGCGACTGTAGTTGCCGAGGCCGGCTAGCAAGCGCCTGCGCAGCGGCGAGCTCTGCCAAATCGATCTCCACGAACGCGGGGGCTCCCGCCACAGCCTACGCAGGCTCCAGCCCGAGCGGGCTGGCTGAGCCCTGCGCCGAGCCGCCACAGCTGCAGGAGGCCAGGAGCCCCCGCAACACCAGCGGCAGCCGCGCGGCAGCCCCCAGCAGCAGCTTCCCAGCCTGCAGGAAGATCAGGCCGAGCAGGCTGATGACCAGCTGGCTCAACCACGAAAGCCCCGCGTCGCCTGCCACGGGGCAAGCCAGGCAAGGGGTACACGGCACAGGGCAGCTCTGCTCCTCGGGAGCCTCCACGACGGCCGAGATGCACTCCGAGAGCGGCACGAGGCGGGCCCCCACCTCACAAGCCTCTCCCGCGCTGTGCCCAAGGCCAGCGCTGGCTGAAGGCGGCGTTGACGGCACCCGCGATACCCACGGCGCAGAGAGCCACCACCAGCGCGGCAGGCCAATCGCGCTGAGGTGAGCGAAGAACGAAAGCCCGACCCCTCGTGCCTGCAAGAGGGCGAGGGCGCTGCGCCCTCAAAGACTTGAGCAAGTACATCGACGTGTAATGTCGATGCGGCGATCATTCAACTGCTCTGCACATCACGTCTGCTTGTTGAAAGATATACACATGTATGCTACACATCATATACTACACGCAATAGGTGGTACCACAGTATTTCCACGACATATGCTTTGCAGCATGTATTGCTAGAAACACACTGATTTGCGTCCACGCTGGCTACCACATCCATGTAGCTAAAAGAAGAACGCCGTGACTTTGAAACATCCATCGATCTCATACCGAAAAGACACTACCATTGAAACATCGTCTGGGTTCTGAACAATTAAGTCTGGTGATTACCCCCCTGATCCTCTGCCCCAATACCCAAAACGGTTGCCAGAAGCTCCGAGAATAATCTAATACGACCCATGGCTCACTGAGACTCTAAGCAGCTCACAAGAAGCGACCAAGGCCAGTAAGACCCTTAGAGGTTCAAAGCTGTTCAGGAAAACGAGATAGGTAATCGGCGCTTGCGCCTCCCATCTTAGGATGCCTTCAAGGACGCTTCCGATATCCCCAAGAGAGCGGCCGAGGGCCTCAAAGCCCCCGAGACTGTCCAAGACGGACGGCGCCACGATGGCCCCAAGGCTCTCCAAGAATTGCCAAGGCAGCGCAAGAGGGCTCTGAGGCAGCCCCATGAAGCTCTCCAAAGCCACCGAGAGGATCCCGAGAGGCTCCCAAGAGGCACTGCAGAAGCCCTCCACAAGCCTCCAAACAGCTCACAAGGGCAACGCAAAAATCATGCAACATAACGGCCGCGCCACGCTACATTGCTCCCACTCACTGCTTCCCAGACGGCACCAATCCGGTCATGCCGGGCCTGTTCGGGAGAGCTCGGCTGGAGAATCCTGCATGACGCTCGGTGTCGCACAAGCGCGGTGGCTGCGTTTGCCGCGCGGGGCAGCTGGATACAACCAAACTTCTAGAACAACGTCAAAGCAGAAGTTGTTTGCAAGTATCATGGAGGGCCTCCGAAGGCCAGACAGGAAGGGGAGGAGGAAGGACGGGGAGTAGGTGGAGGAGGATGAGTAGAAGGTGCAGGAGGGGAGGAAGAGAGGACGACCAGGTGGAGGAGGAGAGGAGGAAGGACGGGGAGGAGGAGGAGGAGGAGGAGGAGGAGGAAGAGGAGAAGGAGGAGGAGGAGGAGGAGGAGCAGAAATGGATCGAGGATCAAGGTGTTTGGGCATCTTGGGCCTTTCTGGGCCTCGGGCATAATGGGCCCTGGAGATGACAGGGCCGTGCCTTACCTGTTCCGTTTGCCATTCTTGTTGCAACTTCCGACTCCGTTTTTTCCGCGACTCCGTCGCCGTTCTTTATCCTTGCTCCAGATCCAGCTCTCGTTCCAGAGCAACTTTGGTCCCGCTTCCACGAGCCGTTTTTTGCTTTACCATTTTCACGTTCCAAATACGGCGAGTCGAAAACGGCGAACAAAACGGGAAGCCTAGGGAGGCCTCCTGAGGCCCCCTGCGGGACCTCCGCAAGCCTCCTGGTGACCCGGTGTGTCCTCTTGTCGGCGACGAGCGAGGGGGGGGAACAGAGGAGGAAACCTTCGCAGAAGGTGGCGGGGCTTCTCAGGAGCCCTCCGGTCTTCTGAGCAGTTTCCTGTGTCTTCGGGGAATGTTGTTTCTCCATCGCTGGGCGACATGGCAGTGCGCTGCCACTGGGGTGGACAGATTTTAAAACAAAATAGACGCCAACTTCTGCCGAATAGAGAATAAGCTGGCATCTATCGAATCTAGCCGGCAGTGAGACTGAGCGTGCACACCGATTCCATCCCTGACCTGTCACACAAACGTCAAGCATTCTGCCAGCGCGGCAACCTCAGACTAGAACGAGTCAAACCAGCAGCATCCTTTCTCTCTCTCCTCTTCCTCCTCCTCCTCCTCCTCCTCCTCCTCCTCCTCCTCCTCCTCCTCCTCCTCCTCCTCTCCCTCCCACGCCAGATGTGCCCTGCTAGGACGGGAAGGCGACTCGCCTCTTGCCGTCCAAGGGCGCGGGCACATACGGTGAGTTTTATAAAGTCTAGGCTCACGCAATCTGCATGACTCGCGGCGGGATCGCGCCGACGTGTGGCGAGCAGAACCCCCGAGAAGGCACGCAGGCCCCGTCGCACTCCCGGTGTGCAGCGCTGCCACGACCTGCTGGAGGCCAGAGGACGCGCTGGACGAGCGTGCGAGCAGCCACCGAAGCCGCGCCTACGCTTGCCTTGCCGCCACGGCCCGGTGCGCAGCGCCGTAGAGGGCGGGACCCCCGCCGTCCCTCCACGGCCCATCTCCTTCTCAGTGTTGCGTGCTTTTCTTAGCTGGTGCTTGGGGACCTGGGACGTGGATAGCGTGCCGCGCCGAAGCGTGGGGGCCTGCAGCACGACTCGCTGTCCACGTCACGTCTTTGTTCTCTACCGTGCCCTTCTTCTCGTCAAGGGAGCACATTTTTCGCCAACATTCTGATCGTATCGTTACTCTCGTCGCGACTGTGGAATTCCCCTCGACGACATGGCAATCACGTCTGCTCGCCAGGAGCGTGCTCTGCTGAGGCCAGGCCTGACGGCGGCGCACCAGCGTGGCAGGCGCTCCTCTTCCACCTCCCCCTTCCACTACTCATCTTCTCCTCCAAAAGCCCTCCTCCATTGGCCTTTCGATCGCCATGCCCCTGGCTCTAACCTGGCTCTGCCGCAGCCGAGGAGCTCACCCTCACTAGAATCGAGACGACTCGCAACAGACCATTTGCAGAGAACTCGCGCATGCCGGAGCGCAGTATAGGATAGGGCGAGGAGGCCAAGAGGAGTATCCGAGGGAGCGGGGGCGAGAGGGCGCAGGGAGGACTTGGGCGAACGTGTGATGTGGCAGATTCTTCAAACGGAGGAGCACCACACTTGCTCCCCAAAGTGAGACAAAATGGTGGGAGCGTGGAGCAAATTCTGGCACCTGCGCCAACTTGGACCTGCGTCCTCCCTCCATTCGTTTTTGGCGGCGCGCATCAGGGGGTGGAGGGAGGGGGCGTCCGAGCACTTAAAAAATCGTTGCCTCCTCGCGTGCGGGTCCGGCGTCTGCGGCCCTCGGCCCCTGAGGGGGACGCCCTTTTGCGCATCCTCCCCCCCGTCCGATGCGGCGAGACCAGCACGCCAAATGATTCCTAGCCGCGTGCACTGCAGCGCCCCCAGGGGGGCCTGCTCCCCACCGGGGAATTAGGCTTAGGTCGGGCATGTCCCCCTAGAGGCGGATTTTGGACGAAAAACTAAGAATACGCTGAAAACGCCCCAGAAATAAAAAATAGCCAAAAAATCCTCCCTCGACTACGTTTGGACTGTTTGAGAACATTCCTCCTGTAGATAGGCGGCGAGCCAGGGGGGGAATGGAGAAGGGGCGTGCCTTCTCAGAAGGCTCGGAAGTCCCCCGGCCTTCTGAGAAATTGTCTGAGCCTTCCCCGAAGACAGACAAAACTTCTCAGAAGGCCGGAGGCCTTTGAGAAGTCCCGCCGCCTTCTGAGAAGGCCTTCTCCTCCTCATCTCCCCCCCTCGCTCGCCGCCGAAAAATGAAGAATACGCAGAACATGCCCCAGAAAGGATCAAAAATAGCCAAAACATCGTCCCTCGACCATGTTTGGACTCTTTTGGACATATTCCTCCCTGTAGAGGGACAGGCCCGACGCAAGAGTACGCTCCCCAGCGAGCCGCCGCCGCGCTGCCCCGCGCGAGCCCTCGGGGCACCCGCGCGAGCCATTTCTGGCGCCTCGGGCGTTAGCCCCCGCTGTTGTGACTCCCTCCTCCCTCCTCCCTCCTCCCTCCTCCCTCCTCCCGCCTCCCTCCTCCCTCCTCCGCCTCCCTCCTCCCTCCCCCTCCCTCCCTCCTCCCG
The DNA here is from genome assembly GCA_963575745.1 of Prorocentrum cordatum. Taxonomy (NCBI): domain Eukaryota; class Dinophyceae; order Prorocentrales; family Prorocentraceae; genus Prorocentrum; species Prorocentrum cordatum. Next base: position 79,772 of record CAUYUJ010000378.1, on the reverse strand, counting down.
CCTCCTCCTTCCCTCCTCCCTCCTCCCTCCTCCCTCCTCCTCCTCCTCCTCCTCCCTCCTCCTCCTCCCATCCCGTGTCTACCCTCGCAACTGAATGGGCCCCGCGCATCCGCACCATGCAAGCTCGAGTCTCGCAGAATACGCTGCCCCATAACGGAGCTCTGCCGAGCGGTCCCCGCCCTGCACAGAGATCGGTTGCAGAGCTATCCCGTGATGATGAGCGCAACAGCTGCAGTGCATCCCGAAAACGGGGCAATCACGGGCAGCAGATCAGCATTTGTGAATGGCACCGGATAGAGGAGCCACAATTCGAGAAGCTGCAGCTCGTACATGCTTGATGTCATTTCATTGAAGCGTGTCGTGTGATGAACTGCTCTCGATAATAGGCTAAACTTGAAACGTAATAATTCCGAGCGCCAGGTCGGACGTGAGACCTGCCCTCCTCGAAGAAGGCACGTCCAACTTGAAACAGTCAGCGAAGAGTCAGCGAGCGAATGAGAGCACACTGATGAAGGAACTGATGATGACGATGATGCACATGAGGGCACACCGAACACGATCAAACAAAGATCCCACTGCGCCGTGCAACATATCTGACGGGGCACGCGCTGTCACGTCGTGATCATATATCCGTCACGGTTCCGTGGCAACACGCTACTGCTGCTACGCGGTCAGGCGGATGGGTACTGCTGCTGCCATGTTCTGGCGCCTGCTAACTGCTGAAACAAATTTTAAGTTCAACTGATACGTGCCAGTCGGGGCCGCTTGCATTTCTCACAAGGGAACGAAGGCACGCTCTGACATGGCAGCAGCAGGAATGATCGAAGGACTGCTTCATGAACCCCGCGGCCCCAGCCAGGCCAATCCAATCACACGTCGGCGCCACTGCTTGGGAGGAAAGCTGGGGAGAGGAGAGGAAGATGGGCACGAAGATGATAATGAGAGGGGGGGCGAGAGGGGAGAGCGGGCGGAAGGGCCTCCATGCTCACGCCGGCGCTGAGCCGGGCTCCACGGCGAACTGGCAGAGCCCGTATCCGACCATGCCGCCCGCGGCGGGGGAAACGTCGCCGAGCGCGACGATTTGGGCCGCTGGAGGAGCGACCATCCAGCCCTGCGAAGCCGCCGGCACCAACATGACCGTGCCGGGCGCGGCGCAGACGCCCATGGGCCACGGGCCAAGCATGGCCGCGGCGGGGTCGCCGAACACGACTGGGACGCCCGCGGCCGCGGGAGTGCCCCCTGCGCAGCCGCCCTGCGGCGAGCTCGTCGCGGCACTGCTGCACTCCGCCAGGGCGCAGCCACACTGCACGCAGAAGGAGGCTGCGGGCGAGTGGCCCGAAGCGCCGCACTGTACGCAGAAGCGCGAGCGCTGCTTTTGGGTATCTGGGGCACCCTGCCTCTTGCCGGTCTTCTCCTCGCCGGCCGAACTGCCGCCACCGCCCGCGAGCGCGTCCAGGAGGACGTCCACCGCGTCGCCCCTGGAAAGGCCGCTGCTGCTGGCCCTGTCGTCGGCGAGGTCGCCGAGCCTCACGCCACACTGGTCCTTTAGAATTAAAAAACGCGACAAACATAAACGTTTGGCGCTCCGCGCGGATCCAAGAAATCCGCGCGGAACGCCAGAAGTTTGTGTTTATGGCGTTTTTTCTTCTTCGATCCTTGCTGCCCGCCTCGGACGGGCCCCCCGTGAGAGCCACGTCGCCGGGGTCGGGCTTGCGCGCCTCCAAGCGGACACGCTGCAGCTCGCAGGCGCCGTGGGCCCACGGGCACTGCCAGCTCTCGTGCGGGCAGCGGCCCTGGGCCCACAGTTTGCACAAGGACGTTTTCGTGAGGTCCGGCTTGCTCCGCACCTCTTCCTCGCCGTGGGCGAAGGGGCACGAGGACCCGCGCTCGCACCCACGCCGCAGGGTGTAGAAGCGGCATAGCGTGGTTTTCTTGAAGAGGCTCCGCGCGGCCAAGTCCTGGCTGCTGGCCCTGCGCGGCGCCCTGGTCGGCCCCGCGGCTGCTCCAGCGCGCCCCTGCTGGGGCTGCTTGCCGGAAACGGCGGGGCTCGCAGGGCACATCTCATCCACAGCGCGGCGCGGGCTCATCCACAGCGCGGCGCGCGAGGGCGGCGCGCAGGGCCAGGCCCCGGGTTCGGGAGGGGCTGCGCGGGGTCTGCCGCGCAGCGCTCGGGAGCCCCGAGCGGCCCACTTGAGCCAAAGTGGCTACGGATGTATCTTCGGGAAAGGCCTGGAACCCTTCGCGGAAATCTGGACGACGGACTTCCGGGCCTTCTGAGGAGGCCCACCCCTGTGAGTACACGGACAGGACACGGCCGAAGGGCCGTTCCTGTACGGGGTCCGTAGGTAGAGGCGAGGAGTGGAACTCCTTTTTCAAAGGCTCTGCGCAGCAAGCAGTGCTTCAAGGATCGTTAGCCTCTCTGACGCCGTTCCATGATAAAAACATATATTCCAATGTGTAGGATTACTGGCGGACGACCTGCTTGGGTGCGCTTATGACCGCTTGCCAGAACATATCATGTAAATCAAAGCAATAGCGATATACAGTGCCAAATCAAATATGTCAAATCGACTGTTACACATGCCAAGACGCCTCAAGCCACTCATGAATAACACACACAATAATGTCAAACGATATCTAGAATCTATGGTGGTAAACTGTATATATATACCATGATACGTAGTACAATAAGTCAATTAGAAATCACGTCCTGTTCTCATAGTAGCGCTCATCCCAAACGCGATTCCCGTAGTCATTGAAGCAACTGATGGTGATAATACGATAGTTGTCCAATGACCAGATGTACTCGTTGTCGCGCTCGTCAACATAGATCCAGTGGGACAGGTGGCGTGACCAATAACGGTACGCATCGCGTTGGTAGTGCTGGAGTCCGCGACGCCACCAAGTGTAGACACTGCGGTACTCGCGTACGCCAGTCCAGTCCGCCAGTCCAGTCCGCGGCTCCGCGGCGTCAGCCCAGCCAGCGCTGCCAGGGGCATAGACAGGCGGGGGGCCATCGCGGCGCGGGTGTGGAGGAGCAGGGGCGAGGCGGACGAGTTCCTCGGGGGCGACAGCGACGTCGTCTGTCTCACCCTTGCCAGCGCCTTTGGGTACCTGCGCCCGAAGGTCTTTCAACGTGACGCGGTTCATGTGACCTCGCCCCTTCCCAAAGGGAGCGGAAAAAAGGTCAAATATCCGCGGTCAAGCCGCTCGCATATCCGAGCCGCTGGCTCTCGCCATGTAGGCGCATTTCCTCGCGCGTGTCCTCGATCGTGAATGGGCGCAGGTGCGCTTGCGCTCTGTCTGTCGTCATCTGGCGATGGAAGACGCCATCTTCTGGGAATCGATGGGCAGGGTCGGGATCCGGATGGTAACGGACCGTTCCCTCCTCGTCAGCGCCCCCCTGCCCATCGACGCGGCAGTGGCCGGAACTGGGATTGCCAGCCTCCAACCACCTGGAGTGTCGGAGCGTGGCCTTGTTAGCCCGTCTGCGGAGAAAGTCTTTGGCAGTGGACTCAGCGGAACGCGCGCCTGCGACGCGAACCTGGACATCCGCGCGCATTATTTGGCGCGCGAAGTTCTCGCCCCTCTGTTCGCGGATCCAGTTGCGCAAGTCAGCCAGGACTTGGACCTGGCGCGAACCTGTTCCCCCATGCTGGGGGGGCCCAGAACAAATGTGGCGCAGGCCATCTACATCTGGGTCCTCATTGGGGAGGTCGCGGCAGCAGCTTGCACAGTGCTGCTTGGCGGCGCGGCACTCAGCAGCTCCGTTCTCGATAAATTGTTGAATCCGCCTGCGGGCGTTGCCGTTGGCGCCCAACTTGCGGCCGATCATTCGAACGATGCGATTCGGGGCGAAGCTGGCGCTATCGGTGGCAAGATCGTCGGCCAACGATCGCAATCCCTCGTCAAACATAGGGTCAGAGAGATCCCCGTCCAAGATCTGATCGCGATCGCGATGTGCTGAGGCCGTGCCCTGATGGTCTCAGAATAGTTTCTTCTCCGCTCAACGGCGGAGCCCCTGGCCCAGTGCATCGGCGACGTGAGAGTCACCCATGACATCGTCGCAGTCGGAACGCATGACCTCAATGAACTGTTCCTAGGTGGGCACAGCGGCAGACGCAACGCCTCGAAGGTCAGGGACAGGGATGCTCGCAGCATCGGGCGGCGGAGTGGCGGAAGCCCCGAGGGTATATTGGTCGCTGATCGGGTTCGTCAGCATGTCGCCGTGCTTCTCGTCTGATAGCACGGTTGATTCCCAGAGACTGAGTGGGGGCGCCAACGCTGGATGATTACTGAGGATGTCCGTCGATGAAGTCGTTGGGGAACGAAGTGCGACATCACTCTGAAGAATGGCGAACACATGTGGAAGCCAACGAGGCAGTTTCAAATCGTCGTCATCGTCCCAACTCATCTCCGTCATCATGGTAGACAGGAAACGATTGCGCCCACAAGTGTTTGGCAATTCTTTGGCCCAGGGCGAGAATGGGTTGAAGGTCATATTGCGCCAATCCGCCTTGGGGTCAAAGCGGAACCGTATCTCCAGATGACTCTCATATGAGTTTGTAAATGTGCATGTTGCCGTGCTTACCTGATCCCTCCAACGGTGGAGTCTGCAGCAATCCAACAGCTTGTGTATGTTTGCCCGTCCTGCGAAGGTCGTTCATCTCTGCTGTAAAACACCTGAGTTTCAAGTCATCGACGACTGCTATCGTTGCGATCAGCTTCGTCTCGTCGGTCTTGGCGTCCTGATTGATGTTCTGTTGGAGTGCGGGCGGCTTGTCAAGAACGGTCACGTCACCGAGGAGGCCAAGGTGGGGCTCGACACCGTACGAGCTCAGGTGGGTAGTGTACATCTCGGACAGTTCTGCATGTAGTGGAACTGCGAAAGCAAAGCCGGCGCGCTCGTTAACCTTGTTCTCGGCCTACCAGATGCCGGCCCAGAACGGGCCTCGGCCTCGAAAAGGGATCTGTACACTGACGCATGGACCAGTGTGAGCAATGCCGAGGATCGGACCGTATATCTTACCGTTGTCCAGGGTGAGCGCGACATCTTTCGTCGGTAGCCACAGGTGATCGCGGCAACGGGCCGAACCATGTAGACGCGCGTATATGAAATCGTTGATGCGGACATTCTGGAAGCGACTGCAACGATCCCATGTGCCAAGGGGAAGTGTCCCCACCAGGGGTTCGACATGCTCTTTCTTGCAATCGTCCACAACTGTCCACCAATAAACCATGGTTAGAATGGCCTCGTCTGTCAGAGTCGGTGCAGGTATCGCCACCAACTCTCTGTCGTGCAGGAGGTCATCCAGTTGCGACTGGTCCTGTTTCGGCACTGGTTGGAGACCTGGGATATTTGGAACACTCGGCGCAGCAGAATAAAAAGATGAACGCGTCCCAACATGCATCGGCTTTGCCTTTGGCGCCTGGGCGCGCGTCCGTGACGACCATGCTGCCGGCGTTGCCACCGGCGCAATCTCGCAGACCTCGCATTGGCTGCGTGGCGCCGGCAACGTGACCAACTCTGGATACTTCCAAATCAAATTAGGTGGCCATAGAGCGCCGCCCCCGACCGTTCTGATGGCCATGATGACCATTGCAGGGACCGTCTGGGGGCGCATGATGGCCCCTTGCTCGCCGAGCCAGAACTCACATCCAGCAGTCATGGCCAAGCGCATGTCGATGACCACGTCGACCTGTTTCTTCTTGTGCTCGAGCTTGTATCCTGGGATCGTAGTGTGAGGGTTCTGCGTGTCATAGCGCACGAAAAAACTGGAACTGTAGACGGCTTCGCGCCGTGTGTGGCGGTCAGCACCATTTTCGTGGAACAATGCCAATCTTTCGAATACTCATCCAGGCATCCTTCGTAGTAGCATGGTGTACGTATTTCACATCCGCCCATGATGAACGCTTCCAGCCCGTATTCCATGGTTGGCTGTTGCGGTGTACGGCAGTATGACCACCAATGGCACACATGGCCAGTGCGCGATCCCATGCAAAGTCTGCCCCCGACAGGTCTGGGTTGGGACGGCGGACGAAGACCTGGAAACGGGCCTTCTCGTCGTCGATGTGCAGCTGCAGGGCGCGCAGGACGGCGATCACGCAGTATTCCTGTGCATATCGCCATGGCTGGCAAGCACTGTTGGCCAGATGCATATGCGCGTGGACTGCATTCCGATTGGGGCCCTGATCATCTCTTGTGAATACTTCGGACACGATATGACTGAAGGGCTTGCGGTGGTTGGCCACGGCCCAAGTATCGACGTTGTTCGAGCTGCCAAGTATTGACGCGACGGTCAAGGAATTGATCCAACCCGTTGCGGCCGCCGTTGTCGTGTCGGAGCGCGGTTGATAGAGCCTTAGCGAACCTCTGTGGTGATCCCATAGTATGACCAGGACTGCGAACCAACCAGGAAAGGTCGGCCCAGCTGTTTGGTAGTCACGTTACATCGAGTAACCCATGTGTAGTCTGGGAAGCAACCGATGTTCTGCAGGTCGGGAGCGCGCTTGATCACGTAGTCGTCGAAGTACAAACTCTGTTTGTAATCCTCGATCGTTTTGCGCGACTCATACTGACCACGCCCGCGCAAGATCGGAGAGGCCCAGGGAGATGGGTCGGGCACCTTGGTACGAATAGCATATTCTCCGGGAATAATGCCAAGCATGGTCTCGTCCTCTAGCGTCATCATAATCTCGCGCTGCGATCGTGCGCGACAGTCGCGTGCACCCATGATCTTGTACGTCGCAGTCTCCATGGGTGGATCCGCAGGTGCGGGAGTGACCTCCGGCGCCGCAGTGTCCACTGCTGAAGGGGACGGCGGTGCCGGCGGTGGAGTAAGTACATTTGCCGATGCCACCGATGCCGCTGGCGTGGGTGGCAATGGTGCCTCCCGTGCTGGTACAGGAGGCGGCTGCTTGGGGGTCGCACCCGCCATAGCGTCATCCTTTTGCGGTGGAGGATGCGCCGGAGGAGCTGGCGGGACAGGTACGCGAATTGTCGCAGGCGCGACGGATGGAGGATCAGGTGGTACCTCTGTCTGTGACTCGGCCTGATTCTGAAACCAGTTGGTAAGCTCAAAGATGCACTCCGCGTTGACATCACGCTCCCGCCCGAGCATACCTGTTTCCTGGCTGGCACGATTCGGGGCGATTTCCACGATCTTGCTCACAAGCTGTTCCAATGCAATGCCACCCAGGAAGCAGCACGACGTACCACGCAGGTCCGGTCGTACACGGTCTTGAGGAAGGCGCGCTCAGGAGATGAGTAGGAAGCCCATGTCTCGGGGAATGCGTTGAGCACGCCGTTGAGGCGACGAAAGATAATGTCCCAAGATACGTAGTATTTCTCCTCCGTAGGAGTATGGAGTGCCTTGCCGTCCCAATCCGTGCCATATCCAGCAGGAGTGGCCTGAGTGCATGCAGGTAGGAGCGGAAGCAAGGAACGGCCCCTGCATCTGGTGCGTCGGGGCGGCAGAAGATGATCCAACTGCAGGAGTTGCCCCCAGCGGTAGGACCGGAAGAAAAGCAGGCGAAGAGTGATGCGCCTGGAACGTCGCTGTCACCCACGCAGCCAAGTCGTGTTCTCCCAACGATTGCGCGCGCAGAGCATGAAGTCCCTTCGAACGTTGGATTTGCGTGGATTGCCACAGGCGAATGCGGAGAGCTTCGCGCATCTCCTGCGCCTGGGTGTGGCCCTGGTAGTCGTTGACGGGCTGAATCAACGGATGGCGGAACGGGAATGGCTGTGCCGGCGGCGATAGCGGAACCGCACTCAGGTTCCTGAGGGTAGCGGCAAGCATGAACTGCTGCGTCAATTGACCAGTTTATGGTCGTCCTCTGTGGATGCCACGAGTGGGTATGCGGCCGGGCCTGCAGTCGGATCCATTGGTCGGCAGGGAGTACAGCAAAACCACGCCCAGTGAACATCTGGATCATCTCATTCATGTGTTCATCGAACTTCTCCGGTAGTTCCCATTGGTGGGCCTTGCCAGAACCCATGACTGTGGGAGAACGGAAACAGTTCAGAACGTCGACGCAACGAGATATGTCCACTTTGACATGCTCGGGAAGTGTGAGGACAACGTTGCCTGGTGAAGAAAGCCAGCGATTCTCGTACTCAGCGGATACTGGCGCACGAGCACGATGTTGGTCAAGTTTCATCGAATTCCCGTCCGTTGCAGCGTCGTTGCCAGACCACCAAAGAAAAGCACTGAGGCCTCGCTGGTAATGACGCTGTTTGATATAGGCCGGGAAACGATCCGCCCAATAAGCCCAAATCGCCACATTGAGCTCGCAATATTCGTCGTTCTTACCAGTCATGTAGAGCGCACGAGCACGGCGGACATGATCGATGATCTGTTTATGTTCCGCGTTGGCTGGGTCGTTGGAGGCCATGATGTCGTCGAGGCGACGACGCAGGGCAGCGCGGTAAGCCTCGCGTGCGGCAGCTGGCTCCCGAGCGCGGGCAGCAGCGGTAAGTCGCACCCAAGCGGCGCGTCGTGATCCAGCCAATAGCGCTTGTAGTTTTTGCACGATAGAGCCCAGAAGAAGATGTTATCTCTCGTCCACGTGGCGAAATCCTCCAGCGTCGCACCCGCTTGGCATTGGAAGTCGCGCACCCATGGACATACCAATGGGGCGAGCGCTGGGTTGGGGGCGCCAGCGATCCGACGACGTGAGTCAATAGAATTCAACTCGTCGAAGCCAGCACATGGTGTCATTGATGGCTTCTTCCTGCCACTCCCGCACTTCGACGCCATGAGGCAGCTGGAAACACTGTAGAGATCGACGCACTTGAAGGCGTGGCCGTCGGGGCCGAAAGCATGGATAATGGCGTGGCGGAAACCCTCGTCCATCAATGGGGCCCATCCTCGGTCCCTCATCAGGCTCAGGAAGTACCGGCCATCCGCAAATGCAGACCAGCGTGGTGCCGTAGTGTCTGGAGCGAAAGGGTCCTCGTTGAAGCATCCTGCATTCCCGTCGGCAGGAATGTCGGCAGGGTCGCGGACGTTTGGAACCCAAGGCTCCCGCGCTGAATCCGCGTTGGACACACTCGTCAAGGTGGCGCGATCCTCTGGGAGCGTTGCCACCGCCATGGGGTCGCAACTCTCGCCGCCGAATCCGCCGCGGGACGCGACTCAAGAGGACGCTTCGATCTCGTGCCCATTGTATGCGGACAGCACGTGGAAGACGCGACAGCACGCGCGCTGAAGCGCCTCGGCGAGTTTGCCGATATTCCCCGCCATGTCAGATGGGCGAAGTATGGCAGGCGGGTCCGCGGGCAACTCGATGTCCGACTGCGTGGAGAAGTCATGCGCCGCGAGCCCATGGTCGCTGACAAACAGCGGGTAAGGACCGTTGGGTGAGCTCCGCATCTCCATGGTCTCGTCGAGGCTCGCAGCTGACGAGCCACTCGAGAAGGTAGAGCCCGCGGCGCCCCACGGCATCACTAACACTTTCCACATTCCGCTCGCCACTCGAGTATATATCTCCCGCGGTGGACACCTGGGCGCCTCGGCGGCGACGCCGATCCCCGGGGGATTTGCCCAGAGAAGGTCAGGGCGCTGGCGGACTGCATGAGTGATCCAAGGGCTCTTCAGGTATAGACCCATAATAGTAACCCAGACGAAGAAGAATGCCATCCATGGAGCGGCCGTGGCAGGGGTCGGGTTCGGCCCCGCATCTCTGGCGATCACGTCGCCAGCCTCGAACGTCGCCTGGGGCGCCGAGGTGGGTGGCCCCTGCTTGCTCGAGCGGAGCCGGAAGGATGCGCCCCCGTCAGGACGGCTCTCGGTCGCGCGCTTGTAGCGCAGTCCGCTGCTGAGCGGACGTTTGCGAGCAGTCTGTGACTCGAAGGCTGGTCCGTTGCGGATGTTGCCATCGGCGGGCGCTGGAGCGCCACCGCCAACCTGCGCCCCGTGCAGCTTGATCGGAGGTGCCAACATCGTGGACCGATTAGCGTGGGCTGGGTCCTCCGCGCGAGCGGGAGGAGGAGTCGAGTGCGGGCGCGATGAAAGCTGTAACGTGCCGCGGAACAGACATGAATCATGCTTGCAACGACAAACAAACGCACGTGTGCGAAGGACAGCAGCAGCGGAGATACCATTGGCAAGGGGCCCCTTCGCGGCGGGGGCGGTCTCGGCGATCTCCGGCTTTTCAGCGGTCTTCGCGGCGATAGGAAAGATGAGAGACAACTCGAGGAGGTCCTGCCACAGATGAGCCTTTACTGGGCTCAAAAAACAGGGTGATCAGATCTGCAACCTGATCTGTTGTTCCTACGTATGTTAGTTATGCTAGTGTTGAAATTTTCCGTGACCCTATCCATATCAATGCGATGTGTGCGATGCAGGTGACGAAGGACCGGTGTACGCCCCCTGTGTATTATCGCGGTCGCTGCCTCGTTGTCTTCTGCCGCGATGAAGTTGACGACGGGTGGTGGGGCAGAGTGGGCGGTAAGATGAGGAGCATGCAATGCCATGTCTTCATACGCAATATTACTGGCAAGTAGATGGTGGTGACGTGGATGACGGCTGCATTGAGGACCGCGCACGGGGGGGGGAAGCACGCGCGGGCGAAGCCAATCGTCGCCGTGCGCGGCGCGCGCCGCCGCCTCCCAGAACAATAACAGAGGCAGGCCTTCAGTTCGTGGCGCAGTATCCAGCGCCGCGATCTTGGACTCGGTAGAAGAGTGGGACACTACGGTCTGCTTCTTGCACGCGGAGTTCAAGGGGAAGAACGCGTTCGGCCTCACGAGAGCGACGAAGACGCCAGTGGTAGATTTTGACGTGTTAACGCAGACTGCAAACGAAGCATCCGCGAACAACATGATCGAAATTTTGTCCGACTCATCACCAATCCATCCGCGTGGGCAGCGAAGCCGCGTGGATTCGAGATACCAAACCAGTCGATGTAGTCTTTCTATCCCATGCGTAATTCCACATTGTAATTTCCCGGGCAAGCACGCACACCGGATGCGTGAGATCAAATCTGCAGCAGCAGGCCAGACACAAGATCTTCATGAGTACACTCGCGGCGTCTGGTCCCAGTACGCCAGCATCCTCATAGTCTCTGTCGGTGAACGATGTGTCCTCTATGCCAGGAGTGTCAGCATGTGGGGGTGTGTCGTACGCGACGCCTGTGGCGTCGGGTGCGGGTTCTGCAACCGACGCAGACGGTCGTGTTGCGGGTTTGTCAACCGGCGCCCTCGACCAAGGCTTGGTTGTTCTAGGCTTTGGCGATGAGGATGTCTTCCGGCGGAATCCAGGCATACCCGGTAGCTTGGAGACGCATTCTAGATATCCCTCGATGCATTGATCCATGAAACCAAGCATGTCGTGCCGAATCCCACGTACGTTGGAAGCTGACGAGTACTGCTTCTTGTCTTGTCCAGGAAGCATAGGTCGAATCGTACTCATACGTTTGTCGAAAACGTCCTGTGGTACTTTCCAAGTGTCTTGGCCACAGCCCAAGTAGTGGTCGCATTTCGTCGATGGATCCAGTTCGATACCACTGTGCAGTATCAGATCCCATCCCTTTTTGAGGTTGCCAGTGGGTCCTGCCATCTTGAAGTCGTCGACATAAACAGATAGGATGAGGTCGAGCTTGTCGTGCTTTCACACGCATTCCCAGCCAGAAATTGGAGTGAAACCCACTGAGTCGAGACTGGCGCGGCAGTGCCGCTCCCAGAAAACACCTACCAGTGGGTGGCCATACAGAACCAGTCGGAGACGACACGCGGGGTTCTTGTACTTTGCCCAAGATGAAGGTTGTCTCTATTTAGGTAAGGTGATCCACGCATCCACGGGGCCGATGCGACCGTCACCATTCGGCAGCGCCTGTGTGTACGCACCCGGAGCGTCACTCCGTTGACCTCCGCTGCCAGGCAAGAGCGCGGTGGCGTCACATAGCTCAGCCTCGATGTGAGAGGCGCTCGAGGCAGCGTCGGCGAAGACAGCTGCAAGGCCACTCTCGCCATTCATGTCGTCGCCCTGGGCCGCGGCGCGCCCTCTGTACTTCTGGAGTTCAGGAGGTAGCTCTGCGTGTTTGAAAGATGAAAGCTCCAGGATATTCGCGAAGTGGACCTTCTTGTTATCTTTACGGGCGTCACGCACAACATCTTCTCGTTCCATCGCCGTGTCGAGCAGCCATGTCTGTTTCTTTTCCACACGCCCGTATTCTTTCCGAAGTGCATCATGTGCTCGAGGTTCGGCCGCGGACTCTTTCTTGGCGAGGTGGCGGGTGGCGAGGTTGCGGGCGTCGATGCAAGGCCTTATCCAGCGGGTGAACTCAAGCTTGCTCCTGCGGCTTCGTTTGTGATCTTGAACGCATGGCATCACAAGTACCAGGTTGGACTTGTCGGTCATCGCATGCGATCGCACAACGCCTGCAGGATTGGCATCGGGCGCTGGGCAGTAGTAAAAAGCAGTAAAGATGTCGCGTGGTCCGTCTGGAAGCAGCGCGTTAGTTATGCGCCTGTCCGTGGCGCCCGCCGCTGGCTCGCCCCTGATCGCGGCATGGTTGTGGAGGTCATACGTAATCCGTCGATCCACATAGGACCAGGGTGGTCCGTCACGGTCGGTTGTCTGAAATCGACGAATGCGAATCCAGATACGAAGAGCAGAGTCGTGGCGGACTTTGCGTGCTCGGATGACGTTCTTCACGAATTATCGCCCTGCCGCTCGCTCTTTCTCGGACATCGTATTCCAGAACTCTGGCGACGCAAAGTCGGGTCGAGCAGTGGCCTGGGCGCGAGCATCCCGACCGCGGATGTTGATCTTGCCGTCGGCATTAATCTCGGGGCGCTTGTAGAAGCGAACGATGCCCGTCCAGGGCCCGCTGAGATGGCGGCGGTCGTTGGCGGAACCATCCCACTCATCGCGGAAGTACGTCTCCCCTCCGAAGCTCGACGTAGTCACGGCTGCGAATGACGTCGACCTTGCCCGCTGGAACAAGGATTCCGACGACGTTGTCGGTAGGCCGAAAGAGCTGAGACCGTGGCGCGCGGGCGTTACGTAGGATAGCCGCACCGCGCTGCTCCCAGTAGTCAAGCTCGGGGGCCGGAGCCGAATGCTCGGGCGCCTCTTGAGGCGGCCCCCCGGAGCCGAGAGCCTCAGAGTGCACTGGCGTGGTGAGAATCGAGACACTGGGGTCATCCCACTCTGCTGGGTGCAGGAGAGGTGGATCACCCTGTGCTGCGACGCCCAAGAGCCGAGAGGTCTGGAACGAGAGCAGCTAGTGTTTCTCGGGGTCGTGGCGCCGCAGGAGGCCCTCCAGAACAGGGAAAACCGGTCTCCCATCAGGAACCGCAATGTTCTTGACGCGATGAACGCGGTAGCTGCGTCGATGGCGATGTAGTCGCCAGACGATCGCCCACCAGAGTGGAGGTGGTAGCCCATGAACGAACCCTCTCGAGTTGTCTCGTCGAACTCCACCGCAGACTCGTTGAGTTCCAGGTTGAGGCGTTTCCAAAAGATACGAGCACCATGAGGAACCATGTCCTTTGAAGGACTCTCCGACGTGAGCTCCGCGTGAAGAGAAATCGTTGCATGCACCCATAGTCGCAGCAGCTCCGCGGCGCGGTCGGGCAGCGAAGCTGCGGCCACAACGCCATGCTTGCATAGCCTCTTTCCACCACTCATGACCTAGTCCAGAATTCTGAAGTACAGCCCGTGTGCCCTGCATGATGGACTCGGCCGCCCGCTCGGCCATGCCGTCTGTCTGTGGCCGTGGTAGCGTGCTGGTATCATGGCGCCATCCCTACTGTCGGCATGCTTTCTGTAGTTCCACAGAACTGTCTGTGTAAATGCGTTTGACCTCATCATTGGGTGCAATGAACTCCAGGAACGATGCCTCGGCGGTCTCGGCGTCCTTACGCTTAGCGGGGCATGCCATGACAGTGCCCGTAAACGCGTCCAGCAAAAAACAAGAGCGCACTCGTCGCCGTACTTGTCGGCAGCCTCGCCCGCAGCAAGTACGACGCGGTCGGCTGTCAGAGCCTCACCGAATCGCAGCGGCACAAAGGCTTCAGATTGAACATCATCGGCGGTAGGGTCACGAGGTGAATTCGAGCGGCGCCGTCGTCGACATGGCGCACTGCGGACCAGGATCCGCGCACGAATCTCACAATCTGGACACTTCGGAGCACGTGTACTGCAGCGCGAGGGGTCGATGGGAGGACGTGGTCTGCCTGGCAATGCAGGGGCGACCTTCGGCTCAGTCGTCGGAACCTGGTTGTAGTTGCGCGTGGCTGTCTGCAACGTCGGTGCTGGCGTAGCCGCCGGCGCTGCTGGCGCGGCCGCCGGCAAAGTTGGGCCCTCCTGTGCAGCGGCGCCAATGACGATGAAGGACACACCACTGACCGCGAGGGTCTTGCAGCAAGTAACCGAGAGCAGGATCCCAAAGCTGTCTGAGACCATCTCCCTGAATGAATTGTCCCACTGAGGGTGCGGTGGGCAATCCGTCCTGGCCAGGGCCGTACTGAAGAGGCCAATCTGCGGTAGTTTGAGCTTGATGCTCGTTGACGACGCGGTCGCCGTTGGCGGTCTCGAGGACGTGCTCGCGCCCTTGCCGTGCTCGGATCGTCTCGCGCGGTAGTAGGTCGGACTTGCCTTGGATATGACGGGCTGAGCCACTGTCCAAGATCCATGTACCTGAGAGCGCAGCCGTAGACCGTAGGGGCGTCGGTGCGGGCGTTGCCACCGACGCGGAGGCTGTGGTAGGCGGCGTGGCGACCTCCGTCGTGCAACCGCTGGGCGCCCTCCTGCGCGGCACGGAGCGCACGCGCGCTGGCCCGTAACCGCCAATCTGGTAGGACATCAAGAACGTCGGCCTTATCGCCTCTGCAGTATGATGATTCCGTCCATTTGCACATGCTGCGCTTTGCCGCGCATGTAGGGATGCCCACGTTGCCAAAGTCAAATCTGATCTCCCTAGTCGCGGAGCCAGACAGGATCAGAGTCCGCTCGCGTGAGACAGCGGCGCGGTCACGTCGTCGATCGTAGCGGCCTGGAGCTGGTGACCGAACGCTATCGCGAGTGGACGGTGAACGGCTGCGGTGTCTGGACGAAGAATGGCTGGTCGACCTGTTATTCTTGGTCGGAGAGCGGCCGCCGGAGGAATCCCGGTGGGATGTCCTGGATCCTAGACGTTGAACGTTGTGGAGGGCGTGGTAACCACCTGCGACGCTCGGGAGAGCGCGAGTCGCGTCGCCCCCCGCGCCGCGAAGACGGGGATCCTCGTTGTGAGCAACGCGTGCCCCCCGCGCTTCGGGAGCGCTGTCGGTTCTTGTAGGGCGACTGTCTCCTGTCCCCCGCATGTCGCGGGGAGGGCGTCCTGTTTCGGCTATCTTTGCTGCGTTGCCGAACAGGGCTCCGGTCAGGAGTCTTACTGTTGGGGTTGATGTGAGCGCTGCGGCATCGGTCGCCGTGCTCGCATATTTGCTTCGGGTCTGCGTAGAAGGTTCATGCTGGTAGGTGGGGGTGCGCGCAACGATCTTTCTTGGGGCAGGATCCAGTCTTGGCGAAAGCAAAGCAGAAATTCTGACGAAGTTTGTCGTTCGTCGTTGATCCGGTGGAGCGACCAGTAGAGGACCGTCTGTTGCGGCGATCGCGGGCAGTGGACCGCGGGGCCCGCGTGGAGCCCGCGCGGAGCACATTGCACCTCTCCCCATTCTTGCACCTCCCAGACTTGAACGCCGCACATATCCCAGAGTCGTGCCTGCTGGACTCGTTCTTGAGGTTGTGCTGGTTGCGCTCAATTCGGTGGAGGTCGAGGTTGTCCAGAACGCGTTGCAGAAGCCACTCGTGCGTTCGGTTGGGCTCGTTGGAAGTCATTTTGCTGTAGTCGTGCATACCCTGTTTTTTTTTCAGATAGTGTCGTCGTATCTGAGCTCGGAATAGTGATTCCAATATTATCGTGTCAGGTGTCTCGCGGCATTCCGATTGTAGATTGTCCCAGTCCACGATGAACCGTTGTAGGTCGTCGTCCCGCATGCGTAGTAGTTGCAGACGCTCGAAGTCGCAGGGTGTCATCGACTGCCGTGGCTCTGTAGGACTGTAGTATCGTCCAGTAGATTTGTCTTCCCTTGAGCATGCGGCCGGCTTTGTGCTCCTGAGCCGTGAGGTTCTTGATGCGGTAGCGTAGCTCAGAATTACAACCAGCAGTGAGTCCGGCTGCGAGTTTGCAGTCGATACTCTCGAAGTCGCCGCTGTCCTGGAGGTCATCGTGGGTCGTTGTGGTTTGTTCTGCAACGGAGAGGAATGCGTAGGCCTCGGCAGGGCGCCTCGAAGCACTGCCAAAGTTGTTTCGAACCGTCTGCTGCCACTCTTGTAGTTAAGAAATGCGCGGCAGTTGTGGTATACGCACGGTTTCGGACTCTTTGATAGGGGGCGCGGTGGTAGCAGAGGCGTGCGATGACGTCTGCGAAGGAACCGCTTACGTTAGAGATGGAGGTCGCACAGGAGAAACGTGACGCGTCTGAGTGGAAGCCGCGGCTGAAGCGGCACCTGGCGAGGTACGTCGTGCACGGTCTGTGCGGATGTCACCATCGGCAGGCGTAGGGGCGCGTCGATGGCCTGGAGGTTGGTGGAGCTCGGTGTTGCTGACGTGCGATATCAGTGCAGCTTGTTTGGTCGTGGCGCTGTGCTGCGTTTGTTGGACACTCTGTTGGAGACCACATATCTCGACGTTCGTATCGTGGGTCCGCTGGGAGTACCTGTCCAGCCGGCGTTCAAGGTTTTGGAGTCGTTGGTTGTGCGCTTCGCGATCTTGTTCCAAACGGGCTAGTAGGCCCGTACTTTCTCAGCGTCTCTTTCCTGGGAGATCTGGGTGGGTCGTAACTGCGCGTGGTCCGCCGCCTGCTGTACTTCGGCCATGCAGGCTTCGAGGGAAGCGAAATCGTAAACCGAAGTCGGGGTGCCCAGCTGATCAGTCTGGGTCCGTACAACACGCAACTCAGCCAGTGCAGTCCGTAGTTCGGAGATCTGCTGCTCGACCTGGGAGACTCGGTTCTCGAGCGTTGGCACGCGTCCTTCGAAAGCTTCAAGACGGTGAGTTCAGGCCGTCTCGGCACCACGCAGCTTACCATCTAACTCGGACGTGAAGGTGGTGTGGGTGGGGTGTATCGTAGCAGCGTGCTGGTGGACCTGTGTGCGAAGCGTACCCAAATCCTCACGTAGCTGAGAGTCCGTAGATCCATGTACCTCCATGGGTGGGGCCTGGGTGGGGTCTGTCGTACCATCAGGAATTCATCATGGAATGTCCTGACAGCAGCAGTCCCTGTATCCCTGACGGTCACGATTGGTGCCTCCATCCGTAGGAGGTAGTCGTGAAGCGTCTGGATCGTTCTGGAATCGGCACCTCACTGTGACTCCATCTGGTCGACCTGGGATTGGACCTGAGAGATGATCGATCGATCCACGGCGATCCTAGCATCGACCAAAGCAAGAGCATGCTGTAGCTCCTGTCTCATTGTGGCCGTCTGAACGGCCAGACCCGATAGCTGTTGGGTCGTGCATGTTTCCACCTGGTCTCGAAGCTCTGCCATATCACTGGCACTGGGAGAGGATTGCGCAGCAAGGTTGCGCTGCTGAGAGCCCTGCCGGGAGCGCCTTTGTGAGGGGCTGCGGCTGGCATCTCGAGTCGGAGAACGAATGTGGTACCTTTCGGGAAGACGCCCGTCCAGTGCGATTCTGTATGACCCGCGCATGTTCTGAGACGGATACGTTGGTAGGCGACGGAATCTTGGCCCAGCGGCGGCTACGAGCGAGAACAATGTTAGGAGACATGTTCGCGGCGCGGTGGCCGCTGCGGGTCTGACCACCGACGCTGGCGTCAGCGAAAGTGGGTGGGGAGGCAGTAGGCGTAGTGAAGCCAATGTCGGCTCCGACGACAGACGTGACAACTGCGGGTGTGGCCACCGACGGGTGGAATGTATCAGGCTCCGCGGGAGGCGAATCCAGCCGTTGTCGCGAGGGTCGAAGCGCGTGAGCACACGGGGGCGGCGGAAGCATCGGAAAATCAGGTAAGAGTTCCCCGAGAGCCGCCGCGAAAGACGCAGCACTGCCGTCACCTGACAGGGGGGGAGTGGGTATCGCAATTTCTCGTGCCCTCTCCATGATGCCGTCGCTCTCATGCGCCGTCGAGGAGATCGCACGCGCAAGGGCAGCACAACGAGATTGTGACGCCAAGCGGCGGAATCCAAGATAACACGACTTGCAACGGCAAAGAGCGGTTACGAAAAGGCTGATAACCTGTGAGTGCAGGGAGACAGCCGAGGGGCCGTTCCTGCACGGGGTCCGTAGGTAGAGGCGAGGAGTGGAACTCCTTTTCCAAGGCACTGCGCAGCAAGCAACGCTACAAGAATAGTTACCCAAAACTTGAGCCAATACAGTTGTGGAAAGGATGTAATAAGGAAGTGATCGGACTTCACACACAGCCCCCTCTTTCTCCCCCCCCGGGCTGACCGCAGATCTTCCCAGACCCCCGACGTCGTGTTTTTTTACGACGTCGGCCCCCAGAGGTCTGGACATACTCCCGTGGACCGGCGTTTCATCCTGAGTCGTTCTGTTGACGGTCCCAGGGCCCGGCGAAGGCCCCCCAAAGGCCGAAAATAGCGAAAAGCCTCCCGTCGTGACTTCTTCACATCGCGCGGAGGTCTGAGTTGGGAGACGCGACCGCGCCGCGCGCGGGCCCTGGACGCGAGGCCTCGGGGCGCGCCCGCCCTCGCGGCGGTCGCGCCCCGAGCCGCAGGAGGGCGGCGTGCCCTTCCAGTAGTTGGGCCTCGCGCCGCGTGGGCCCGCGCGCGGCTACCCTCTCCGCGGAAGCTACCAGCGAACACTCCTCGTCCTCCTCCTCCTCCTCCTCCTCCTCCTCCTCCTCCTCCTCCTCCTCCGCAGTTACCCTCTCTGCGGTCGTCGCCTCGGGGGCCACGTTTAGGTCTTCGGGCGGTTTCGTCGGCGCTGGGCCGCGGTCCAGCCTCGGGAGGCGCTCTGGCAGCTGCGACTCGCCGAGAGCGTTCCATGGGCTCCCGCACTGTCCCGGACGGCGTCACCGAGAGCCGAGTTGTGGACCGAAAACCATCGGGAACGGGGATGGGACGCACACGGACATACTAGTCGATGTGTCCTCCGCGGAGGCGTGCGACCGACCTAGTATAACCATTTTGTAGTGTTCGTTTCCCGAGCGGGATCGCCAGAACGCATCCGCCACGGAGCAGCTTCAAGGGACCTCGCAGAGGGCTCCCTCCGTGGAGGGTCGAGGCGCCCGTTACGGTGCCCCAGCCCCTTCCTTGACATGTGCGCACGTGCACGTGAGCGACGAACACAAACGGGTCTTACGCGAGATGAGGTAGCGACCTTCTGCGGTGGCTTACGCGGGCCGCCAGCGCGGCTCACTACCACACCCTGGATGAAAAAGTGGTGATTGGCACTATGCGAGGGAACAACCCCTGGGTCTTCGCTAATCGATAAAACCTCGAGCTTCGACCTTCGATCGATCCCAAGATGACGCCCAGACAGGCTCGTGACCCGAACGGAGGAACGGCGCCGCAGGGGTGGACGAGACGCGCGGTTGTTAGGACAGCTCAAACAAAATCGCCACTTTCTGGCGGTGTGCAAAGCGGCCGGGAAATACCCCTTGAGGAATTCTCAGGCGACATCGCCACTCTCACGAAGCATGAAGATCGATCCGAATTATCGATGAGAAAGTCCCACGCGAAATCGCCATTTTCAGATGCCATGGCAAATGTTCAGATCGCCCTGAAGGCGATCTGAACGTTTTTGTTGAAAATGTCTCGGCTGGAATCGCACTTTCAGACGCTGACCACATGTGATCTTTACAGTTTTCAAACTCCCAAATCCCCAATCGGGTTGCATGTGAAATTCCAGACGCTGACCACGGGATGCATCTGAAATTCCCAAATCGGCCCGAACTCCAACATTGTCCCGTTGCCCCGCGGCCTACCTGGAGGCCAACCGTGTCTTTCTCGATCCCCACGGTCTCCACTCTTTAATACAGCGGGTTGTAGATTGGAGACGAGGACGCTTACGCGCGACCTTACGCGGGCAAGTTACGCGCGAATGTCCGTGCAGTCGAACCCGTTATTTTGCGTCGCCCAGGTGACATGTATACACGTATATTACACTCGCCAATTTGTCGCACAGGCGGCGAGCCTCTCACAAGTCCACCCTGCGCCGCTTCCTGAGAGGAGCAACACAAAATGGCATACAAGTAAGGAAACTGTCGGAGGTCCTCGCGGATTCCTTGGATGGGCGCTGGGCCCCCTCCCTGACGCACGGAGCTCGCCAGGTGCGGCGCCTGAGGCGCCGCCAGGGGGGCCGAGCGCAGATCCAAGAAATCCGCGCGGAGCTCCGAAACTATATGCCTTTGCAGTGTTTGCTCTCTCGATTCCTTAGAGGCCTCCCAGATTGGGTCCGAGTAGATGGGGTTGGAGGACCGCGCCGCATCGACGATACATCGGCGATACATCGGCAACGCCGACGCGAAGCGTATCGGTATCGTCCCCACTGCATCGGCGATGCGGAGCGATCCGTCGGCCCCATCTGCAGCCGAAAATACGATGCAGAAAATCATCGTTCTGGAAATCTGGGCAGGTTCCCCGGAAGCCCCTTAAAACAAACCCTGGGCCATTGTCGGCCGTTCGCGCTGGAGGGGCGAGCGTGCGCGAGAGCAGAGCCCAGGCCAACTTTCCGGCAGGTTGGTCAACAAAAGCTGGCCCAATTTTTCGGGCTCCTACTCGGGTGCTCGAGCGTACTCCGACACCGTCTGGGAGGCCCAGACTCCTGCGACCGCGCCCGGATGCCGCCTTCAGCGCCTGTACCGCTGCCGGGCGGCCGCTCCTGGCGGCCAGCTCGCGCGGTGTCTCGCCAGATGCCTCTGCGGCAGCCCGTGGGAGCCTCCATCATAGTCTTGCTGGCTCTTGCGATTCGGCCCCAATCGACGCTATTCGCCAAATCGACGCTCATCGACGCTAGCCGACGCGCAAACTCAGCGCCGAACTGGCGGTACCTCATCGCCTGCCAGACGCTAACCGACGCTGACGCACCCCAAAAGCGGAACTGCGAGGGTACGGAAGGCTCCCATGATTTGCTGCCGAGGGATGCCGTCTCGGAGCCGCTGTCCGCGCCCGCCTCGAGCAGCACGCGGATCGCCTCGGCGTGACCCGCCTGTGCGGCCAGGTGCAGAGGCTCAGCCTCGCTTCCTGGCTGCTGCGAGTCGGTGGCGGCCCGGCGCCCCAGCAGCAGCCCCAGCACGGTGGCATGCCCAGAGGCGGCGGCGACGTGCACGGGCCTGATCACGAGCGGCGAACGTACTGCGGGCTCGTGTCGAGTCGACCCAGGCGTTTGTCACTGATACTGTGACTGTGGGGATCGATCGTTCAAGCTCGAAGGATCGGCCGTTTCCGAAATGTCAGATCGTTCACCATCGACCGATTATGTGTCGCTGGCGGCGTTCAACATTGAACGCTGGCAGCGGGGTCGCCGCCGATCGACACGACACGAATCTTCCGCATCCGTATCCGCACCCTCGCGGTCTGGATTCTGGGCCGCGATCCCGTAGATGCGCGGTCGCGCGGATACGTTCCACGCGGGGCATCCAACGAAAACACGCACCGCACCCGCGGGGTCGCGGGCCAAGTGTGTGGCCCGCGAGGCTACGGACACGGAGACACGCATTTCGCCCGATGGACGGAGTGGCGGTCGCTCGGGCTACCTCCTCCTCCTCCTCCTCCTCCTCCTCCTCCTCCTCCTCATCCTCATCCTCATCCTCATCACCATCCTCATCCTCATCCTCATCCTCATCCTCATCCTCATCCTCATCCTCATCCTCATCCTCCTCATCATCATCATCATCATCATCATCATCATCATCATCATCATCATCATCATCATCATCATCAGCAGCAGCATCATCATCATCATCAT
>CAUYUJ010000378.1:55000-57728 GCA_963575745.1 Prorocentrum cordatum | reverse complement strand
CCCTCCCCATCCCCCTCCCCCTCCCCCTTCCCCCATCTTCCTCACCCTCTCCCTCGTCCTCTTCCTCCTCCTCCCCCTCATCCGCCTCCTCCATATCATCGTCTTCTTGTTCGTGTTATGCGTATTCGCCGCATGATGGAATTCGTATTCGTATTCCGTATTAGTACCGTCAGTCTTCGTAGTATTACGAATCGCAGCCGTATGCATTTTATTATTATTGCTACTAGTATTATCTTTCGTACGCTTATAATGGATCTTAACAGTATGAGTATTCGTAGTGCTGGTAGTATTAGTGGTAGTAGTGTTCTTTTTAGCTTTCGTATCAACATTCGTACTCTCCCAATTTGTAGTTTTCGCATCCGCAGTATTATGTGTACGATGCAATATAGTATTATGATGAGTCGTAGTAGTCTTAATATTTTTGATAATAGTATTCGCATTCATATTTAGATCATTATTCCTCCTCCTGCTTTTCCTCCTCATCCTCTTCCTCCTCCTCTTCCTCCTCTTCCTCCTCCACCTCCTCCTCCTCCTCCCCCTCCGCCTCCTCCTCCCCCTCCCCCTCCTCCTCCTCCTCCTCCTCCTCCTCCTCCTCCTCCTCCTCCTCCTCCGCCTCCGCCTCCGCTTCCGCCTCCTCATCCTCCTCCTCCTCATTCTCCTCCTCGTCCTCCTCCTCCTCCTCCTCTTCCTCCTCCTCCTCCTCGTCCTCCTCCCTCTTCCTCCCCCTCCTCCTCTTCCTCCTCCTCGTCCTCATCGTCCTCCTCCTCCTCCTCCCCTCCTCCTCCTCCCCCCTCCTCCTCCCACTCCCCTCCTCCTCCTCCTCCTCCTCCTCCTCTTCCTCCTCCTCCTTCTCCTCCTCCTCCTCCTCCTCCTCCTCCATTCCTTCTCCTTATAGATAAGTCCTCCCTGTCGCATCTCGACGCGAGTTTTTAGGGCGGGCCGGGCGTTTCGCCTGCGACTGCCTCACCACTTATGACTCTGAAGCTAAGCGACAACAGCTTCACAGATGGAGGGCGGGCCGTTTTCAAAATAGGCTCTCGCCTTAGCGCCGCGCACATTCGTTTTAAACAGTTGCAAGAACTTCACGGATTGAGGGCGGGTCGTTTTCAAAATGTGGCTCTCGCCTTAGCGCCGCGCATATTCGTTTTAAACATTTGCAAGCGTTTCACGGATTGAAGGCGGGCCGTTTTCAAAATGTGGTTGTCGCCCTAGCGCCGCGCACATTCGATTAAAACCTTTGCAAGGGCTTCACGGATTGAGGGCGAGCCGTTGTCAAACTGTGGCATTCGCCCTCGCGCCGCGCACACTTTCTGTAAACACTTGCAAGAATTTCACGGATTGAGGGCGGTTAATTTTCAAAATCTGGCTCTCGCCTCAGCACCGCGCGCATTCGTTTTAAACACTTGCAAGAGCTTCACGGATTGGGGGCGGGCCGTTTTCAAAATGTGGCGCTCGTCTTAGCGCCGCGCACATTCGTTTGTTCAGCACTTGCAAGAGCTTCACGGATTGAGAGCGGGCCGTTTTCAAAATGTGGCTCTCGCCTTAGCGCCGCGCGCATTCGTTTGTTCAACACTTGCAAGAATTTCACGGATTGAGGGCGGGCCGTTTTCAAAATGTGGCTCTCGTTTTAGCGCCGTGCACATTCGTTTTATATCTTTGCTTGCAAGCGTTTCACGGATTGAGGGCGGGTCCTTTTCAAAATGTGGTTCTCTCCTTAGCGCCCCGCACACTATTTGTAAACACTTGCAAGACCGTCACGGATTGAAGGCGGGCCGTTTTCAACCTGTAGCTCTCTCTTCAACGCCGCGCACATTCTTTGTAAAAGTTGCAAGGGTTTCACGAATTGAGGGCGGCTCAGTTTCAAAATGTTGTTCTCGCCTTAGCGCCGCGCGCATTCGTTTTAAACAATGTGCAACAGCTTCACGGATTCCCATGATCAGCGAACCAAAAATTGTGTTTTGGCAGGATTCA
Source organism: Prorocentrum cordatum (assembly GCA_963575745.1). Taxonomy (NCBI): domain Eukaryota; class Dinophyceae; order Prorocentrales; family Prorocentraceae; genus Prorocentrum; species Prorocentrum cordatum. Next base: position 55,757 of record CAUYUJ010000378.1, on the reverse strand, counting down.
GGATTACGCGGGTGCAACTGTTATGTTCAGTCGCAAGATTCCAGATCGCCCATGCGCAGCAGTCAGGCTGAGACGTGGCGTTGAAATCCCGAAAACAATGAGTTGACATGCTTCAGGATATTCAGACGGTTGTCTTCCAACGAGGCAGTTCCCTCAATGGAAATGAACCGTTGTAAGGGGCCTGTGACTCTTGGGTTTACACTGGTCCTCCTCCTCCTCTTCCTCCCCCCTCTCCTCCTCATCATCATCATCCTCCTCCTCCCCCTTCTCCCCCTCCTCCTCCTCCTGACCCTCCTCCTCCTCCTCCTCCTCCTCCTCCTAGTTCTCCTCGGTCTCCTCGTCCTCCTCCTCCTCCTCCTCCTTCTCCTCCTCCTCCTCCTCGCATTTTGCAGGACCCAGCGGGCAGGCGATGGCCCCTGACAGCCTTTTCCCCCAAGTTCATGGAACTTCAATTCAGAGAGTATTGGGCGCAGGGCCACTCCAGTCGCCTAGCGGGCTAATTAGGAAGCCTGCATCAACGACGTTTGATTTCAGTGTGGCTAGGCGTTTAATCCAGGAGTGCAGCCTCCCGAGAAACGAGCAAGGGCTGCTTCTCGCCTTTATCTGCCACTCGTTGTGGACGGCGCATCAATTGCGGCAGGCTGGGTACAACGTAGACGCAACATGCATTTGCGGAGCCCCATCCGACAGCATTTCTCATCGCCTCCATTTTTGCCCGTGCACGAGAGGCCTTCGAGAAGAGATGCTGACGGAACCT
>CAUYUJ010000378.1:0-50000 GCA_963575745.1 Prorocentrum cordatum | reverse complement strand
CGGCACGCCATAAGTGCCAGCGACTCGCGTGACGCACTCTGCGCCAGCGCCACAATTGTAGAACACGTAGGGCGTGGACGTCGACTCGTTCAAGCTTTCTACCCACGCCGCGACGGTCATCTCCTTCTTGCCTGGCTGACTCTTGCTCCTTGATTGGGCCTCCACCTCGCTCGTGACAGAAAAACTCATGTTGCCAAAGCTACTCAGGAAAGCATCCTGGGATGCAAACTCTTGCTGCCACGCGAAGCTGTCCTTGAGCAGGACGGGCACGGGAATCTTTCCAGCCATATACATGTCCTCGAACTGCTGTGCTGTGATCCTGCCTGCACCTTTCATGGGCATGAAATCACAGCCATCTTCTTTGAATCCCCTGGGTCCTCGAATGCCCTGTGGTCCAGTGCCGCGCGGTCGTTGGGTTGTCTGGCTGCTGGTGCTGTCACCACCGCTGCCTCTTGCTCTACCCTTGCCAGCGCCCGCAGCGAACGATGCAGAGGCCAAGGTGCTCACGACGGCTGCACACACGGTCAACCCCATGACACGGAGCGGCCGCACCGCAGTCTGGCAGCTCGAGCCTGAGCCCACAGTTGCGTAGAGATGGATGCACACAACCCCGAGGCGATCGAAGTCTTACCACAGCAATCCTCAAAGGGAACGAAGCCCCTTCTTGGCCCCTGTTGCGCCTAGCTGTAGAAGAAGCGCCCGAGGAGAATCTAGGGAGGAACTCAAAGAACCCCCGAGGACCTTACGAAATCGAAATGGTCCTTATTCCAAGACTGTTTGACTCCATAAGGGCTGCAAGTGTGAGCCATCGCTATCACTCGCATCTTCCTGCGAGGGCGCACTGGAAAGTGCTACGATGGGATCGCTTTCCTTCCTGCAGCCACACGGCAGGGGCTTGGATACAGGTGTGCTTGCTGAGGGATCCAAGGTCTCTCCGCGGGCCATCTTTGGCACCTTACCAAAATACGAATGATTCCTGTCGTGTCACGGTGGACGGTGGTTTCTGGCACCACGTAGCTCGCTCAACACTGAGCGACCTACGCCGTCCGACAGCGGAGATCGTTCAACCTTGGCCTGGTTCAGGCCGCAAGCGGCAACCCTCCATGGCCTTACATCGACCCTTCCACGACCTTGCCACCCCCTGCACCACTCCCACTCCCCCTCCCCCTCCACAATTACTCAATATGAATACTACTCTCCCTCTTCCCCTGATGACGGTTTGAAAGTGCTCGACACCCCCCGCGTCTTGTTTCTTTACACACAGGTTTCCCCGGAGTTGGGTTTTCGCCTGCATGTTTTCCAAAATGCTGCTCTCGCTGAGGCGCCGGCCTCATTTTCGGGCCCCGCTCGTTCCGAATCGTGCTCCCGCTGCAGCGCTGGCCTCATTTCCGCGCTTCCTCTCGTTTCGACTCGTGCTCCCGCTGCAGCGCTGGCGTCATTTCCCGTGCCATGCCACGGCATGCAATGCAATGCTAGGTTGATACTACGCTTCGCGGTGCTCTTCTACGCCATGCCATGCCGTGCTCTACAATGCATCGCGTACCCTTTCGGGATCATTGCCCTGCTCGACATCCGACTGTGCGAGTAGAGAGGGGATCTGCGCTATGGTAAGGGATGGGAGGGAGGGGTAGGATGTCAGATATGACGCGAGTGCACCTAGCTTGTCCCCCCTCCCCCTCCCCCTCCCCCTCCCCCTCCTCCCCCTCCTCCCCCTCGTCCTCGTCCTCCTCCTCCTCCTCCTCCTCCTCCTCCTCCTCCTCCTCCGCCTCCGCCTCCGCCTCCGCCTCCGCCTCCGCCTCCGCCTCCGCCTCCGCCTCCGCCTCCTCCTCCTCCTCCCCCTCCCCCTCCTCCTCCTCCTCCTCCTCCTCCTCCTCCTCCTCCTCTTCCTCTTATTTTTCTTCGTCTTCTTATTCTCATTATTATTATTCTTCTTCTTTTTATTATTATTGTCATTATTATTATGTTTCTTCTTCTTATTCGTATAAGTATAAGTATAAGTATAGTAGTATTAGTAGTATTATTGTTATTATTTCGCTTCTTCTTATTATTTCCATTATTATGATTCCTCTTCCTCCTCCTCCTCCTCCCTCCTCCTCCTCCTCCCCCCCCCTCCTCCTCCTCATCCTTATCCTCTTCTTCTTATTCTTATCATTAGTATTCTTAATTGTTCTTCTTATTATTATTCTTATTATTATTGTTCTTAGTGTTAGTATTATTGTTATTATTATCATTCGTAGTAGTATTGTTGTTATTCGTATGCTTCTTTTCTTCTTATTATTATTATTCCTCTTCCTCCTCCTCCTCCTCCTCCTCCTCCTCCTCCTCCTTCCCCCTCCTCCTCCTCCTCCTCCTCCTCCTCCTCCTCCTTCCCCCTCCTCCTCCTCCTTCCCCCTCCTCCTACCTCTGACCCGTCTCTTCCCCCGGGGCGCCTTTCTGGCCGCTGGGGCGGGCTGGCCCTCGCCGGGCCACGCTCGGCGGGCCGAGGGGGGCCCACCCGCCGCCGTGCCCGTGGTGCCCTCCAAGCTCGCGGTCGCCTCTCGGGCGCGGCCGGACCCTACACCCTGCGAAATGCTTTAGAAATCATGGGTTAAGAAATTGATAGTCTCAGAACTTAAATAAAAACCCAGAATGTCCATTCAAATCTTAGGATTTACATTGAAACATTAAGAATAATCGAGACTCTGGCCGAAAACTTAAGTTTTCTTAAGCATCGCCTAAGGTGTACCCGTCTGCTCGGGTCGTGACAAAATCACGGCGGGAATTGTTGCTGTCGCCTTCGGCCCCTTGGAGACCTCGCCGGGCCCCGGGACCGTCAAAAAACGCCTCGGGGAATGGGTCGAGGCCTCTGGGTGTCGACGCTAGAAGAACATCCGCCGACCCCTGGGGGTGCATCGGCGTGCGAGATGCTTCCCCCACCCCAAAGCCCTTCCTCCAGAGCCTGGTCTGGTCGATCTGGAGGGGGGGTTCCCCCAAGCCTGGTCAAACGCGCCACGGGGGGACAGAGGGCCCCAAAACGGGCCAAGAGGGCTCCAAGAGGCCCCCCGGACGGTCCAATAGGGCCACGAGTCGCCGAAAGATCGATCCAAACCACCCACGCTGGCCTCTAGACAGCCCAAGGCCCCCTAGGCGTCCCAAGAAGCCCCCAAGAGGCGTCCCAAGAGGGCCTCCAGGAGCAAAAATCGTTCCATCAGCCCCGTCAAAACCAGCCGTCGGCGAAACCAAACCCAGCCAAACCAGCCGTCGGCGAAACCAGTGGCCCGCGAAACCAGCGTCCATCGAAACTGGCCCATGCCGAGCAGAAAGGGGTCGGACAGCAGCAGGGGCCATGCTATCCCTGCGCCTGCTGCAGGTCGACGGTCGCGGCCGCCAGCGTCCGCTCGGCCTGCTGGCGCCAAGCGCTCAGCACCTCCTCCGCCGCCTCGGGCGCGAACCTCCGGAGATCCGGATCGGGGCCGGGGGGCGGGGGCGCGGCCACCAGCGGCACGCGCGAGCAGTAGAAGCGGACACGGCTGTAGCAGTGCCTCAGCCGGATGTCGAAGCGCTCGCCCGACAGCCTCGGGAACGCGTGCGAGAGGAGGCTGCGCGCGCCCTCTTGGGCGTCGCTCAAGCCGATCCCTATCCCAGTTGGCATGGCCTTGGCCCCACTGGGCCGACTTGGCCCCCCAGGTGGGAATATGTGCGGTTCCCTCCAGGCTTCGCGGGACCTATCCCCACCTGGTAGGGTTGGGTGGTGGGGCTGAAATGCCATGGCCTAGTGGGGATACGGATCACTTAGACGATGCGGACCTCTGGCCCTCGCACCACCAGGCCCGCGCAGCCGGTCAGCCTCAGCGGCTCGGCCGCGCGCCCGCCTGCCACCGCCGGGCTCTTTACCGAGCTGCGAACGCGCACGAAGCCGACCTGCAGCACCTCCCACCCTGCGTCCAGCCTTAGATGCTCATTCTGGGGACCTGCCTGGAGCCCCTCGCTCCACTCGTGCGTCGAAGCTGCGTCGAACGCTCGTCGAGTCGGGCCGAGTCTGAACCGAACCTGAGTCGAGCTTGAGTGGAACTTGAGTCGAACAGATCTGTCAGGTGGGCCCCAGGAAGGTCCCCACGACGAGCACCGAACCAGCCTGTCCAGCTCCTCCAGGCACCTGCCCAGGATGGCCTGGAGGCCGTGGCAGCAGGCCGCATGGCCCTCCACCACCAGGTACGCCTCCCCCCGGCGACCCTGGGCGCGGATGCCGGCAAGGGCCTCAAACCAGGCGTGCCACCGACGGCACTCCACGAGCAGCGCCGCCAACTCTGGCTCGGGCACGCCAGCCATCTCCGCCGCAGCATCCGGGCCCAGCGCGCCCGCCAAGCTCTCCGCCCGCGCCGCGCACTCGAAGTTGTCAGAGGTTGGCACGTCGCCGCCGCTGCCCGCGAGCCACTCCGCGATCCGTGCGGGGGCATTGACCCGTTCTGCGATCTGGGCCATGCCCTCCCGCTCCAGGCCGCACTGGCTCGCGGCGCAGCACTGCGAGCCCGGCTCCAGGTCGAGCCAGAGCACCCGGTGCAGATGGGAGGCGACGAACTCCGGTTCCGCGCGGAAGCCAGCGGGCAGCCAGGACGACACGGCCGCCGGGCCCGCGTAGCGCAGCGCGGCAGCAAGCTCGTGGGCCCAGCCGCTGCCGAGACGGGCGCCCACAGCGAGGAGCAGGTCCGGGTCGAAGCCCGCGGTCATGTTCTCCTCCCTGGCGTAGAACCTCAGGGCCTCGTCGCGGGTGCGGGACTCCTTGTGCCCCTTGGCCCTGCCGTCGATGGGGCGTGCGGGGGGGGCGGCGGCCGCGGGCTCGAAGATGGTCCCCAGTACGTCCATCACGTCCTCGAAGCGGAAGAGGAAATCCTCGGATCTCACGATCAGGGAGCTCTCCGGCGGGTACACCTCGTCGTCGAAGTACGACCCCACCGTGGCCGCCCACAGGTCCAGGGCGTCGCGGTGGCAGATGCCGTCGTGCTCCACTGGCCCGAAGAGCTCCCGGAGCCCGGGACTGCCAACTTCCTTCCACTCCCCGCCCAGGCGCTCGACGGGGCGTGCGGCGTGGAAGTTGCGCGCGCACCGCGAGAGGCTGCGCAGCCAGAAGCGCGGCTCCTTCACCAGCAGCAGGCAGAACGCGGGCGCGCCCCCGCCGCTAGCGCCCAGCGCGGCGGGCCGCTCCCTGCGGGCGCGATGCTTCCAGCACTCGCCCTTGTGGGTCCAGTCGTTCAGCACCTGGACGTCAAACCGGAGTCGCAGCTCCTCCACCACCGCGTTCGTGCAGCTGTGGTACAGGCCCATCACCTCGGGGCCAGACGTCCCAGTGCTACTTGCTGCAGGCAGGAGGCGGGCCACCCTCCAGACCTCGAAGGCATCACCGCTCAATCTCGCCCAGCCCGCGCGCCGAAGCCGGCGAGGTCTGCGAAGGCCGCCCGCCTCCCACGCCGCCCGAGATCCAGCGTCGTGAACCGCGGCGGAGCTCCCAGAACTGCACGAGAAAGCACGGCACGGTGCCCCAGCACCACCAGAGCCGCCAGCCCCACGCTGAAACCTGATCTCTCGAGCCGGATCGACCCGTGGGGACGGAGGAGGAGGAGGAGGAGGAGGAGGAGGAGGAGGAGGAGGAGGAGGAGGAGGAGGAAGAGGAGGAGAGAGGAGGATGAGGAGGAGGAGGAGGATGAGGAGGAGGGGAGGAGGAGGAGGAGGAGGCAGGAGGAGGAGGAGGAGGAGGAGGAGGAGGAGGAGGAGGAGGAGAGAGGAGGAGGAGAGGGAGGAGAAGGGGCCCGACGGGGCGAGAAGGCCCGCTCTGACTCCTTCACGACGCCCAGACGCTCGGGCACAGCGACGGGCCGTGGAGCGGTCTCGGGCCCCGAGGTCGCCAGCGCCGTCCGCGGCCGCGGGCGCGGCGTGGGCGGCGGCCTCTTCTGCCGTGAGCCAGCCAAGCGGACCCCAGGCGCACGGGGTCCTGGGGCCTCCCTGGAGCCTGGATGCCTTCCCTGGCCCCTCTTACAATCGGGCCGCGGAAGTGGGGAACGCCACATGAGGAACGAAGCCCCTTTTGAGGCCCCCAAAGCCGCCTTTGACCACGAGGAGGGCTGGAGGAACAGCCATGGAAGGTCCTAAGGAACATCTAGCCCCTTCCGCACCCAATCTGTTCCTTATCTCAGCGTCTTGACCGCATCACCTTCCCAGGACCATCCAAGGAGGCCCCCAAGTCCTGGACCCTTACCCTCGAAACACCCTTGGCTCGACGAAGGCCCCGTCCTGGGGAAACCAAAAAAGTACCGATACCGCCACTCCCCGGACCTTCCCGAGGTGCGTTCTGACCAGAATTTCGAGGCGAATCCGGCGGTGGCAACGAGGACCTCCCAGGAGGCCCAAGAGCTGGAAAACGGGCGAACGGTAACTAGCGGTATGGGTACCTTTCCCTCCTCTGACGTCCGCCTCACTCTCCCCCATCACCATCCTCCCCATCCTCCCCCTCCTCCTCCTGCCCCCCAGTCCGCAGACTTGGCGAACCCGGTGGCTCCACCGGGGCTCCCCGCAGCGAGGCAATCCAGGGCATGCCTCGCCGCCCGTTTCCGTCCAGGGCCAGCCTCCTGTTGAGACCAAGGGGTTCTCCTCCTCCATTCCTTCCCCTTATAGATAACTTCTTCCTCTCGCACCCCAAAGCCAGTTTTTAGGGCGGGCCCTGCGTTTCGCCTCAGACTTCCTCACCACGTATGACTCTGAAGCTGAAAAAATGTCAACAATGCAACACATGGAGTGCGGGTGGCTTTCAAAATGTGGCTCTCGCCTTAGCGCCGCGCACATTCGTGAAAATGCAAGAGTTTCAAGGATTGGCGGGTAGCTTTCAAAATGTGGCTCTCGCCTTAGCGCCGCGCACATTAATTTTAAACAATTGCAGATGCTTCACGGATTGAGGGCGGGTCCTTTTCAAAATGTGGCTATCTCCTTAGCGCTGCGCACATCCTCTTGAAACATTTGCAAGAGATTCACGGATTGAGGGCGCATGGTTTTCAAAATGTGGCTCTCGCCTGAGCGCTGCGCACATTCGTTTCAACGGCTTGCAAGAGTTTGAAGGATCGAGGGCGGGTCGCTTTCAAAATGTGGCTCTCGCCTTAGCGCCGCGCACATTCGTCTATAACATTTGCACGAGCTTCACGGATTGAGGGCGGGTCCTTTTCAAAATTTGGCTCCTTCCTTAGCGCCGCGCACATCCTTTTTAAACATTTGCAACAGCTTCACGGATTGAGGGCGCATGGTTTTCAAAAGGTGGCTCTCGCCTGAGCGCTGCGCACATTCGTTTTAACCAGTTGCAGGAGTTTGAAGGATCAAGGGCGGGTGGTTTTCAAAATGTGGCTCTCGCCTTAGCGCCGCGCGCATTCGTTTAAAAACCTGCAAGAGCTTCACGAATTGAGGGCGGTTCCTATTCAAAATGTGGCTCTCGCCTTAGCGCCGCGCACATTCGTTTCAAAAAACATGTGTAAGAGTTGCCCGGGTTCCCATGAACAACGTACTAGCAGGTGTGTTTTTGGAAGGATTCAGAATATGCGGGCGAAGCAATTATGTTGATTCGCTGTGTTGAAGTCCCCAAAACGGCGTTCTGGCACAATTCTGGCTCGTCAAGACGCAGCAAGCAGGTTGATACGTGGCGTGGAAATCCCGAGCAATGTTTTGGCACGCTTCAGGATGTTCAAACTGTTGTCTTCGTCTTCCAACGAGGCAATTCCCTCAATGGATCTGAACCGTTGAAGGGGCCTATGAAGAGGGAGCCTGGAGGGAGGGTTCATTCCAACATCGTTGATGACCCTTCAGTTTCCACTGGTCCTTCTCCTCCTCCTCCTCCTCCTCCTCCTCCTCCTCCTCCCTCCTCCTCCCTCCTCCTCCTCCTCCTCCTCCTCCTCCCTCCTCCTCCCTCCTCCTCCCTCCTCCTCCTCCTCCTCGTCCACTCCTTTTCCTTATGAACAACTTCTCCCTGTCGCACCCCGAGGCCAGTTTTTAGGGCGGGCCGGGCGTTTCGCCTGAGTCCCGCACCACTTATGACCGTGAAGCTTCCGAATTGGCAGCAGCTTCACACATGGAGGGCGTTTTTTGTTTTCCGAAATGTGGCTCTCGCCTGAGCACCGCGCACACTCGGTTTAACCATTTGCAAGAGTTTGATGGATCGAGGGCGGGTGGTTTTCTAAGTGTGGCTCTCGCCTTAGCGCCGCGCGCATTCGTCTAAAACATGTGTAAGAGTTTCACGGATTGAGGGGAACTAATCTTCAGAATGTGGCTCCCGCCTTAGCGCCGCGCACATTCGTTAAACAAATTGCAAGAGTTTCACGGATTGAAGGCGGTTCCTTTTCAAAAGGTGGTTCCCGCCTTAGCGCCGCGCGCATTCGTTGCGTTATGCCAGAGTTTCACGGATTCCCATGAACAACGTACCAGACATGTTGTTGGAAGGATTCAGGATTATGAGGGTGCAACAGTTACGTTCACTCGCGGTGTTGCACTCCCAAGAATGGCTTTCTGGCACGATTCGCGATCGTCAAGACGCAACAGTCAGGTTGATACGTGGCGTTGAAATCCCGACCAATGTTTTGGCACGCTTCAGTGTCTTCAACCGGTTGTCTTCCAACGGGGCAGTTCCCCCAATGAAAATGAACCATTGTAGGGGCCTATGAAGAGGGAGCCTGGAGGGAGGGCTAATTACACCATCGTTGCTGACTCTTGGATTTACCCTGGTCCTCCTCCTCCTCCTCCTCCTTCTCTTCCTCCTCCTCCTCCTCCTCCTCCTCCTCCTCCGCCTCCTCTCATGCCCCAATCCCTCCTCCTCCCTCGCCTCCTCCTTCTCCTCCTCCTCCTCCTTCTCCTCCTCATCCTCCTCCCTATCCTCCTGACCACGCCCCGAGCCCACTGAGGAGATCCGACTGGACTCCAAACGGGCCCAGCTGCGGCGGCGGCAGGAAAGACCAGAGGGATCTCCTCAGTCTTCCCCACGGTTAGGGTTGAGCAAAGGTCCTTCGGATTTGACACCCCCTGGCTACGCTGTCCCGTCGGGCCCGAGGTTCAAGCTAAGCCGTCGCATTCGACAGGACATGATGCTTGGACAAAGCCAGTGGGGGGGGGTCTGGGAAGCTCTCCAACAATCCCATCGTTTGATCCATGGTTGCCATGTCGTCGAGTGGTACACCATGGTGGTACACCAGGCCCCTGGTCCCACCATCGGCGTTAAGGCGCCCCTAATTCATGTCACTTAAAGCTCCTTCTCGTCCTCCTCCTCCTCCTCCTCCTCCTACTCCTCCTCCTCGAGAAGGTTGACGGGGTTATCTTCAAACCGGTTGGGGCGCTGACGACGTGCGAGTCGGGGAAAGGCGTCATGCTCGACGATGTCATTGCTGGTCACTCGTGTGTGCCGTACTCTGTCAGCGTCTCTCCCATTTTGTCAGTACCATGGAAGCCGCATACACCCCGCGAAATGCTTAAGAAATCATGGGTTAAGAAATTCATAGTCTCAGAACTTGAGTAAAGACCCAACATTCCTATCAAAATCTTAAGGTTTACATTGAAACGTTAAGAATAATCGAGACTCTGGCCGAAAACTTGGGTTTTCTTAAGCATCGCCTAAGGTGTAGTGCAGATCTGCTCAGGCTTCGTAGTTCAGGTGCTCAACTTTTGTGCAGGGAGCTGGTCACGCCAGCACGTCTGCCGCAGCTCCCACGACCAGGTGTCGCCCCGACGCCTGGATCTAAGTCCAGCGCTGCTAAGCTTCGGCGTGCCGCAGCCAAAAAGTCACAGAAGTTGAGATTTCCAGAAGCGTCCGAGGCCCTGTTTGGGGACCTCACTGCCGATCCAGAGCGGGCCAGTTTCGAGCTGGACGGCAGTCTTTCGGACGGAGAATCTGACGACGACGTTGATTTAATTTCACCTGGCTTTTTCGATGACGCGGCTGGCGCCGATGACCCCAGCAGTGCGAGGGCCAAGGTGCCTATAGCTCACGAGCCTCTGTCTGAATCGAGCCTGACCGAAAAGCAGGTCCTAGGGACGGTGGGGGACCTTGCCCCCGACCCCCCCCCCTCGGCAACGGTAAGTTCGTCAGATCTCCCCTCGTTCTCCATCTCCTCTGAGCTCTGGGACACGTGCAGGGGCCAGACTGGGCACACGCACTCGGATGACGGGCACGAGGTATGGCCAGTCCTTCGTGATTCTGTGGCGTACGCCGCCGGGGGGCCAGCGCGGCCGTCGTCTCGGAGCCCTCTGTGCGTCCTGGGTCTCTACGGTCGAGCGGGTGCTCACCACGCAGCATGGCGTATCGAGTTTTGGAGGTACTACGAGAGCTCAGGGGCCTTTCTTTCGGGCGGGTGAAGTGAAAGCTCCTGACAGGGCTCGGGATCTACCTCTACGCGACGTCGTGGCGAGCTGGCGGGGGCGCCTCTCTACTGTTCGATCCTCCCTTAGCAAGCACCGCACTCGAGGCAACGGGGCTGCGCAGCAGGTGCAGTTAGCTCAAGCTTGTGCTGCGCTCGCGGGCGATCAGCCTCCAGGGGCGCATATGTTCCTCTCACTCAGTCAGCAGACGCGGACAGCCAGTCTGGGACCGCAGCTTGGAGTATTTGGCAGGCCAAGTTACAGCGTATAGCTTTCCTTTCTGACGGCTCCATAGAGCGACTAGCTCAGGCAGCCAAGCGAGTTTCAAGGCGAGCTCGACGTCGAGCTCTTTACTCTTCTCTTCGGGAATTGCGTGACTGGATTACTACTTCGGAGGCTCCTGGAATTTTGCATCAATCCCTCAAGAAGGTTCCCCCTTGTTCCCGACGAGCTTTCGGTTGGCGGTAAGACCCTCTTTCACCCCATGGACATTGTCGACCATAACACCAAACGGTGGCACGACCTCTGGAGCCCTAAACCTTTACCGATCTCCGACGTCACTGATATGTTTCAGGATGTCCGCGTGGCGGCAGCTGTGGAGCAGCTCGAGCCCCTGTCCGTCGAGCGCGTCCAGCGCGCCTTGCACAGCATCAAAGCCAAAGCAAGACTCGGGGTAGACAACCTCAGCCCGTTAGATATGGAACGTCTCCCCCATCCAGGGGCTTCAGGAGTTGTCCGGGGCATGGGACGGATAAGCAGACATTCGAAATTCACACCAACGTCGTTTGAAGTTGATGGCCGACCGAGCTTCGACAAGACCGAGTGGCTTGAGGATGCTTTGCGATTCGGGGAGGGTCATTCTGTCGATGTACGGACTGCGGCGTCACGCATGTCCAGAAGCGGGACTCGCTGCACATCGTGGGCACGGGAAGCCCATGGTACTTGGGAGTACGAGTGAGAGAGTATGCCACTGCACCCGACAAGCAAGCAAGGTGATAAGTACGATCGGAACTGATCATAAACTATGTGTGCCCACGCTACCCTCGAACGTGCTCGAAGGGCCGTTATACAATGGACGAGTCCTGCACGAGGTAGGTGTCCAAGAAGACTGGGGTCGCTCGCTGCTTCACTGTGAATCTGATCCTCGAACACGCGTTGATACTCAAACACGCCGCGCTGTTCAACCTCCGTAGTCGCGAGAATAGACGCACACAATTCCCGCACAATTCCTGGGAAGCCGGATGTGATTTACCTGCGTCCAACAGAACCAAGCTCTGCTACCATGGCCAGAACGGTGGTCTTGGAGAGATTGGTACCTTGCATGGATTTCGTATAACGAACTGCTACAATGAAGCAACTGGCGGCGGTGAAATGGGTAAACAAGAGGGACAATGTATTGAGGCTGTAGAACTACAACTCAGTATTGAATTGTTTGAGAATGCGCGGCCCAATTTCGCAAAAGTGTTCGATATCGTAACCATGTGACGTGTTTCCTCAATGTCAAAACGTAGCTCGGTGCTCGCTGCGGTTTTCACCACCAGCTTGCACCCACACATCCAGCTGACACGCGCATGCCTGTCGCACGCGCGGGCTTGCAAGCTGGCTGCGGCGATGACATCGACGACGACGACGGCAGCCGCATCTTCAACTGTCACTATCATCCTCTCTTCCTTCTCCTTATCCCCCTTCCTTTTCATCCTACTCTTGTAGAAACGAGAATGAGGTTTGAGCAAAGTTGGAGTTGTCAAATCCACACACGCAACTTGGTTTGCAGAACCTATGCGGCGGCGAGTGCGATGGTTTTGGCTGACGGATCGTTGCGGCCGTGCTAGAGCGCGCAGGCTCGCGCGCAGAGCGGCCAGCCAGTCTAGCGCGACCGACGCGGCCGCGGTGGCGCTGACCACAGGAAATGTACCAACGCGTCTCGCAAGCCGCACTGACGCGCAAGCACTTCAGTGCGAGTCGGTGGCTCGGGCGGGCGCGGTATCATGGCGACGTCGTCAACGGCAGACACGATAGTAACGATGCTGGTGACGATGATGACGATGACGATGGCAAGGCCAATCAATGACGGTGGCGATGCTGATCACGCCGACGACGATGATGGTGTCCACGTGTCGGCGACGAAAGTTGTGGAAATATCTCGACATGCGCGCGCGGCCGGAGGGCGCGAGCGGCCCGCATTGTATGATTTGACAGGGATCGTGCCTCCCCCAGCAAGCGCGCAGGGGCATTCGAATGATTCCGACATGCGCACGCGAGAGGCCCGTTTGGTCGAATTGGATCACAATTTTGACAAGGGATGGATCTCGCAAGAATTCGCAAAAACGTGCAGATGTCTTTGAACAGTCACGTTGCAAAACCATTGGTGTTTTATATGTTTTCGATTTTGACATTCATACGAGACCGATGGTTGTTCGCAAGATTTCGGCATGCGCTCGCGACCACGCGCGCAAGAGAGAACTCCTCCATTTTTCCCGAAGTAGTTGCAAATGAGTGATTTTGAATAGCAACTGTTGTAAGGGATGAGGGGGGAATTACTGGCCTGCCTGGGATGGGGAGAACTCGTTTGACAAATGAGCGGTGGGGTGGAATCGTATGCAAATTGCACGTCCCCAGGGTGGACGGATAAGTCTGGGGAGGGAGAGAGGGAGGTAGATGCTCATTCCTCGTTTAATCGGAAAATCTATGTGGTGCAGTCCTTGTTGCGGCGACGAGGCGGCGACGGCGACAACATAGCCGCCAGACCGAGACCCAGGCCCAGACGACGGGCGGCGACGGGGCTCTCGCCTGACTGGCAGGCCCACTGGGTTATGGATTTCAAAGAGGTGCTCCTTCAAAAGGCAAAGAACCCTTGTAGGCACTTATGAGAAACGTACTTGGGGCCGGAGGTTGCATTGCAGCATCGCATGTGCATCTGGGGTGTACTCTGGCCATCCTCCTCCTCCTCCTCCTCCTCCTCCTCCTCCTCCTCCTCCTTGTCCTCTTCCTCCCCCTCCTTGTCCTCTTCCTCCTCCTCCTCCTCCTCCACCTCCTCCGCCTCCTCCTCCTCCTCCTCTTCCTCCTCCTCTTCCTCCTCCTCCTCCTCCTCCTCCTCCTCCTCCTCCCCCTCCTCCTCCTCCTCCTCCTTCTCCTCCTCCTCCTCCTCCTCCGCCTCCGCCTCCGCCTCCGCCTCCGCCTCGGCCCCCTCCTCCTCCTCCGCCTCCGCCCCCTCCTCCCTCCTCCCTCCTCCCTCCTCCTCCTCCTCCTCCTCCTTTTGCTCCTCCTCCTCTTCTTCTTATTATTGTTATTATTATTGTTATTATTATTATTAGTATTACTATTATTAATATTATTATTATTACTACTACTATTATTATTATTATTACTACTACTATTATTATTATTGTTGTTAGTATTGTTCTTATTGAGATGATGATTAGTATTAGTATTAGCATTATTGTTATTAGTATTCGAAGTAGTTTTATCAGTATTGTTCTTAGTAGTCGTATGATCCTTGATCGTATTAGTATTATTAGTCATCTCGATATTATTAGTATTCGTCTTATTCGTCTCATTATTCCTGTTCGTATTCTTATTCGTGTTCTTAGCATTATTATTAATCTGATTATTCTTATTATTCTTCCTCCTCCTCCTCCTGCTCCTCCTCCTCCTCCTCCTCCTCCTCCCCCTCCCCCTCCTCCTCCTCCTCCTCCTCCTCCTCCTCCTCCTCCGCCTCCTCTCCTCCTCCTCCTCCTCCTCCTCTCCTCCTCCTCCTCCTCCTCCTCCTCCTCCCTCCTCCTCCTCCTCCTCCCCCCTCCCCCCTCCTCCTCCCTCCTCCTCCTCCTTCTCCTCCTCCTCCTCCTCCTCCGCCTCCGCCTCCGCCTCCGCCTCCGCGCCGCCTCGGCCCCCTCCTCCTCCTCCGCCTCCGCCCCCTCCTCCTCCTCCCTCCTCCCTCCTCCTCCTCCTCCTCCTCCTCCTTTTGCTCCTCCTCCTCTTCTTCTTCTTTTATTAGTATTACTCTTAGTATTATTATTCGTCTTCTTATTCTTATTATTCTTATCATTCGTATTAGTATTCTTATTCTTATTATTCTAAGTATTATTATTACTAGTATTACTATTTTGATTAGTAGTATTATTATTAGTATTACTATTATAGTATTATTATTATTATTAATAATATTATTAGCATCATCATTATTATTATTGGTATTAGCATTATCATTAATATTATTATTATTAATAATATTATTATTATCATTATGATTATTATCATTATTATGATTAGTGTTATTAGTATTATTAGTATTACTATTATTGTTATTAGTAGTAGTGTTCTTATTAAGATGATGAATAGTCTTATTAGTATTAGCAGTATTGTTATTAGCATTCGAAGTATTATTATCCCTATTGTTCTTAGTAGTCGTGTGATCCTTGATCGTATTAGTGTTATTAGCCATCTCGATATTATTAGTATTCGTCTTATTCGTCTCATTATTCCTGTTCGCATTCTTATTAGTGTTCTTAGCATTATTATTAATCTGAGTATTATTGTTGTTGTTTCTCCTCCTCCTCCTCCTCCTCCTCCCCCTCCCCCTCCTCCTCCTCCTCCTCCTCGTCCTCGTCCTCCTCCTCCTCCTCCTCCTCATCCTCCTCCTCCTCCCTCCACATTGCTCCTCCTTCCCCTCCGAATGCATATCCTCCCCCTCCTCCCCCCCTCCCCCCCGCAATCCTCCCTCCTCCTCCTCAGCCTCCTCCTCAGCCTCCTCCTCCTCCTCCTCCTTCTCCTCCTCCTCCCCTCCTCCTCCTCCTCCACCTCCTCCTCCCCCTCCCCCTCCTCCTCCTCCTCCTCCTCCTCCTCCTTCCTCCTCCTCCTCCTCCTCCTCCTCCTCCCCTTCCTCCCCCTCTTCCTCTCCCTCCTCCTCCTCCTCCCTCCTCCTCCTCCTCCTCGCCTCCTCCTCCTCCTCCTCCGCCTGCTCCTCCTCCTCCTCCTCCTCCCTCCTCCTCCTCCTCCTCATCCTCCCCTTCCTCCTCCCTCCACATTGCTCCTCCTTCCCCTCCGAATGCATATCCTCCCCCTCCTCCCCCCTCCCCCCCTAATCCTCCCCCCTCCTCCTCCAGCTCCTCCTCAGCCTCTCCCTCTCCCCTCCTCCTCCTCCTCCCCTCCTCCTCCTCCTCCTCCTCCTCCTCCTCCTCCTCCTCCTCCTCCTCCTCCTCCTCCTCCTCCTCCCTCCTCCTCCCCCTCCCCCTCCCCCTCCCCTCACCTCCTCCTCCTCCTCCTCCTCCTCCCTCCTCCTCCTCCTCTCCTCCTCCTCCTCCTCCTCTCCTCCTCCTCCTCCTCCTCCCATCCCCCTCCCCCCCTCCTCCCTCCTCCTCCTCCTCCTCCTCCTCCTCCTCCTCCTCCTCTCTTCCTCCTCCTCCTCCTCCTCCTCCTCCTCCTCCTCCTCCTCCTCCTCCTCCTCATCCTCCCCCTCCTTCCCCTCCTCCGAATGCATATCCTCCCCCTCCTCCCCCCCTCCCCCCGCATCCTCCCTCCGCCTCATCCTCCTCCTCACCTCCTCCTCAGCCTCCTCCCTCCCTTCACGTCCTCCCTCCCCTCCTCCGTTGCTCCCTCCCTCCCTCCCTCCCTCCCTCCCTCGCTCCCTCCCTCCTCCCCCGAGGCCTGGAACCCCCTCCCTCCCTCCCTCCCTCCCTCGCTCCCTCCCTCCTCCCCCGAGGCCTGGAACCCGCCGCTCCTGCCGGGGCCAGCAGCACGCACTTCTGGCTCTGCCAGGGGTCCGCCCCGCAGTGCTCCACTGGCCGCGCGGGCAGGGCCCGCAACTCTCGCTGCCGCCGCTCGACGGCCATTGCGAGCCGGCAGCGCTGCCGTCGAGGGAGGGGGTGGGAGGGAGGGAGGGAGAAGTGAGGAGGAGGGAGTAGGAGGAGGAGGAGGGAGGAGGGAGGCGGAGGAGAGGGAGGAAGAGGGAGGAGGAGGAAGGAGGAGGAGGAGAAGGAGGAAGGAGGAGGGGGAGGAGGAGGAGAAGAATGAGGGGGGAGGAGGAGGAGGAGGAGGGGGGGGGGGGGGAGAGAAGAAACTTGAGCCTCCCCATCCTGCTCCCCCTATCCTCCTCCTCTTGTTCCTCCTCCTCTCCTCCTCCTCCTCCTCCTCTCCTCCCTCCTCCTCCTCCTCCTCTGCTGCCTCCTCCTCCTCCTCCTCCTGCTGCTCCTCCTCCTCCTCCTCCTCCTCCTCCTGCTCCTCCTCCTCCTCCTCCTCCTCCTCCTCCTCCTCCTTGTCAAGATCTTGTCCTTACGAATGCTATCCAGAAGGGGACCCCAACAGTGTGCTTCTAGCTATAGATGTGGCGACATATACGCGGCTCGATCTATGTGATGCCATATATGGTGTGCAGTCTATGTTGTGCAATATATGCGGTGCAATGTATGTTGTGCAATATCTGTGTTGCGCGATGTGTTGTGCAAATTTATCCGGTGCAACAAAGGTGGGGCAATACATGTGGTGCAAGATGTGTGGTGCGATTTATGTGGTGCATTATGAATTGTGCGACCTACGCGGTGCAATGTATGCAGTGCGATCTATGTTGTGCGATATGTGTATGTTGCGATGTACGTGGTGCAATATATGCTGTGTGATCTTTGTGGTGCAATATGTGCGGTGCGACCTATGTGGTGCAATTATGCCAGGCCGCAAGGAGGCGGCGACGGCGACAACATAGCCGCACAAGTCCAGACGACGGGCTGCGACGAGGCGGCGACGGGGCGGCGACGGCGACAACATAGTCACCAAACCGACGCACAGGCACAGAAGATGGTCGTCAACGAAGCGGCGTCGGGGCGGCGATGGCGACAACATACCCGCCAGACCGACGCACAGGCCCAGACGATGGGCGTCGACGAGGCGGTGACGGGGCGGCGACGGCGACAACATACCCGCCAGACCGACGAACAGGCCCTGTTCCTAGAAATGTCAGCCAGCGTTGACCCCAAACAGTGCCCTTGCAGCATTCTATGTTGTACAACAAATGTATGTATTTAAGCAATACATGGTTTGCAACCCCTGTTGTGCAATCTATGAGCTGCAACCTGTGTTGTGCAATCCATGCTGTGGAAATTCGATTGCGCAACCTACGTTGTGCTCAATCATGTGCGTCTTCTGTGTGGGAAACTTTCAGATTTGGCATTTATATATATATATATATATATGTGTGTGAGGAACAATATATGTGGCGTACCATTTGTGGTGCCATATATATATATATATATGTATATATATATATGTTGTGCAATGTATGGTTTGCAGTCTATGTTGCGTAATCGATGTTGTGCAATATATGCGGTGCAATCTGCATGGTCCCAACCATGTGGTGCAACCGACGTGGTGCAATTCGTGTAGTGCCACCGACGTGATGCAATATGGTGGCGGCGACGGCGGCGGCAGGGCGGCGACGGCGACAGGATAGCCGCCAGACCGACGCACAGGCCCAGCTACGGGCGGCGACGAGGCCGCGACGGGGCGGCGACGGCGGCGACATAGCCGCCAGACCGACAGGCAGGCCCAAACGTCGGGCGGCGACGAGGCGGCGACGGGGCGGCGAAGGCGGCGACATGGCCGCCAGACCGACGCACAGGCCCAGCGCCTTTGATGTTGTTAGCCAGCGTGGACCCAAACAGTGCGTTTCTAGCAATCTAGTTTGTGCTCTACCATATAGACACAGATATGCAAATCTGAATTAACATACATGGTACATATGTATATATATACATACATACATATATACATACATATACATATACATAGCGCAGCCCCCCTCCCAGCTTCCATTGATTTTACGTCGATCGTTGAACGGTTCGCTGTGTCTCTCTCCCGCTCCTTTTGTCCGCTTGTCTCTCTCTCTCTCTCTTTCTACCTCTCTCTGTCCCTCTTGCTCGTTCTCCCCCTCCTCCTCCCCCCTCCTCAAGCTTCTCGTCGTCGTCGTCCTCCTCCTCCTCCTCGCCGCCCTCATCTTCTGAAGCGCACCGGGGGGGAGGGGGGAGAGAAAGAGAGAAAGAGAGAGAGAGAGAGAAAAACAAAAAAAAGAGAGAGAGAGAGAGGAAGAGAGAGAGAGAGAGGTGGGAAAGAGAGAGAGGTGGGAGAGAGAGAGAGAGAAACCAACAAAAATTATCCTGGCGAAGGACCCAACCATCTTCGCCCGCGCCCCCTATGTGGCCACGGCTTCCCGCCGGAGCCCGACATGCTCAGGGGCACGTTCGTGGCCGTCTTCGCGGGCGCCGACGACGACAAGGACGGCGCCCCTCTCACCGAGGAGCAGAAGCAGGAAAGGGCCTTGAGAGCCATGAGGGAGGAGGTGGCGTTGCACGTCGACAAGGCGGAGTACGACGCCCAGGCGCGGTTGTTGAAGCAGCACAACTATGGGGCCACGATCCTCGTGAGGGATGTGCCGCAATGGCCCGGGGCCGCCATGCGAACCCTGCCACTGGCGCCTTCGGTGGAGCTCCAGTGGGTCCACGATCCTCGTGAGGGGTGTGCCGAAATGGCCCGAGGCCGCCATGCGAACCCTGCCACTGGCGCCTTCGGTGGAGCTCCCTATGGGGCGACGATCCTCGTGAGGGGTGTGCCGAAATGGCCCGAGGCCGCCATGCGAACCCTGCCACTGGGGCCTTCGGTGGAGCTCCCTGTGGGGCTACGAAACGCTGTGCTGGGTGGGTGAAACGCAAGGAGGAGGGGGAGGAGGAGCGGGAGCGGCGGGAACGCGGGGCACCGTCTCTTCAAAACGAGGACCCAACACCACAGGATGGTTGGGAAAAATGGGGGAGCAACGATCCCTGTGGAATCACAAGGTTGACGACGTCAGGGGTCGCCCAACCGTGTGTTTTCATTTTGATGTTTGGGATGTCTGGGATTTCCCCCTCCAGAAAAATACTGGAGCCTCCGGAACTTCAGAACCTTAGAAATCCCCCAAATCCTACACATCCAAATGACAACACATGATTTCCCATCCCATACATCCCAAGCATTACCATGAAATAACATTACTTGGCGACGTCGCTAAACCTGTGATTCAACAGGGATCGCTGCTCCCTCAAGACTCTCTCTCTCTCTCTGGATATATCCCCTTCGCGTTTCCTTCAGAAGGGGAGGAGGACGACGAGGAAAAGGAGGAGGAGGAGGGGGAGAAAGAGCAACAGAGACAGAGAGAGGGACACTGAGAGACAGACTGAGGGAGAGGTAGCGAGAGAGAGAGAGAGAGAAACCGACAGAGAGAGAGAGAGAAACAGAGCGAGAGAGAGAAATAATGAGAGAAGTAGAGAGTCTTTAAGAACCAGCGGTCCCTGTGGAACCACAAGGTTTGCGACGTCAGGGGTCGCCAAACCTTGTATTTTCATTGGGAGTTTTGGGATTACTGGGATGAGAATCAAGGGAACCTTGTGCTTCCATTTGGATGTTGGGATTTCTGTGATTCCCAAGGTTCTGAAGCTCCGGAGGCTCCTGGATTGCTTTCATCTATAAAGAGAAAACCCCCAAATCACAAAAAAACATGAAAAAACACAAGGCTTCTCTGATTATCAGCCCAGAAATTCTAAACATCCAATTCAAAACACAAGGTTAAGCGACCCCTGACGTCACTAACCCTGTGATCCCACAGGCATCGCTGCTCCCGCAAGTCTCTCTCTCTCTCTCTCTTCCCTGTGCGCTTCAGAAGAGGAGGAGGACGACGAGGAAAAGGAGGTGGAGGATGAGGAGCGCACGTCCATCGGAGGTGCCGCAGTTAGTCCCTCGTGAGCGCCGCATGGCGGATCGACAGTTGAAAGGTGTAGCTGCCATACTGATGCGGAGATTCGATCAGTGCAGCTCGCAATTTATGGAAGATCGAGTAGGCGAGCGCCACAAGATCGTGAGCTACATTAATGTTCAGGTCGGTATCTTGATACTCCTCCTCCGTGCCCAAGCCAAGCCAGAGGTACGGAGGAGCGGTGGGGATAAAAAGACGAGGAAGCGCAATCATGTGCAGCAGACGAGGACAAGAGAGGTGGTGGAGGAACGAGTCGGGGGAGTCAGGGCAGCCAAACCTGCATGGGAGAGGCGTGAGGATCTTCACACGGTGGCTCGTGATCCACGCTCCTGTGAGAGACTTCATACGCGCCCAAACTCTTGCTGGTGCTGACTTCATCAGTACCGCACGGAGGGCTAGCCATCTGTCACGGGTGGAGTCTATGGAGGGGCAGATCTCTTCTGGAAACCAGGTGCTTATTCGAGCATGTATGCGCTCGTGGAATCGATCTGGATAAACTAGTGTCGTGAGGCACTGAATGAAAACGCTTTGCGGCCGTTTTTTCCTCCCCCCACGACGACGACGATCACGCCCAGGCCCGTCCCTCCCCGAGGTCATAGCGAGAGCGGCCTCGCGCGCGGTAGCACATGCTCGGATCAGAGGAGCAGGAGGAAAAGGGAGGTCACGGCAGGAAGTGAAGAGCCTATAGTACTGGAGGATGCCTTTTTCATTCTGCCAGCATTCCGCTGACATCAGTTGTTTGCGAATTCGCATGTGCAGCCCGTGAAGATCAACCCCCTCCCACCACCAGTCAAAGCCCTCCTCCCAACCTCGAAGGGTGTACATGCTTGCTCGCCATGCATTCGCAAGGGCATATATACGGACGCTCGTGATGGTGGCTGCCTTGAGCCAATTCTTCATGCTGAGAAAATCATGCAAGGCGAATGAGCTTGGTGGCATGCGCAAAAGCTTGTGAAGAGCATAGTATTCTTTCTTCATAATCTCCGCACAGAGTGGGAAGAATTGTGCCAGATATCCTAGGACTGATAATGCCGTGCATTCATAAAGCCGAATCGACGCATCGCTCGGGGATCTGCTGCTGGCAATCATTCGGACTCGGGTCCACCATTTCTGTCCCGCCTCATGCCACTGGAGTGACAGAGTGGCTGCTGGTCCTATCAGCACGCCCAAGTATTTTGCGAATCCCGAGATCTTCACATCCGACCATTCTGGCACTAGGTTCGCAACGATGGCAGCATATCTGGTGATTTCTGCCTCGGTGCATTCAACTGCTAGCGGTACGACTACACATTTCGCTGTCTGGAGCAAGAGGCCTGCCAACTTCTGTGCATATTGGAAAGTATTAAATAGACGAGGCATCAACATTATATTGTTTAAAACAACCCCTACATCGTCGGCGCAGGCCCCCAGGGAGGCGTCCTCTTTACTGGGGAAGGGTCGAACGAGGTGGCGAAGGAGGGGGTCAAAGCCCAGGGCCCAAAGGGAGCCAGAAAGGGGACACCCCTGGGGCACGCCAGACGTGATATCAAACATGGGCACAACTTCAGAGCCTACTGACAGATGAGCCAGGGCACCTGCAGCGAGGGCATTAATGGCGTAGAAGAAACCGATGTGCATGCGATGTCTTTCAAGCACAAGCCTTAGCCACGTCTGACTCATGCTGGGAAAGGCAGCTTTTATGTCAAAGCTCAGAAATATGGGATGCGATTCTGCGTGGACTATGCCGGCTCTCCGAGCTGCTGTGTCCATTGCTAGAATATTGTGGCCAAGATTCCTTCCTTTCACAAATCCCTGTTGGACCACGTGGGACCTCTGGACCACAAGGTGCTGAAGCTGCTGAGGAGGTGGGGAAGGAGGAGGATGAGGAGGAGAAGGAGGAGGAGGTGGGGAAAGAGGAGGAGGAGGAGGAGCTGGAGGAGGAGGGGAAAAAGATAGACAGAGAAAGGGACACAGAGAGGGACACAGAGAGAGACAGACTGAGGGAGAGGTAGAGAGACAGAGGGAGAAACAGAGACAAAGAGAGAACCAGAGTGAGAGAGAGAGGGAGAGAGTTTTGACGGAGCAGCGATCCCTGTGGAACCACAAGGTTTGCGACGGTCGCCAAACCTTGTGTTTTCATTTGGATAATCAGGATTTCTGGGATGAGAATCAAGGACACCTTGTGTTTTCATTTGGATGTTTGATTGTTTTTGATTTCTAAGGCTCTGAAGCTCTGGAGGCTCCTGGATTGATGTCTTCTGGAAGGAGAGAATCCTTCAAATCCAGAACATCGCAATGAAAACACAGGATTTCTCTGATTCCCATCCCAGAATTCCAGAACATCCGAATGAACAACTCAAGGTTTGGCGACCCCTGACGTCGCAAACCCTGTGATTCCACAGGGATCGCTGCTCCCTCAAGTCTCTCTCTCTCTGCCTCTCTTTCTCTTGTTTCATTCTAATGCGATCCAGAAGAGGAGGAGGACGAGGTGGAGGAGGCGGAGCTGGAAGAGGAGGAGGAGGAGAGAGAACAAGAGCCAGAGAGACAGGGGCCACTTCTCCTTCAAGTCTCTCTGTCTCTCTGTCTCTCTCTCTCTCTCTCTTCCTCCTCGCTCCCTCTCTCTCTCTTCCCCTCTCTAGCTCACTCTTTCTGTCACTTTGCTTCATCGGAAGAGGAAGAGGACGACAAAGAGAATGATAAGAAGTGAACCACCGCCGCTGCATCATACTGGTAAGAATTGGTGCTGGGGGGCTGTCCATGTATATATATATATTCATACATAGAATTTATATATATATATATATATACATACATATACATATATATATATATGTGTGTATGTATGCATGTATGAATGCATGTCCGTCTGTCTGTCTGTCTGTCTGTCTGTCTGTCTGTCTGTCTGTCTGTCTGTCTGTCTGTCTGTCTCTATGTATGTATGTATGTATGTATGTAAGTACGTACGTATGTACGTACGTACGTACGTACGTACGTACGTACGTACGTACGTACGTACGTATGTATGTATGTATGTATGTATGTATGTATCGATGGATGTATGCATGCATGCATGCATGCACGCATGTCGGAGGATGGGGGGTGAGTCCGACGTGAAACGAGGACCCCCCTACCGGGAAATCGATTTCGGTTTCGGGTTCGTGTCGTGCGTGCCGTGCGTGCGTGCGGGCGAGGCGAAGCTGCGTGGGCGTGTGAAAAAAAATCCTCCTGTGGCTGGGCCGCGGCCGGACCAAATGATTCTCCCTCCAGCGGCCGGTGGCGCGCGGTGTCCCGCCGGTGTCCCGCTGGTGTCCCGAAATCCTCCTGTGGCTGGGCCGCGGCCGGACCAAATGATTCTCCCTCCGGCGGCCGGTGGCGCGCGGTGTTCCGCCGGTGTCCCGCTGGTGTCCCGAAATCCTCCTTTGGCTGGGCCGCGGCCGGACCAAATGATGCTCCTCCAATCAAACGGTGGCCCGCGGTGTCCCGCTGGTGTCCGGCCGGTGTCCCGCCGTGGGTTGTACATTTAAGAACATCGCCCCTTGTGGCGAGCTATCCAATGCAAGTCTGCATGCAAACCGACATGCAGACCGAAAAGCACATCGAAATGTAGATCGATTTGCACATCCAAATGCAAATCGTAAGGCGCCGTGGGCGCCGCGGCGAGCTTTCCAATGCACGTCGACATGCAAATCGAAAAGCAAATCGAAATGCACATCGATATGCAAATCCAAATGCAAATCGAAAGGCACATCGTCATGCCAAATGCAAATCGATATGCACATCCGAATGCAAATCGAATCACCACTTTTGCCCACTGCTGCCCCCCAACATCCTCATCACCCGCAGGGTGGTCGTATAGGTATGGCATGAATGTGTACATCGGAGGTGAGGGGGTGAGATCGAAGTGAAACGGAGAGCCCCCCTACCGGGAAATCGATTTCGGTTTCGTGTTCGTGCGTGCCGTGCATGCGGGCGAGGCGAAGCTGCGTGGGCGGGCGAGAGAAAGTCTCCTGTGGCTGAGGCGCGGCCGGACCAAATGATTCTCCGCCGGGCGGCCGGTGGCGCGCGGTGTCCCGCCGGTGTCCCGCTGGTGTCCCGTGTGGCTGAGGCGCGGCCGGACCAAATGTCTCCCTTCCGGGCGGCCGGTGGCCCGCGGTGTCCCGCCGGTGTCCCGCGAAAGTCCCGCGGTGTCCCGCGGTGCCCCGCGGTGTCCCGCCGGTGTCCCGCGGTGTCCCGCGATGATGATGATGATGATGATGATGATGATGATGATGATGATGATGATGATGATGATGATGATGATGATGATGATGATGATGATGATGATGATGATGCTGATGATGATGATGCTGCTGCTGATGATGATGATGACGTCGATGATGATGATGGTGATGCTGCTGATGATGATGAGGACGATGATGATGATGGATGATCCCGATGGTGATGATGATGATGATGATGATGTCGATGATGATGATGACGATGATGATGATGATGATGATGATGATGCTGATGGTGTCCCGATGATGAGGATGATGATGATCATGATGATTATGTTGATGATCATGATGATGACGATGATGGTGTCCCGATGGTGATGAGTATGATGATGTTGATGTTGATGATGCTGATTATGATTGTCCCGATGATGATGTTGATGATGATGAGGTTGATGATGATTATGGCGTCCCGATGATGATGATTATTCTGATGGTGATTGTGATGATGTTGATGATGATGGCGCCCCGATGGTGATGATGATGATGATGATGATGATGATGATGATGTTGATGCTGATGTTGTTAATGATGATGATGGTGCCCCGATGATGACGACGATGATGATGATGCTGATGATGATGTTGATAATGCTGATGATGATGATGATGATGTCGATGATGAGGATGAGATGATGATGATGGTGTTCCGATGATGATGATGATGATGATGATGATGATGATGATGATGCTAACGATGGTGATCATAATGGTGTCCCGATGCTGATGCTGCTGATGATGATGATGACGATGACTGTGTCCCGATGCGGCTGATGATGATGATGTTGATGATGATGATTGTGATGATGGTGATGATGATGATGGTGGTGTCCCGATGATGTTGATGACCGTGATGATGATGATGTTGGCGTTGATGATGAGGACGGTGTCCCGATTATGATGATGTTGGTGAGGATGATGTTGATGTTGATGTTGTTGTTGATGATGATGATGATGATGACGTTGATTGTGACAGCGGTTGTGATATCGATAGTGAAATCGATAGTGAGACCGAATGTGATATCGATTGTGAGATCGATTGTGAGATCGATTGTGAGGTCCATAGTCAAATCAATTGTGAGATAGATCGAGTGAGATCGATTGTGAGATCGATCGAGGGAGATCGATCGAGCGAGACCGATACTGAGATCGATAGTGAGATCGATAGTGAGACCGATCGAGTGAGACGTTGGTTCCTCCCCCCCCCGAACCTCCTTATCACCCGAAGGGTGGTCGTATAGGTACATAAACAAATAAGCGTGTACGTACGTAATACATACATACCTATACGACCACCCTGCGGGTGATAAGGAGGTTGGGGGGGAGGGGGGCCAGCAATGGGCAACAGCGGTGATTGTTGGGATGCTGTTTGCTCTTGGGAGCCTTGGTGTCGAGTTGTTTACGTGATCGATCTCACTCGGTCAATCTCACTATCGATCTCACTATCGATACCACTCAATCGATCTCACTATCGATCTCTCTATCGATCTCACAAGCGATGTCGTTATCGGTCGCACGAATCGATCTCACCATCGATCTCACGATCGATCTCTCTATTGATCTCACAAGCGATGTCGTTATCGGTCTCACGATCGATGGAACCATCGATCCCACTATCGATCTCACTCGATCGATCTCACTATCGATCTCACTCGATCGATTTCACTGTCGATCTCACTCTGGATCTCGCTATCGATCCCACTAACGATCTCCCTGTCGATATCACTCGATCTCACAATCGATATCACTATTCATCTCACTATCGATCTCACTATCGATCTCACGATCGATCTCACTATCGATCTCACTATCGTTCTCACTATCGATCTCACAATCGATTTCGTCATCGGTCTCACTATCGTTTTCGCACCAGCGGGACACCGGGACACCGGCGGGACACCGGCGGGACACTGGCGGGACACCGCGCGCCACCGCTTGCCGGAGGGAGAATCATTTGGTCCGGCCGGGGCCCAGCCACAAGCGGGACACCGGCGGGACACCAGCGGGACACCAACGGGACACCGCGCGCCACCGCTTGCCGGAGGGAGAATTATTTGGTCCGGCCGCGCCTCAGCCACAGGAGACCTTCCTCTCGCCCGCCCACGCAGCTTCGCCTCGCCCGCACGCACGGCACGCACGAACACGAAACCGAAACCGATTTCCCGGTGGGGGGCTCTCCGTTCCACTTCGATCTCACCCCCCAACCTCCGACCTACATACACACATGCATGCATGCGTACATACATACATATGCTCCCCCCCAGCACTCCATCTCGAATGGTTCTTCAACTCGCGACACTCCTGATCGTCTCTCCTGTTCTCTCTGACTGCTGTTTTCCTTCTTCTCCTCCACGTTCCTTGCACTGCCTCCCCCCTCCTCCTCCTGCTCATCCTCCTCCTCCTCTCCCTCCTTCTCCCTCCCTCCCTCCCTCCATGCATCCCTCCCTCCTCCTCCTCCTCCTCGCGCACCTCCTCCCGTGTCTGTCTCCTCCTCCGCCTCCTCCTCACCACCGCTATCCTCCCTCCTCGCCCCTTTATCCTCCCTCTTCCCCTCCCCCCCCGCCATTACTCATTAATCCTCCTCCTCCTCCTCCTCCTCCTGCGTCTTTGTCGTTGTCCTCCTCCTCCGCATCCCTTCTCATCGTACTCCTCCGCCTCCTCACCACCACCACCACCATCCCCTCTCCTCCCTGCCCCCCGTCCTCCCCCGCCATTCCTCTGACGACGGTTCTGGCGATGGTGACGCTTACGAGCACGAGTAAAATGGTAGAGACGATGATTTGTTGCTTGCGTGGAGGGCGCGCAAAGAGATGGCATGAAGGTAAGAAAAAGGAGGGATAAGATGAGAAGCGGAGTCGAATGGTTGCACATAGGCGCCATCGGAACGGATGAGGAAAATGGAGAAAACGAAAACACACATAAAACAAGCAATATCGGAGAGGGAGGTTGGCAACCGTGATGCTCTTCGCGTCTTCTTTCATGATAGATTACATTGCGCTTTTTTGGCTTCTGATGTCCCCTTTCATTCTCACTTCCTGCCCTCAGGATTCAAATCCAGATTCAACAGGAAGGGGCGAGGAGAAAGGGGAGGGAGGAATCGATTCGGATTGACTAGGATTTAAGTACGGATTCAATAGGAAAAGGCAAGGAGGAGAGAGAGGGAGGATTCGATTACGATTGACAAAGATTCAAGTTTGCAGAGATGACGATCTCACTCGATAGATCATCTTCGAGCCATAACAGCTTCGGCGTGGACACCCCGCTCCACTCAGTCCAGGCCTGCACGGGCCTTGCTCAGGGGACCACTTAGGGCCCAAATCATGCACTAGGGCCTATGGGCCTAACGCTCACGCCAGGGCCTCCTTGGGCTCTGGCCTACTATCTGGCCGCCTCGGGAGGGGCCGTACACTCACTGACGCCTGCACACCCCCACGGCGCCTCGTCGAGGCACGTCACCTCGCTCACCTTGCCATTGGCCGCAAGCTCGTTCTCACCCGTGGCTCGCCTCGGGCAGCACAATGAACCTCGGCGTCGTGTGCTTCCACTTGTACGTGCATGGCGATTGACTAGCCTTCTCCTCCGTCGTCGGCCTGTCCGTGAACTTCACCTTGTTGCTCAGCTCCTTTCTCCGATTCGGGGTATTCGTATGCTTTACCAGGTTTTGCTTCGTGGTGCTGTCCATCTTCGCCCACCACTTGCAAATCAAACACCCGAGCAGTGCTCCTGCCACGAACGTTGTCATCATCACGATCAGGATGATCATTGTCGTGTGGTCGTCGATCCAGTCCTGCAGCTTTGTAGCCTCCCAGAGGGTAACTGCGCCCTGGTCGAGATCTCGCACTGCGCATTTACTCGCCTTGGTCGCACCGCCCGTCACTCCTTGCGCGAGCAGTGTCGCCAACAAGCCTTGCTTAGCCCAGGCGCTCGTTGTCACCGAGCACGCCTCCAGCTCCTTATGCTTGTCCATCTCGCTGCAGTCCATGATGCCAGCAAGTTCCCGCAGGTACTCGAACCGCTCCGTGGTATGCGCCTTGGCCCCTAGGTCGGCCACGTTCTTTGTTCCACTCTCCTTCTTGATGATCAGTCCGTGGACCTTGCGCCCCTGCTGGATCCACAGCGCCCGAACGTCCAGGTGCTTCACCTTTCCGACGCCCTCGCGGTTGATCATCGCCTTCGCGGCGCTGCTGTCGATCCCGAGCTCCCAGGTCACCTTGAAGCCCAACCACTCTAGCATGTTCTTCACCAACTTGCCGCCCATCACCACCGAGGTCGCGCCGTAGAACTCCGCCTCACCTGAGGATGTGCTCTGAACTCCTTGCCTCCTTGCGAACGCTGCAAAATGCACTCCGTCCAGCTTTGCGATCCCACATGTCATCGCACGCCTCGTCTCCTTGCACGTCGCGAAGTCCGTGTCTGTGAACAACTGCAGCTTCACTTCTCCAGGCTTGCTCCCAGTTGGCTTTTCCATCAGCACTCCATACGTCTTTGTCCCCTTCAGGTACCTCACCAGCTTCACCAGTCGCTTCCTGTCAAACTCCGTCGGCTGACTCAGGTTCCTGGTCAGCAGCTGCACGTCCCGCTGGATGTCGGCTCTGTCGGGCGAGATGTAGAGCGCGATCCCGACTCCTGTGCGAAACTTCGCCCTCTCGATCTCGTCCAATTCAGGACTCCATGTCGGGTCCTCCTCAGTCAAGCTTGGTACCCTCGTCGGCTTGGACTTCTCCATGCCCATTACGTAGATCAGGTCGTCGATGTGCTTCACGTTCGGCCGCAGCATGATGTTGCCGTTCATGAGCCTCAGCCTGTCCCGCTTCAGGTGCGAGTAGCGCCCCTGCCTGATGACATCCGTCGCTTTCAGGTCGAACACCTCCCGCAGCCGCTTGATGATCCCCTCCAGGCTGCTGATTGGACCCTCCCCGTGGAAGTCGTCCATGTGCACCTCGATCAGGATCTTCTTCTCTCTGTGGTAGTAGAACTGCGGCTGACACTCACTCCTGTCGAAACCCTCTCCCTTCAGGGTCTTCGCCGCCTTGTCCACCCAGCCAGCGCCTGCCACGCGCTGCCCAGGTAGCATCTTGTTGAGCGCCCAAACGATGTCGGTCGGTCTGCCCATCTCCGCCAAGATCGCCAGATACTCAGCAGGTGGCCCCACACAAACCTTCTCAGTCTGGTCCGCTTGGTAGTACGCCTTCACGCAATCCGCGATGAAGGTCCCGTGGTTCTCCTCTTTGATGCTGACGAAGTCCACCAGCCTGCTCGTCTGTGCCGATGAGCTCGCTGCGAACACGTCGTCACGCTGCTCCATCCACTTGAACTCCTGCGCCACATACCGCCACTTGCAGATACCTCCTCGCATCTGCGGCTCCCAGCGCGCCCTGATCCTCTTGAACTCACCGCTCTCGCTCCTCGGGACGTCCCTGTGCACCCCGTAGTGCGCCAGCACTTCTAGTGCCTCGCGCTTGCCCTTGAGCTCCACCGCGGGCTCCAGTCCGCTGACCGTCATGTAGCAGTCGGTGCCCATCCTGTCCAGGATGCTGTTGTCGATAGGGTCGTCGAGCGAGATGGCGCCCACGTGCTTCGCGCGCTTGCCTGGTGCGCCGAAGTCTTCAGCGTCGGCAGGTCTGACAAGACCTCGAGGTGTCATCGGCACGTCCGCATCCGTCGTGCTCTTCTCCTCTGGTCTCGCTGCCGCTGCCGCTCCAGCTCCAGGTCCCGCGGGCGCCGCCGATGGCCCCGCGCTCGCTGCTGCAGCCGGCTGCGCCCCCTGCTCGGGCGCCCCCTGGGGTGGCGCCGCCTCGCGCGCTGCCTCCTGCGCCTCGGTCTTCGCCTTCTGCTCCGCCGCCGTCAAGACGATCGTGGGCATCGGCCTCTGAAGCCTGGGCAGTAGCTCGCACGGCTTGGCGCTCCTCGCGTCCCAGGGCAGGGCCTTCACTGCTTTCATCAGCTTGTCATCTGCCCGCAATGCTGGCTCCAGCCGCCTGCATGTTCTTGCGCGGTGCCAGCCCGCTGGCGTCAAGAACAAGTGGTCGTCGCTCTCCTTGTGCTTCCCGATCCAGAGTCCTTCACGAAACTCGACTCGCCCTTGCGCTTCAGGGACGTAGCCGCGATGCGCCTCGTGTGGGAGATCGGGGTCTTGAAGAGAGCCGTCTCGCCAAAGGGGAGAATCTCTCCGTTGTAGGTCACTCCGTAGGCTGCCTGATGGGACGTCCTCCCATCGGCTCGTGGTCGGTACGTAGGCGTAGCCCAGCTAACGTGCCGTGTAAGCCAACACCAGATCGGTGCGTCCGCTGTGATCTTCATGCCATAGCGCTTCTCCAGGTCGAATTTGTACGTCCTCACCTTCGCCTGAAACCATCTGATCGAAGCCTCAATCGCGCCCATGCTCTGGCTGTCCTTCAGGTTCCCACGCTTCTCTTCTAGCTTGATGCTCTTGCTCAGCCTCTTCCGCACCTCCTCCACCAGGTTCACGATCGTGGGCTCGCCGTCCGTCTTGATGTCCGCCGTCGTGAGATGCAGCCCTCAATGAAGCTGCTCACGCTGGCTATTGCGTAGTCCGTGACCGCCTTGGTGGGCATCGAGACTGCATTGAACATCAGCGTGCCCCTGTCCGCCATCACGAGCGTCGTCGGGAAGATGTCCGCCGCTGGCGGCTCCTCATCTCCGATCTCCGTCCAGTCGCCGTTGGTCTTCAGGTAGCAGAAGTCCAGGGTGATCTGCGCCTTCCCAGTGTCCTTCTGGTCGAACGTGAGGGTCTTGCGCGGCTTGGTCGTCTCGTTCCCCCGCACGCAGGCCTCGCACCACGGCGCTCTCGTGAGGTGCAGCAGTTCATGAGCTGCTCGTTCTTCATCCGTGGGCGCTGCTGGCCCTGCCACTTCTCGCGGTGCTATCGTGGGTCCTCCTTGAACGGACTCGTCGTGCCTGCGCTCCAGCTCCTTCATCTTCAGGTGGTGTGCCGTGAGCCTCCGCTCCGCATCGCTGAGTCTGGCCCACAGCTCGTCCTTTCTGCCGTAGATTGGCTGGCCCATCTCCTTGAGCCTTGCCCGCATGTCCTCCACGCGGCTGGAAGGGTGCAGGACGATCTCCTGCCCTTCGCGTAGCACCACGGGATGTCGAGCCAGTCGCTCTCTTCCCGCGCTCTCAGCTGCTCCACCTCGCTCTGGAGCCGAGGCGGCGGCCGCAGGTGCAGCCGGTGCCGCTGTCGCTGCTCCGCTGCCCGCAGCCCCAGGCGTCGGCACGAACGCCTCCTCCTGCTGCTCATTCGCGTTCACGCTGGCCGCGAACTCCTTCGCCTCCGCAGCTGTCTTGAAGGTCTTCGCGTTGAATCCCAGCGTGTTGTTCTTCCTGGTGAGCGGGATGCCCTTGTTGAGGTCACCGCCAGGGTACATGCACATGCCCGTCTTCGCGCTCAGCCAGAACTCGGCACCCTTATCCATCACCTCCAGCAGCGAGAGGATTGGCTTCGATACCGTGTCACCTAGCCTGAAATCTGCTTTCAGCAACTTCAGCTGCTCGCACTCGTCAGTAACCGCCATCGGCACCGTCGCAATGGAGTCCATCTTGATCTCGTTGCGCTGCGCGCCCAGCAGCCTCGGGCCGTGACCCTCTCCTCTCCTGCATCCTTAGCCGAAGCAGGTCGGCCCCACGTGGCAGTCACTCGCGGTGTCCAACGTGATGAAGGTCGTCTCCACGAGCTCCATGCCGCAGCACTCCGTCTCGGGATCCTCCACCTCCATCGCCATACAGTAGAGCTGGTCGTCGTCGCAGATCCCGCACTCGTACTCCGCGTACTCGATCTTGGCCACCGTCTTCGGGTCCGTGCTCTCCTGCTCAATGGCCGCGTTGCCTTTGGACCTCTCATCGGCGATTCGCTTCTTGCAGTCCGCCTTCTTGTGGCCCGTCTTATGGCAATAGTCGCACTTCCCCGAGAAGGTGTAGCCGTCCTTGCCCTTGCCTTTGGCGTCCTTTCCGCCCTTGGTTCCCGCGGCTGCTCCTCGACCTTTTCCGTCGCCCTTCTGCTTCCCTTTGTCACGCCAGAAGCAGTCGCGGGCCGTGTGACTTGGCTTGTGGCAGATCTGGCACTTGTCCTTGCCGTCCTTGCCTTTGCCCTTGGAGATCGCGTCGACGTCCATGTCGTTGCTCCCCTTGTTCGCTGTCGGAGGTCGCGAGACCACTCCACTTTGGCCGATCACCGCCTCGAAGATGCAGTTCCTCATCTGTGTGATGTCGCTGCGCACCTCGCGCTGCGCCGAGCGTAGCATGACCTTCATTTCCTCTGGTGCGTGGGCCATGATCGTGCTCGTCTTCATATTCTGCGTGACCTGCTCTCCGGTCGCGCGCTCGTACCTTGAGATCAACTCGTCCCAAGCGATCAGCACCTCCGTGAAGCGCCCCTTCCCCTCGCGATCCTTCCACCATGTCGGCGTGAGGGTCTGCTGGAGCATCTGGCCGTGCTCCTCATTCAGTCGCGGCCTGTACTCCCTGCACAGCCTTCTCATTGCCTCGAAGCCGTCGCCTCGCGGGCAGAGCTTCACGACGCTCTGCGCCGTGCCTTTCGTAGTGCTTGCCAGCAGGTGGTACAAGCTCCTCCCTACCAGCACTCCCTGCTCGCCGAGGTCGTCCGCGGTCAGCGGCTCCTCAGCGCCCCTTGATCGTTCCAGGCCCGCCGTCCAGCCCAGCAGGCCACAGTATGACTCGAACGGGAAGATCCAATCCTCGAAGTCTTCCCTCTTGCCTGAGAACGTCGGCACCTTGCCGATCCCACGTGAGTCTAGCAGCTGCACCCCAGCTGCTCCATTGTCGGCCGCCATGGCGCGCTGGCGCCACTGGCCTGAAGGGTAGGTTCAGGCAACCTCACGAACTGTCACCATGCAGAGATGACGATCTCACTCGATAGATCATCTTCGAGCCATAACAGCTTCGGCGGGGACACCCCGCTCCACTCAGTCCAGGCCTGCACGGGCCTTGCTCAGGGGACCACTTAGGGCACAAATCATGCACTAGGGCCTCTATGGGCCTAACGCTCACGCCAGGGCCTCCTTGGGCTCTGGCCTACTATCTGGCCGCCTCGGGAGGGGCCGTACACTCACTGACGCCTGCAAAGTTAGAATTCAATACGAAAAGGCGAAGAAAAGAAGGGGTGAGGATTTTATCAGATCTGAATGGGGCCCAATTCGGTCCGATTCTCTCTCTCTCTCTCTCTCTCTATATATATACATACATATATATATATATATATGTATGTATATATAAGGGGAAGTAGGAGGGGAAGGGATAAGGAAGACAGGGAGGAAGAGAAACACTTCGATGTATATTGGATAAGATGCAAGTGTGGGGCTCAATCGGAAAAAGGCGAACAGGAGGAGGAGGGAATATTCGGTTTGTATTTGAATGCAATCCAGAGGGGGGGGGCGGATAAGCAAAAAAACAAAGAAGATGAGGGGACAAGGAGGAGGGGGAGAAGGAAGATACTTCAGTCGGAGTTTAAGTTTAAACACTTAAACAACAAATGTTCAGTGGATTCCAAGACCTTTGAACACACACAAGGGTTTGCATTCCGAAAACTGAGGAAACCTGTACACTTATATGGAAAAGTATATAGCGCATTCAAGAGCCAATGAAAACACATGGTCATGAGCTCCCGACATGGAACGTCCATGTGAAAGCACAAGTGTCTGCGTTGCCCACAACAAAAAATATGTTGCTTTCATATGAGCAGCATTCTGCGAGCCCTCAAAACATGTGAACACACTAGTTTGGGGTTTTGTATTCTCTTCCTGGTCGCACGATACCATACTACGCATGATTGTATGTGTTTGTCTTTAGTGGTCTCGAATGGCACGGCACATTGCAATGTGTATACCTACACACATATACATTTGTTCATGTATATATATATATATATATATAGAAACGGACTGTCCTTTATGGTAGCTGCTTGTCCATTCTCTGGCCCCACAAAACTTCTCCTAGTCAGCAATCAACGCCGTCTTGCTTGCAAACCATTCTGCCATCAACATCAAAATAAAACCGTGTGGTGTTGTCTTTCCGCTTTCAAGCCCTCAAGCAATCCGTGCGTTTTTGCCTTAAGCATCACCGAAAGCATCCAATGTTATGGAGATTTGGGGTTCGAGGAGACAATAAAAACACAAGTATTAATATAAGAAACATACATAACGTCTCCGTGCTATTCCATCCCCCAATATCACTGAAACGTTGTGTGTATTTGTCTTTCCGCTTTATAAGATATCAATACAACCTCGCTGGTTTGTATGCTGTTATCCCCCAGGCTCAAAAAGAAGGGTGTCATTGAGATCTTGGGTTCGGCAACAACAAACAGCAAAACACACAAGGTTGTACTGAGATGCTGGGATGGAAGATCAGGGACACGTGGTGTGTTTTCAACGTTTTGGTTCAAACCATGAGCGAAACATTATACTGCTGGCCTTGCCACCTTCAAGATCCACATGAAACCTCGTGCGTCAACGACCTACAAAACAAAAGACACAAGGTGTTATTCCCTACCTAGGCTCTGCCTAGAAGGGTTCTTACTCTGTTAGCTTAAGGGGCCGGGCAGTGCAACACGCCCCGGGTGGTTCCCCCAGTCCCCGCCCCGCGGTTCCCCCAGTTGCGCCCCCTGGGTTCACCCAGCTTAGTTTAGCTTATCTTATCTCATATTAGCTTAGCTTAGCTTAGCTTAGCTTTGTCTAGCCTAGCTTGGTTTAACTTAGCTTAGCCTAGCTTAGCTTAGCTTAGCTTAGCTTATCTCATCTTAGCTTAGCTTAGCTTGGCTTGGTTGAGCTTAGCTTAGCCTAGCTTAGCTCAGCTTAGCTTAGGTTAGCATAGCTTCGCTTACCTTAGCTTAGCGCAGCGCAGCATAGCGCAGCGCAGCATTAGCACAGCATAGCATAGCATATCATGACCAAGCATATCATAGTATAGCATAGCATAGCATAGCTCAGAATAACAAAGCATACCATAGCATAGCATATCATAGTATAGCGCAGCACAACATAGCACAGCATAGAATAACAATGCTTAGCATAGCACGGCATAGCATAGCATAGCATAGCATAGCGCAGCATAGCGCAGCATAGCATAGCATAGCATAGCAGAGCAGAGCAGAGCATAGCAAATCATAGCGCAGCATCGCATATCATAGCATAGCCTAGCATAGCATAGCATAGCGCAGCATAGCATATCATAGCATCGCGCAGCGTAACATATCGTAACATAGCGCAGCATAGCATAGCATAGCATAGCCTGATATGCTAGCATAGCCTCCTATGCTCCTAGGAAAGTGCATGTGTATAGGTAGGTGTAGGTGTAGATGTGGATGTAGGTGTAG
Organism: Prorocentrum cordatum; assembly: GCA_963575745.1. Taxonomy (NCBI): domain Eukaryota; class Dinophyceae; order Prorocentrales; family Prorocentraceae; genus Prorocentrum; species Prorocentrum cordatum. The sequence continues at coordinate 14,282 of CAUYUJ010000378.1, read as the reverse complement.
ATGTAGATGTAGATGTAGATGTAGGTATAGATGTAGCTTTAGATGTAGATGTGAGTCTCGCTGTTGATGTAGATGTAGATGTATATGCAGGTGTAGATGTAAATGTAGCTGTCGGTGTAGATGTAGATGTTGCTTTCCTAAATGCTCCAACTCCTAGGTAGGGTCGCACTGGGATAATTGTGATTTTGACCAGGGGAAGATAAAGCAATACGGTGTTATTAGAATCTGGTGGCAGCATGGCCTGCAAGCCAGACGGCGCTGACGTCTGACTCGAAACAGATTGTGGGGCCAGGAGAAAACCAGACAAACTAAATAGTATTTAGCAATGATTCAAGCCACCCGAGACAACAAACAAACCGACACATAGCATACTGTATGGTACAATATCGTGAGACCCAGAACAGGACAAAACTGTGGTCTTCACTCGTGTTGAAGGCCCTCGGAATGCTTGTCCTATGCAAACACAATGTGTTCGTGACGCAGGCGATGCAAAACCCTGAGTGTCAACAGGGGAGTCCCATTTCAGGAGCTCAAAACCTTGTGTGTCCATTGGTGTTTGAAGGTGCTACATCGTTTCCATATAAGCCCACAGGATTATCCGCTGACGGACTACAGGTCCTTTTGTGTTCGAAGGTTTGGGGATCCACTGTATAGTGTTTCTCCTTCCCCCTTCCTTCCCTTTCCTGTCTCATTCGGCTATGGATCCCATTCAAGGCCAATAGAATCCTCCCTCCCCCTCCTCATCGCCCTTTCCTATTGCATCCTCATTGGATCTGGTTCAAGCCTGATCGGATTATTCCTCCTCCTGCTATCCCTCCTCCTCCCTTCCCCATTTGTTCCCTGTCCATTTTTTTGTCGGGCCCCAGTTGGATCCCATTCAGATCCAATAGAATCCTCCCCCCCTCCTCCTCGCCATGTCCTTTGAATTCTTATTTGGATCATATTCAATCCTAATCGACTCTTCCCTCCCCCCCCTGGCCATTTTCCTTCTTGAATCCTTCATGCGAATCCTATTTTATCCTATCCCTCCCCCTTCTCCTCGCCCTTTCCTGTTGAATCCCCATTGAAACCTAAGAAGTACCAGAATGAAAGAAAAGAGGAGAGGGAGAACGCGCGGAAAGAGCGGAAGTGACAGGATGGAAGGCTGGAATTTTGCCATACCATATATATATATATATATATATATATATATTATGCAGAAAGCCTAACCCCGCTCGACCAGAGAAGACGGCGGTGCACGGCGAAGCCGAGTGCAGAGAAAACGTGTTTTCCACAGCCTGCATCGTGCCGCCGAAGGCGGCGATCATCCAAGAGGCAATCGCTATGAAACACAGATCATTGCACGTGCACACAAGCGATGCTGAAACAAAGCCCCGGTGGTGGAGGGCGATGGCGGACGGTGCCGAAAGAACTTGAGCACACGCAGTTGCGGTCGAGCTCAAGTGAGAGATGAGGCACAATTATCTTCAAAGAAAGTCATTATGCAGAAAGCCTAACCCCGCTCGACCAGAGAAGACGGCGGTGCACGGCGAAGCCGAGTGCAGAGAAAACGTGTTTTCCACAGCCTGCATCGCGCCGCCGAAGGCGGCGATCATCCAAGAGGCAATCGCTATGAAACACAGATCATTGCACGTGCACACAAGCGATGCTGAAACAAAGCCCATAACCGCCCATACTGGGAGCTGGTGAGCAGGACAGCTCACCTCTCTGAGCGGCCGCCGAAGACGAAAGAAGATTTGGCGGCCAGCCTCCTGCCGACACGAGCGGCGTCTGACAGCTGGCCTTGGGACAACTTGGCGAGCTGGCGTGTGAGGCGGCCGGCCTTCTCATAGCGACGCACGCTGGCGGCGCACTTCCAGCGGCCCCGACGCTGCACCTCCGCCAGGGAGCGATGCTTCAGCGCAAAATCCGTCGAGGCCCCGCCATGCCGAAGGGAGTGCGGGCAGAGACGGAGGCGCTGCAAGCCGGCAGCGTCAGCCGCCTCACGGAAGGCGACCTCGAACTCACGGTGGCTGAACGGGAAGAGCGGTCTGGTCGGCGGCGTGGCGGCCTTGAGGTCCCGTAGGAGCTTGGCCACCCAGCGCCGCGAGATGCCGGCGCTGCCGCTGCCGCCGAAGGTAACCGTGTCGTCGTACTCGCCGGCCTTCGTCGTCACAGACGGAGGGCAGTCCGCCGGGGCGGCCGGCATCAGGGTGATCGAGACCTGGGGGTAGGCCGACGTCGCGGAGTGGCGGAGGCAGGTCACGTCGCAGGCCTTCAGGTTGAGCAGCTCCGAGAGGCGCAGGTAGCCGTCGAAGGCCACGGCGACGCCGGCCCCCACGAGCTGCTGGCGCGGGCTGTGGGAGGTGAGGCACTGATCGATGATCAGCAGCGCCGCCTCCCAGGGGCAGGGGTCCCTCTGCTCGCCGGGCGACGCCTTCGCGAAGCCCTTCAGCGTGAGGCGGGCCTGGGGGAACTCCGTGACGTCCCTGAGGTTGACCCGCTCCTCGAACGCGTAGCCGTAGAGGGCGGTCCGCGCGGCGAAGATCCCGTCCCCCGCCAGGAAGATGCTCTGCAGGTAGTCCACCATCAGCTTGTCTCTCTGAGCTGGCGTGGCCAGCGGGTACCGATGCTGAATCGCGAAGCGCCGGACCTCGGCCGCAGCCCGGGCGTAGTGCTGCTGGGTCAGGGGCTTCACGCGGCGCCGAGCCAGGAAGTCCTCGCGGGCCACGTCGTTGTTGGCGGCCCGCTGCGAGCCCACAGCCAGGCGCGAGCGGCGGCGCGGGGCCCCGCGGCCCAGGGGGAGCCGCGACTCCGCGCCGGGGCGCTGGGGCAAAGCGGCGGCGGCGATCCCGCTCGGCTGCTCTCGCCTGCGCCGCGCAGCTGCCCCAGCCCAGCTGGTCGGGCGACCACTCCTGGTGGCCCGCGGCGGGGCAGACGGGGTCTGGCGTGCGCGTCCAGTCGTCGCACTCGGCGGCGGCTGCCAGCTGAGCCTCCCCTCGGCATTCAGGGCGAGCACCATCGAGGCGGCCTGCCGCGGGAGCGCATTCGCGGAGGATGCTAGCCCACTTCCGAGCCAACGCCTCCGGATAACGCCCGGCTAGGCTGGTCTTCCAGACGGAGGCACCCTCGGGACCCAGACGAACCTTGCCTGCAAGGACCTCGTGAACGTGATCACGGGAGCAGCTGGCCTCGAGGGCCTGAAGCGGCTTCAGGTTGGTGACAAGGGTTGTGGGCTTCAGGTAGCGGCAGTTGTAGTGGCAATAATGCATATGAACGAAGTAGTGACAGTGACGATCCAAGAAAGATGTGACCTCGGGAGAATGCCAGAGACGTGAAGAAGAGGGATTCTCGACGGACCAGCGCACGCCAAATCGCTCACACAGGCGAAGCATGTCTATGGTGAACGAAACCGAAGCACTACCAGAGGCAAAATGCTTGGCCCGGCTGCGCGCCGGGGTGGCCAGGCTGAAGGGGGTGCACGGCGTGCCGAAGTGGACGTACCACACGTCCCGGCGCACGATCAGGGAGCGAATCACGCTGATGATGCGCTTGTCGGACAGGTCGTGCCAGGGCCCCCGCGAGATGTCGACTGGCACCCACGACTGCAGCCCCGCGTCGAGACAGGCGGCCGTGAGGCGGGCGCAGCCGGCGTAGAGCTCGAGCACGTGGCGCGCCCGGCGCCGCTCACGCGGCCGGGCGCCCAGGCGGTGCGGGCCCGCGCCGCCGGCCGACGAGGCGGCCGGCGCTGGGGGAGGCGCCGGGGCCAGGTCGCGCGGCGCCCCGCGCTGCGTCTGGCCCGGCTCGAGCTCGAAGCGGTCGGCCGCCCGGGAGTCGTGGTCGGTCGGGTTGCGGCTGCTCTCCGAGTACCGATGGTAGTGCTGGATGCCAGTGGCGATCTGACGCGCGGCAGCCTGGCAGGCCAGCTGGCGGAGCACCGGGTTGGCACATCGGCCCTTCTCGAAGGCCATCATGGACGAGAGGTTGTCGCCGATGGACAGGACGCGGCAGCCGTGAGCCGCCACGGAGCGGGTGGCCCGCCTGAGGCCCAGCAGCGTCGTCCGGCCCTCGAGGATGTGGATCGGGGCCGCGAAGAGAAAGGCGCCGCGGACCACCAGCTGCCACCTGTGAGCTGCGAGGGCGGCGTCGGGCAGCGCCGGGATGCCGCCTCTGCAGGCGGCGGAGGCCGGCGCCTCCACGTCGACCCGAGCCGCTCGGCTCCGCCGTGCTGCCAGGCACGGTGACGACCGACCCGCACGGGGCGGCAAATCCAGCCCGGCGAACACAGCGGCGTCGTCGCTGCCGGCAGTGAAGCCGGCCTGCGTGGCAACCTCAGTACCCGGCGGATCGCCCGGGTCATCAGCGTGGCGGTCGATGGCGACGAAGCGCCAGCGCTCGCGGTAGGCGCCGATGTCCCTGAGTTCGCTCTCGTCGAAGCGTGACGTGGCCAGGGCGTAGCCCCACAGGCTAGCGTCAGAGCAGTAAGCCCACGGGTGCCATGGTGCGCCGAGGTCCACACCAGCGAGCGGAATGAGGGCCTTGACAAGCCCCAGCTCGCGCAGCTGCTCGGCGTCGAAGTGGCAGTAGTCGCCCGGCGCGTACACGACACGGTACAAGGAGCTCAGGACAGCGAGGGCCGGCCTCATGAGCATGAAGTGGTGCACGACGTGCCCCAGCACAACCTCCATGGCCGCAGGCGTGCAGCCGCGGCGGTCGATCAGGGCGGTGACCGCCCGATGCAGCCGCCAGGCCCGCTCGCGCTGCGGCACCGCGCGGCCGTCGCAGAGGTCGAACCGAACCCCACAGCAGACGAAGTCCCGCGTGGCGTAGCACACCTCGTGGTAGGCCAGGCCGCGGCGCTCGAACTCGAGCAGGATAGCCTCCAGCGCCGCGTCGACCAGGCGGCGCGGCGACCCGACGACATTGGCGTTGTCGACGTAGGAGGCCCCAGCGAGCTCGCCCGCGCCGAGGCGCGCGCAGGGGGAGCGCTCGGAGACCATCCTGACCTCCTCGGGCGCGATGGACAGCGCCCGACTGATGCCGATGCGAGTGACGTCCTCGGTGATGCCGTTGCAGATGAAGAGCGACCAGCTCCAGCCCATGGCGAGGCCCTGGAAGCACGGGTAGACCACGGTGTCAGGATCGACCTGCACGAAGCGGCGGTGCACCTCGTCGTACACCTGGTCCGTGTCGAAGTTGCGGATGGGCATGGGGTAGTCGAAGCAGAACCAGCTGCCAATCTCGAGCCACTGCATCTGGTAGAAGCCCTGGCGCAGGTCAGCGCTGGCCCCGTGGTAGCCCTGCCCGTCGCTGCCCAGCAAGTCCGCGTCGAGGCAGAGGCCGCTGAGGGCCGCCGCCGAACCGAGCTCGGTCCGAGGCGGGCGGCGATGCAGAGCCGAAGGCTCGCGGCCGTCAATCACCATGCGCAGCGAGCCGTCCTTCTTGCCAACGAAGAAGATGCTGGCGCGGGCACGGCAGCGCGTGCGCACACCGACGAGGCCAATGCGCATGAGCTGCTTGAAGAGGCCCAGCCGCAGGACCGGGTCCCGCCGCAGGTTCGCATCCCAGTAGGGGTAGATGGGGGGGAGCTCGCCGGCCTCCACCATGCTGTCGAGGACCGCCTGCGACCGAAAGATGTGCTTCTCCGGCTCGTTGATCAGCGGTAGCAGCCAGGGCGGCACCAGCGAGCGGATCGGCTGCGGCGAGATGCCGCTGTCGAGAACCTTGAGGAGGCGCGGCTCATAAGGCCGAACTGGGGTCGGCCGGCCGCTGTAGACGTCCTTGGACTTCAGGAGAGAACAGAGCGCGTCATCACCGTCCACGCCGATGGGGTCGCCGAAAGCGGCCACTCGCTGATGGACGCGCTGCAATACAGATGCTTGGGCGGCGTTCGCCGGGAGGACCGAGGCGAGGCGCCGCGCAGCCGCCAGCGGGGCGTCCAGGTCGTTCAGAGCCATGATCGCCTGGTTGCACCGCCGCCGCACGCCGGAGGAGAGGCTCAGGGGCAGCACCTCCCTCGGCGTCGATCTGCCCAGGAGCGGCAGAGGAAAGGGGTCGCCGTGAGCGCGACCTGTCAAAAATCGAGGAGCCCCTTCGGCATCAGGTCCCCTCGTGCGCCCGCCTGCGAAGCGGACTGCGGAGGTGTCGTTGGCCGAACGGCGCCGGGGCGAGCGCCGTCTCTCCGCAGCCCGCGCGACAGGAGTCATCCCTGCGCGGCGGCCGGGGGGTCACCCCGACCGCCGCGTCCGCCACCACCTGCACGGCCGCGCCCGCGGCCCCGGAAGCGCCCCGCGCCGCCGTCCTCGCCGCCAGCGCCGCCGCCTGCGTCGTCGCCAGAGCCACGGCCGCGGGAGCGCGTGGACTGCTCCTCGCGCCACTGCCGCTGCTGCTTCAAAGTGAAGGCCTCGTCCTTCTGGATCTGAGCGATGTACTTCGAGTACTCGGGAAGGACGAGGCCGCCATACTCATTGACCGTAGAGGCCACCACCGCGTCCAGGTCCTGGAAGTCGGGGCTCCGAGGGTTGCGGGCCACCGCCATCTCGATCTGCACGAGGTAGCGCACCAGGATCTCGACCCCTGAGAGGCTGGGCAGGTTCAACATGTCCTGCTGCTGGAAAGCGTGCAACGCCTCCGTGAGCCTACGATGTGCGCGCGTGATGTTGCTGTTGGGCGAGATGCCCGACTTGTGGATGAAGTCCAGGTGGTGCGACATCCACTCCATGCCTGTCGCGCGGAGCGTCTTCACGAACTCGTGGGTGACCCGGCTGCCGCTCAAGGGGAAGGGCGGCTCGGCCGCCGCGTGCTGCAGCCCGAAAGAGTCGGCAAAAGAGATGAAGCGACGGCCTGAGACGGGCTCGCGGGCGTCGCCTGTCACGCGATCGTCCCGCCGATTGCCAGAAACCAGCGCCCGCTCCCAGGCAGCACGGTCGTCGTCGGCCACGAGCTGGCAGAAGGTCCAGCAGTTGTCGATCAGCACGAGCCCACTCAGGTAGTCCTCGTCGGCCGCCACCTCGGGCGTCATGAAGGTGGCGCGGTCCGTGAGGATCTGGGCCGGCACCTCGTCGCCGAAGCTGCGAGCGGCGGGGTCGGCCACGCGCCACACCCCCACGCCGCCCGGGGCCGCTGGGCCCGCTGGGGGCGCCTGGCCCAGCACGGCCGCCAGGGCGGCCGCCTGCTGCCTGACGCGCGTCAGGTCGGCGTCTGGGATGGGGTTGTCGAAGACGTACGACTCCGCCCACTGCGCCGGGGGGTAGGGCTGCCCCCGGGCGAGGGCGATCACTCGATGCACATTCAGGTCGATCCGCTGGACCGAGAAGTCGGGAGTGCTGCCGATCCAGACCCCCGGCGTGGGCGTCTGGATGATGAGTAGCCGCGCGTGCCACCGCAGCCCGTTCTCGTCGTCCATGAAATCGATGAGGACCTGCGCCTCCGGGACATCTGGGACTCTACGATCCATCCTGCTCCAGCGAGCGGGCTCGCCGCTGACTCGGCGTCACGGGCCCTGGCGCGGGAGCCTGGCAGGCCGTCCCAGGGGCGGGAGCCGCTGGGGCCGCGAGCGCCGGCAGCGGCGCCGGCGGGGCCGACGGCTCGGCGCGGGCGGCGGGCGGCCTGGCGAAGAGCCGCAGGCGCCCGATGGCCCAAGCACCCACGGCCCCGGCCGCGGCGGACAGCCACACCACCAGCCAGCCCGGCGCAGCGGCGTGCGCGGGCGCCTCGGCGGGCTCGGTGTGGGAGGTGGCCGGCCCGCTACACGTGAGCGTGCAGGTCTGGGTCGGGCAGGCCGGGCACGCGGGGCAGGCCGGCCCGCGCAGCAGCCAGACCTCGGCCAGCCGCACGCCGAGCCCCACCAGCTCCACGGCCGCGGCCATGCAGGGGCGCGGACGGGGCTCCTGCCGAAAGAACTTGAGCACACGCAGTTGCGGTCGAGCTCAAGTGAGAGATGAGGCACAATTATCTTCAAAGAAAGTCATATATATATATGTATGGCAAAAATTGTGGTGCAACGTGTGTGTTGCAATATCTGTTGTGCACTATCTAAGGTGCAACAGGTGTTGTGCTAACTTCAATGTGCAACCTATGTGGAATCCTATATGTGGCGGATTATATGTCTTACCAGCGCGATATTTGGAGGGGGAAGGGGAGGTCTGGGAACTCGCGAAGCCTCGCATCTCGCCTGTCTGACTGCCAATGGCATGCAACTTCACACTGCCTGCCAGGCCCCATACAAAATCCCTGGGCTCGCACAGCGAAACACATGCATGTGTCACGGACTCGGTGCGAAACACACACACACACACAAACACACACACACACACACACACACACACACACACACACACACACACACACACACACACACACACAAAACACACAAAACACACAAACACACACACACACACAAAACACACACACAGTGTGTTTGTTTTCGAACAGTGGCACGAGCAGGAAGATGCCAAAAACAAATGGTGCAGACGATGCGTGCAGGGCGCGCTGTCACGGGGGTATTTTGCAGGGGAGATCGTGGCCCGAGGTCCCCCTGCCACTGCTACAGAGAGGAGACACATGTTCACGCCAAACCTCGACGATTTCCACGCAGTTTCTTAGAGGCCTGGAAGGATCAAAAGAAGCTGGCAGAACCATGGAAAAGGAAAGCGATCAAACTACGTTGGGTTCAGGCCAGCCAGCGACCACAAATGCAAGAGGACGGCCTTGACAGGAAAGCGCATGACTTCGACTGGGCTCTGGGAACATCCGAACCACCTGCTTCCAACGCACAGCCTGCAGTAGCAGCAAACCCTCTCCTCCAGGACCCCCCCTGCTCGTGGCGACACCTGGGCCCCGTGGAGGCGGGGCCTCTTGCTTGGCCGCCTCCGCTGGCTGCCAGGCGGGGGAGGCGCTCCACTTTTGCTCGCCTCCGCGCGCCGCGCGGGGGTCGCCACCGTCTGCTACAGCTCGTCCATCGCCCCCAGGGGCATCGGCTTCAGGCCGTCCGGGTCGACCTCCCGGCGCTCGCCTCCTCCGCCGCCTCCGCCCCCTCGCCCCGGCGCCGGCTCGCTCCGCACTCCGAGCCGTGGAGCAAGAGCGCCCCCACGCCACCTCGCCAGGCGGCCCGTCCTGGAGGACCCCCCCCCCCGCGCCAGGTGGAAGGCTACATCTGGGGTGCAAGACGGGCTCCGTGGACTCGGTACTCTGTAGTGCACCTGGGTGTCCGCCCAGGTGCAGTACAGCTGTCCAACCGCTTGCACACCCGGTCCACTCAGGTGAACAGGCACCCCGTATAATGAGGATGCACGATAAGGATGCAAGGGCCTTGGAAGCCCAGTTCGAAGCTCTTCGAGCGGGGCGCGGCCAACGGGAGTGGTCAATCATGGACCGAGGAGGCAAGGATGCAAGGATACCCTTGGGAAGGTTACCCATCCTTACTATGCGGGTTGACTGTAGTACTGCTGTTCACCCACTGCACACTCAGTCCGCTCAGGTGTAGTGCACCTGGTTGGACTCTGCACACCGTCCCGAGTCCACCCCCTGGCTCGACCAAGCCCTCCACGGCACGCCCCGCGAAGGACAGCGCATCCCACGGCTCATGCGATCTTCTCCCGTCACATACAGGAGGAGCTGGACCACAAGAAACCCTCCACAAGAAACCCAACCCTAAGACCCCAGGACGTCCATTCATTGTGAGTGTTCGCACGTCACGCTTCCCATAGCAAAACCATCGAAACCCAAGAAAACCATGGCACCCTGAAGGCAAGCAAGGTGTGTCTCGGCATGGGTCTCCACTGTATTACACACCTTGGAGTGTCCTTTGCTCTTGCTCGCCTCAGGGAGCCCGAGCAGAACCGCGCCACTCTGGGTTAAGGCGGGCTCGCGGGCAGCTTGCTGGGGCGGGCTTCTGAGGTGCTGCGCCTTTGAGAGACACCGTTCTGCAACTCGTCCTTCACCACCATCCACCACTACCACCATGAGGTGGACCCAGTCTTCGCTATCTCGGACGAAAGATTGGCCACGCGAGCCGACACCAAGACAACTCTGACGGAAGCGCCGATCTCGGAGGGCGTGGCGGCGGCGAAAGGTGCCCAGGCCCGCTGTGGAGGAGCTGCGTCGTCCGCCACCGTGCCCCCGTGCTACGGCGAAGCGTGGCAGGGTGCCAAGTGCTGCCTGGCAAGGCTTCTGCCAGGGGCCGTGCACGGGCCCATCTCTCGGGGCGCCCTGGGCGGCGGGACGCACACCCGGCACTCTCCGAGACGTCCGGGATGCCGTCCCGGACGGCCGAGGCAGGCCACCGGGGCCGGCAACACGGCCCGAGGAGCCTCCCGAGACCGCCCAAGATCGCCAGAATGCGGCCTCGGCGCCCAAGAGGCCCCCAAGACGGCCCAAGAGAGCACCAAGAGGACCCTCCATAGGGCCCTGAGAGATCTGAACAAAACATGTTCCATGCTTGGACCCTCTGTAGGACCCTCTAGAGGGCCCTCTAGAACGGTGTTTGACAGAGTTCGCATTCTCACCTTTTCGTGCTTCCGTCAGCCCAAGAAGGCCCAAGAGCCCTTCAAGATAGACCCAAGACGGCCTAAGCTGCCCCCACGACGGCTTCAAGACAGCTCAGAAAGCCACACGATGGCCCATGAGGCCCCCAAGACGGCTTGCAAGAAAGCTCAAGGAAGTCTCAAGACGGCCCAAGAGACTCGCAAGACAGCCCTAAAGGGACCCAAAACTGGCCCAGAGACGCATCGAGACGGACTGCGAATGCACCAAACGGCCCAAGCGCGCTCTGAGACGGCGCAAGGCGCCCCCCGAGAGGCCCCAGACGCCCCCAAGGCCCGATGGGCCCTAAGAGACCCCAAGAGGCCCCCAAGAGGCCTCCAACAGGCCCTCAAGAGGCCGCGAGAGACCACCAACGTCTTTCCCCATCTCATGCCTCCTACTCATGCAGCCTCCAGAGGGCCAAAGCTCAAGGTCTGACATGTGAAGGCCATCTGGGCGCTGCTCCGAAAGTCGCCGCCCAGAAGATGGGACAGGGCGACGGGGAGGAGATGGGGCAGGAGGAACGCGGAGAGGAGAACAAAACAGAAAGTCAATCCGTAGCCTGAGGACGCACGATAAGGATGCACGGGCCTTGGAGGGCCATGCCGACACTTTGCGAGCGGGGCGCGGCCAGCGAAAGCGGCCAAGGATGGGCCGAAGGGGGAGGATGCAAGGGCGACCTTGGGAAGTTGCTCATCCTTGCTGTGCGGGTTGACTATAAGCAAGACTGGGCGATGGAGGCCGAGGACGAGAGACAGCACCGCGGCAGACGCGGGTGGGGCGTGATGGGCCTGTTTTCCACTACCACCACCACCACCATAAGTTGGAGGGGAAGGGGGTCCTCCTACTCCTCCTCCTCCTCCAGCTCCTCCTCCTCCTCCTCCTCCTCATCGTCCTCCACCTCCTTCACCCCTCCAACTTCTGGTGGCTGTGGTGGTAAACGGGCCCGTCAGGGCGTGCCACACGTGACGCCCCTCCCTCGCCTCAGGGCCACCGAGGTGTCAATCCGTGCAGGGGCTCCCCCCGCGCTCCTCGAGCAGTTGCCTCCCGCATCGACGGGCTGGCGCGGTGGCGGGCTCTCGCCGTAGGTCGGGCGTGTCCCCCCTGCAGAAGGACTTGATGTGCAAAAATGGTGGAAAAATCGCCCCAGGACTATTTACTATTTTTGAATATACCTCCTGTAGAGGGACAGGCCCGACTTCACTCTTGCCGCTGGCAACTCGATGCTCCAAAGTGAGAGACGAAGAGAAAAAAAAAAAAACGGCTCGCATTAGAAGGCGGAAACCCACCCATACCCCCAGTCCCGACTCCCATCCCCGAGCCGGCGGTTCAAGGGGTCGGGACTCGGGGTGGGGGGGCGTTTTCTCCACTCTTAGGCCCCAGAAAACCACCCCCACCCGCAGTCCCGACCCCGTGGATCGCCGGTTCGGGGATGGGGTCGGGGCTGGGGGTGGGGGTGGGTTTTCACCTCCTCATCGTACGCAAGATGGCACAGCGACCTCACACGGCGGCTTACGCGGCCGCCAGCGCGGCACGCCACTCTGGAGACGAGGGCGCTCACGCACGACCTGACGTGGGCAGCTCACGCGCTAACGTCGGCCAAGACGGACCCGCTTTTCTTCGTCGATCAACTGCATGCTTCCACGTGGCGAGGGGACGACACTCGTGCACAACAGCGGAGCGGGGGAAGCTCCGGCTGGTCGAGTCGGAGGCCGAGGTGAAATCTCGCAGTCAGCATGCAGCAAAGCCCCAGGAGACGAGGTGACTCCGAGGAGCCCGGGGGGGACAACGAACGCCGGGTGAGAGGGAGGCGATATGGGCCTTGTCTCGCTCGGCGCCTGGAGCTCGCACCCAGCGGGGGCATCGCGGCACCGAACCTGTAAACATTGCATCTCTTCTCTTACCTCCTCCTGTCGTCCAAGATGAGCGTGAGCACGGCAAAACTGAGCGGTTCGTTATCACATCGGGTTTGGACGGGAACGCGAATCTCAATCCCCTTATTCCCTCTCCACCCTGGCATGCCCGTTGCCACACCGTAGCTACGAATCCATTCGATTGTTTTTGCCGGAGCCCCACCCCCCCGGACCTGGAGGGTTAGATTGCAACGCCACCTGTCCATCGCTTCAGAAGCCAACCTGGCGCCTGGCGCCCCCACGGCTGCCCATTCAGCACTGCCGTCGACCACCTGTCGTCGGTGCAACCGACGGCCTTTTGCAGGAGAGTGGCCCTGCGGTGTTTTTGGGATGGAACCCACGCCTGGGATCCGCACGGCAAGGCCTCGGGATGCGCGCAGACAGCCCCCGCGAGGTAGTTTCAGCTGGCCTCAACAGGCTCCGCGAGGTATTCCACAGGCCCCCCGAGCAGTACCGGCCGACCCTGAGGCGCGGAGCGCCCCAGGGCGCCGCCAGAGGCGGCGCCGGGGTGCTGCGACCGCCCTGGCCTACGCGGGGGGCATGTTGAGACGAGCTGGGGCTACTCGCGGGCCTTGTTGAGGCCAGCGGGGACTGGCTGGGGGGGGGGGGCTGTCCGTGCGCATCCCGAAGCCTTCCCAGATGGCACCCACGTCCGGGCTCAACAGAGGTGCCTTCTTCCCAGAGGGGCGAGAAGACACAATCAAAAAGCTGGACGACCGGACGACAGGGAGGCGATAGGCGCCTCGCCCCGCTCGGCACCACGAGAGCTCGCGCCCAGCGCGCACCTCCTCTTGCCTACAGTGGAGGTCAGTCCACAAGAAACCTTCCACAAGAAACCCAACCCTGAGACCCCAGGACGTCCATTGATTTGTGGTGTGGGAACGTCACGCTTCCCACAGCAAAACCATCGAAACCCAAGAAACCCAGGGCACCCTGGAGGCAAGCAGGGTGTTTCTTGGCATGGGTCTCCACTGTACGTCTCCGATGATCCGCACCATGGCATTTGTTGGTCGGCGGCGAAACGGGTCCAGCAAGCGGTCAAGCAAACGGCGGGACGCATCCGCTGCGAATTGAGGCACAGGGTCCAGCGCAAGCGTCCAACAAGCGCGACGGCCACCTTCTCCTCCTCCACTCTTCCCTCGGCGCAATCACCTCACGAACCATTCAACGAGCGACTCGTGAGTAAAGACAGATGCGTAGGAAGACTACAAGTATAACCCTACCACTCCCCGTTGGCCCGAAGAGGCCGCGGGCAGTCCTCCTCACCCACTTCCTCCTCCTCCTCCTCCTCCTCCTCCTCCTCTCCGCCTCCTCCTCCTCCCTCCTCCCCTCCTTCCTCCCTCCTCCTCCTCCCCTCCTCCTCCTCCTCCTCCTCCTCCTACCTCCTCGTCCTCCCCTCCTCCTTCTCTCCCATCTCCTCCTCATCCTCCTCCTCAATCTCCTCTCCTCCTCCTCATCCTCATCATCATCAAGCAGCAGCACCAGCAAGCATCGCTCAGCATCATCATGATGCTCACTCTGTCCTCATCATCAACATCATCATTATCGTCGTCATCATCATCATCCTCATCATCATCCTCAGCATCATCAGCAGCATCATCATCACATCAGCATCATCATCACCATCACCATCACCATCACCATCACCATCATCAGCATCATCATCATCATCATCATCATCATCATCATCATCATCATCATCATCATCATCATCATCATCATCATCATCATCATCATCAGTATCATCATCACCACCACCATAATCATCAGAATCAGCATCAGCATCATCATCATCATCAGTATCATCATCCTCAGCCTCAGCCTCAGCCTCAGCCTCAGCCTCCTCCTCCTCCTCCTCCTCCTCCTCCT